>VXBB01008638.1:0-28310 GCA_013399915.1 Illadopsis cleaveri
AAAAAAAATCCAATGTCTGATTCTTGCCCATGAATCTGGAGCTCAACCAACCATAAGCAAAAAGAACAAGTCTAATTTCAGAACTTGAACAGAAATTAAGTACAAACCTCACGTTAAAAATAGTAACAGCCAGGTTCAAATGACAGCACGATGATTACCCAAGGTGTTATCATATGATCTGCAGTAGCTGAGTGTTCCAGGTGTCCCGGAATGGCTGTGTGCTGCTTGCACCCAGGGGTACCACTGCTGCAGCAGCCAACAGCTCCCCATCCCTCTCTCCATCTGCCCAAACTTGCAAAAACATAAATCTCATCTACCTGGGAGAGCTTTGCAACCCAGCAGACATCTTCTCTTTAGCTGAAAGCCAGAGAGGATGAAAGAATGTAAAAGGAACTGAATTAATAAAAACAAGAGGAAGAAATGTGTCTGGAGCAGGGTGAGCAGAAGGAGAAAAGCCCCCGGTTTCTAACAGCACAAAAAGATGGTAATGAAACACGTTCTGTTCTGGCCAGCCTTCCCAGGGGATCACCTGGCCAGCCTGAGAGCCACCAAATCAGTGACCAGCCCATGGGGTGGGTGAGCAGAGGAACAGGTGATCACAAGCTCTGGGAGAACCCCAAATGCCCAATCTCTTTACTGGCCTCCAGAACACACAGGAGGTGCTGCCTCACCAAACCCATCCCTGCTGTGAGCCACAGGCAGGCAGGGCAGGCCCTGGGCCTCAGCCTGGCCCACAGGGAAGAGCAATGAAGAGCCAGAGGCATGAATCACCTGAGGTTCATCCAGCTGTGGGCTGGCCAAAAAGGAGGTATGACCCAAGGCAGTCCAGTTGTGCAGGGCTCAGCCCCCAAACCCTGTTTGATTTGCAATAAAGTGCTAAAACCAAGAGAGTAAACCCCTGAATGGCTCCTGCTGGCACAGGTCTGATGCACGAGGATTTGGGATGACAGATTCATTTCTTCCCTTCCACTGAGTTTCACCAAGGGGAAAGCAATTCTGGTCCTGCCCCACCTGCACAAAACTCTGCAATTAGGAGTGGGGAAGCTGCTCACACAGCAAAGCATTGTCCCAAAGGCTCTCCACGAGCCTGGCAGAAGAACAAGCCCAAACACAATGATGGCACAGTTCTGCCTTTTTTAAATTCTGGCTCTGCTTCACATCAGACTATCCTGCTGTGGGAACCACGGCAAACCACAGGTACCTCATTTCACATGACTATGATCCCACCATTCCCACGTCTGTAGACAAACTCCTTCCAGCTTCTGATAAAGGTGGCAAAAATGGCAGGTAAAGCTAAGCAGGGGGGAAGAAAAATACTGCAAGACTCCCTCCTTTATCCACCCCAGAGCACTGAGCACCTGGAAATTTTGCAAAGACAGATGAAAAGTGGGAGGGGAAGGAGCAACTCACTGTTACTGAAAAGTGAGACAGTAAACTCCCTCCCCCAGCACAGGGAGAAGGAGGAAGCGTAAAGGGGATGCATGAGAGACAGCAAGATGTGGGAGAGAGGCAGAAATGCAGAGGAGGGAGTGAATCTCACTGGAATGTCCTTTCTCAAAGGTCATGTTTTGCTACATTAGGCAGAAATGTCAAGAGAAAATTGGATTCTGAAAGAGAAGAGAAAAAACAACAGGCTTTCCACGCAAATAAGGGAATCAAAAATAGCATGATCGTGTTATTACAATTTAGGACACAGAGAGATGGAGAAAGGATACATCCTCACTAATGCAAGGGGCTTTGCCAGGCAGATGTGCTCCACTTCTCATCCCCCACAGTGCCTGGAAACCAACTCCTACCACCTCCTCCCTCCCCCAGACAATAACCCACAGCAAGCACTTGGGAGAGAGGAGATGGGTTTTCCTTGCACACATCTGGCAGGAGACTCTGTTCCCAAAGGGCAAAGCCAGTGTTTGATCTGACCTGACCATCAACTTCTGCAGGGCTGGTCAGGGGCACACACACCCACGGCTCCATCTCAGATCAGCCTGGACACACACAGGGAGGAACGTGTCTGTCACTGGAAACAGACACTTTGGGTACTTCAAAACGTCACAAGGGTCCTTCCTCAGGCTCACAGACAGACCTCAGCACAGAGACTGAGAGGAGCTGCACACAAACACACATTAAAAACACACCAATTCGGGCACAAAAACTCCAAAGGTCAGAGATGCCAGCACTGGGATTCCACATACAGAAGGGTACAGCCACTGACTTGTGCTGCAGAAGACAGAGCTCCTCCAGAGAAACTTCACTGCACAGCAATGATTTCTCCCCAGAGCAGACCCATCCCACATGCTGGATGGGACAGGCTTCCTGGGGAAGGGAGCATGTGATTCTGTAATTAGAGATGGAGTCACGGTACATGCACACCAGGAGATTAAATTATGGCTCCACAGGTGAGGCTCTGAGCTCCAGCACTTTGCAACTCCTGTTTGGTGCTTGCAAGGTTCCCCCCAGTCACAAACCAAGTTTCCCAGTGCTCTGTACAGCATAAATGAGGAGGGTTGGGGAAAACCAAGGCACTCACATCCAGAGCCAGTCCTCTCACAGCTCCAAATCAAGGCCTCTCAAAGGCCCATTCTGCCTTCCTGCAGCATTTCCACCTCCAAATCCCTGTTACTGGAGTGACAAGAACCCCCATCCTCCTGTGCTGTGGCTGGGCAGTGCCAGCTCTTTCCTTCCCATTTCCTTCTCTCTCCTAGCTGGCTGAATCGCACTATTCATGGCTCTCCAACCACTCCCAAGTATTTCTCAGCCTCAATTTCCTTATCCATGCCCAAATTTCCTATGATCTTCCCCACTTTTACACCCTCCCACACCAAGAGCAGTGTCCCAAGAAGGGCTGCTACTCCTCTCCCTTACTCATTCCTGAACACCCTTTGCAAAACTTCTCCCCTTCAACTGGACCAAGAGCCTTTCTGCTGACCTAAGATGTCCCTGAGCAAAACCAAGTCTTCCAAGGAAAACCTGCCCTTTTGACAAGATGTCTTTCTCTCCACAAAAAGAGGGTGCAAATGTTCTGTAACAGCAGCATCACCAGCATTTTCCAGCTTGAGCAAAAGAGCTTTTTCCCAACCTCCCTTCTACCACCCCAAACATTTGAGAAAGCTCTAATGTGAAACTAGAAAGAAATAATAAAAAATAGAATCAGCCAGGAGCAGACACCCAACACAGAAAACTTCAGCCTGAGCAATTAAAATTTGGCAGAATTATAGGAAAGTGGAAGCAGTCCTGTAGCAGCGTGCCAGACAGCCTTTATAACAGCCTATGCATCAGCTCCACCTGTAACAAAATACAGCACATCACATGTCAAGGAAACACAGAGGGAAGCAAAATGCCTTCCCTGCATATTTCTCAGCAAAGAACAGGAGCCTGTTTCTCCCAGGACAGATCTGCCACCAGCACTCCTGGAATGTGTTCAAACTGCTTCCTTGCCATGGGACATTTTCCCTATCACTCACGAGATGCTCTTTTCCATGGAGACAGTCTCTAGAAGTAGCTGCCAGGGTGCTTTTTGCCTCCAAAAAGAGCTGAGTAGGGAGAGGGGATTGGATAGAGCACACCTGGAGCAGGTCCAGGGCAGAGCCACCCAACCCACCCATGGCTCAGGCTCAACACCACCCCCAGTCCTCCTGCTGCAGCAGCCCTGCTCCCAAGGCTCCTACTCCTATCCCCAGCAGCCCTCTCCACCAGCACCTCACTGTACACCTCAAGGGCAGGCTGCTGCCACTGAGTGACAGCTAAACCCCAGTTCTTGCTCCCTCCCTCCATCCTCCTTCAACAGTTCAGGAGGGGACACGCAATGTCCCACACACTCTCCCACAGCTCCCGCAGGCACTGCCAAGTCCTTGCTGGTGATCAACAGGGAGGGGAGGTGACCTATGCCATTTTGTCACAGCATGAGTGACAGATGGAGCCATGGAGTGTCCCATGGAGTCCTGAATGAGCTCCTGGGGTTAAAAAAGGGATGGGTGAGGATGGAACAAAGAGGAGCCCAGATCTGCACAAACCAGAACAAGCATTTTTTCTTTTCCCTTAATTACCCAGCAGCCAAAAGTGTTTCTACTATTAAAGCCATTTTTATTCAGCTAAATTAAGCCAGTTGCCTCATTAATGACACCAACAAGCAGGAGCCCCTGTAATTAAACTGTAAGTTATTTTATGCAGTTCAGCTCAACGCAATGGCAGAAACGCTGCTGCTGGGGAGGGACCCTGTGCACCTGTCCCTCCTCCACGCAGCTCCATCCTCCACTTGCCCTTGTTTCCAAGCTGACACATTTATTTCTGCATGGGAGAAGTTTTTCACACGTTTTAATAACATGGTGCCACTATGAAAATCCTGACTGGGAGGGATTAACTTCCCAGAGCAGCTGGGGCTGAGGGAGCACGAGCGAGTGCCTGGCAGAAATGTGAGGAGAAATGCACATCCTCAGCTGTGGTGCCCAGTGCTGGACATGCTGGTGGCACTGCATGTGACTCCCTTGATATTTGGGCACAACAGGTGCTTCCCATCATCTCACAGCTCACTGCAGCCTTAGCTGGGTGCTAAAGGGGAGGAGAATGTCCTGGGTGGCCACAGGAGGGGAGAGTATCACAGCCTCACATGCTGCTGTAGGAGCAGCTCCATTCAAACATCGTATCTGCAGGAAGTAAGCTGCTAAAGCTTTGGGGTTGAACCAGAGAAATGCTGGAAAGTCACCTGGGGGTTTGCTTATCCCTGCCAGATAACTCCAATGACCTCTAAAAGCACTGTTACACTCCCCATCACCCTCCCTGCCTTCCCCGTCCCCCTCCCTCCTCTTCCTGTTTAGTAAGCAGCTTTGCTCATTAAGGGAAAAAATGTACTGTCCTCCCTTAATGAATGTGCTAAAATTACCCCAACAAGTCCCAGAAGCTGTGGCAGGACAGGCCTCCCCACAAATCAGGCTCTGCAAATATTAGACTCGATTGAAATCTCCAATTGCTCAGCCCCAAGTCCCAGCAGGACACGCTTGAGACAGCCTGGAAAAGGGCTGGGCACTGCCAAGTGTGTGCAAGCCTCACATGCCCAGAAAGAGGAGTGAGCAGAATAGGATGTGCCATCAAACTGGTCAGCCTGAGATTTCATAGCTGCCAGGAGTTGTTCTGGATTTGCTCCCTGTTCAGGCTCAGCACCAGGACACTGGTGTTGTGGAGGAGTGAGAGAATTAACAGAGGTCCTCAGCCATGGTCTGGCTTTACCTACAGCTCAGTTCTGCTCCTCAAGCAACACTGCAGCAACCCCCAGGGCTTTTCTGATCCCAAACAGCAGAACCAAAAAGTCTCCAAGGTTCAATCTTCCTTTGTCCACTTGGGCAGCAAAACTATATCCTTTCTCCTCTCCACAGGTTCTGTCCTGTACCTTGTAAGGCACGTGTCACACAGCATGTGCCATGACATAATCATCTCACTCCCCACAAACTATTTCTTATCTTAGGGCTAGAGTCAGAATCTGCAATAATTTCCCAAACACAGAGAGGAGAGAGGGACCATCATGGGTGACACACAAGGAGAGACCCTACCATTCCACATGCACACCACTGGTCCTGCAGGTGTGGTGCTGGAGGAATTTCCACCAATCCCTCCCTATTTCTCAGCTCAGGACCCTGATTTTCTAATTCACACTGAAACAAGGCTGAGGGAGACAGAAGGGGCTGGTCTCCTGCATTGTTCTTTAAAGAACAGCACTAAAAAACAAAAGCTGCAGAGCAAGTGGGAAGGCATTAAGGCACCACACCTCTGTCACAGAGCTCCCGCAGCCAGTGCCAACAGCACATCTGTCCCACACCTTTCCTCCCAGAGCCTCTGCAGTGCAGCAGCCATGTCCTGCTGCTGCCTTCAGCCCAGCCCAGCCTTTATTTGAAAGGCCATCTCCTACCCCATGACTCTTCCACACCCTGCAAGTCATCTCTTCTGAGGCACCTCCCAGCTGCACAAAGCTTTGTTCAGAGACAAATGACCCCTCAGAGTTCATTGCTGCTCACAGTTTGGGTTCAGCACATGGTACAGATGGGAAGGCGTCACCAGATGTGGGTCACACTGTCCCCTGTGCTTCCAGGCAGATCAGATGCAGGGATTTGGCCCTCTGCACTGCACTCATCTCGCCCTTGTTATGTGCACTTTCCATTGCTCTTCTCCAAAGACATCTGGACTCTCAGAGGACTTGAGGAAAGGTTAAAAGCTGGGTCAGCTCTGCAGTTGCTTTCCCTTTGCCTGCCAGCTTCCCTGCAGGGCAGAGTCCAACAGCAGCCACAGAAGAGGCCAATTTCTACTCAAGGAAAAGGAAAACCAACTTGCAACAGGCAAGAGCCTTCCCCCACGGCTCCCCTCCTGCAGCCAAGAGGTCCTCAGGGCTACACTGCCCCCACCTCATCTCTTCTGTCCCAAACTGCAGCAATTCTAGATCCATTAGACCAAAATATTACAGTGCACTGGGCTTCCCTCCTGCTTTGGCATGCATAAGTAATAGAGGAGATGTGTGCCGGCTGAGGACAAGGGTTGCCAGCTGCCAGCTCCAGCAAGGGGCTGGGTTTATCCAGCCCTGTTTGCTTCAAACTGCATTGTTCTCCAAGCTGGGAACAGAAAACAACTGGGGAATGCCTCCTGCTCACAGTTTCCAGTGAACCCAGAGCCAACCCCATCTCTGTGTGTGAGAGAGAAGAGCTCAGAGCTGTGGCAAGGCACAGCTGGAGGAGATGGCATGGGAAGGAGAGCGATGCCCACAGGGCATTTCCCAGGATCTCTGAGTACATGATAATTGGACTTCGATGATATTAGTGGTTTTTTCCAACCTTTATGATTCTATGAGCATCCTTGAAGCAATAGGGACAGGTGCTCATCAGAGGTACCACCCAGCTGAGAGGTCACTCCAAATGCCCAGGGAGACACTGGAAGAGCTGGACAAGGTCCACACAGGAGCCTCAATGTCAGCTCAGATGTGATGGGACAGGTTCTGGTCCTCCCTCTTCCTCCTGAACAAGGACAGTGATCTCAGCTGTTAGAGGGCAGTTTTCTTACATCAAATTTATATTAAACAAAAATTTCAAATATCCCCACCTACTTGGATGCCCAGAAATCAATGAGCCTTGAATAACCTCGAAGGGGTTAGCAAAGAGAAAACTAACAGCTGGGCCTGAGCCCCAATTTTCCTGACTCAGGGAGAGGTGCCAGAGGCAAGGATGCACTGGGATGGTACCAAGAGCTCTGCAGGGCCTCTGAAGAAAAGAAGGAGTATAAATACAAAATTTTATATATATATATCCAGCAATAGCAAAACAACAGGGCATACGGCAGGCTAAGCTCTCGGCAGACTCTGCTAAATGGTTTCCAATTAATTAACTGATTACATGATAGAACAGAAGGGGATTCAAGTGAGTGCTGTTGACCTTTAAGAATAATTAATATCATCAGGATAGCAAAACTCGTCCAAGAAAAATAATTAGGAAGATTCTAATATTGCCTCCAAAGCCACGTTGAAAGGGGCGAGGAAGGTTCTGGTTAATTCAGAGGCACAGTTCCCACGTATTTCCTAGCAATCCCATTTCTCCCTTACACTTGCTTCTGCCTGCAGATCTCCCACACACACGTGCTTCTCCCCTACCCCATCCAATCCTCCCTCTCCTCTCCAGATCCATTTTCCTGTCACCTCTTCTTCACCCCATCCCCCTTCTGCTCTCCATTTCTTCCCCAAAGAGTCCTTGCTCCAATCCCTTATTGTAACCTTCTCTCTCCAGCCTGGCCCCTGTCCCTGCCACAGACTCATCCTGTCCCCTGCTCCTCTTTGGCCAGCCCAGAGTTCCACACTCTGCCTTCCTGAACCTCAGGAAGAAGCCCTGGTCCCTCCACATGGCATCAATCCACGTTTTATCTCCAGTCAGCACTGGCATCTTCATAGGCTGACAGAAGGCAAGCACTACATGCCATCCCAAAAAAGCCCTTCCCTGCTTTTCCTCAGCAGTCAAACCCTTCAGAGAGGCTGGTCTGGGAAGCAGATGTAAGAGATGCACAGCAACAGGAGGAAGATGGGAAACTCTGAACCCCATTACACCTCACCAAGCACATGAATGCTCCCACCTCACTCTATTATCCTTGCTTCTCCTTTTCCAGTTTGTTTGGCCCCAGTGTCATGCGTGGGAGAGGGGTTGGAAAGCCATTTAGCCAAGCAGGAACTGTAGTGCTGAGCTTCTCAGGGAAGGTAGCCTGAACGCCCTGGGAGCGAGGTTACATGAGCAGCCAACATTTCTTGTGAGGGAAGTGTGAAAAAGCCAATCCTGGAACGAAACCCACCTTTGCAGCAAATAAATAAATTTCCTTTGGTGCTTATTATCATTAAAACTTCTGTGGCTTGACACTTCACTAAATTATAGATAAAAGGAAAAATGGTCTTCCTGGGCTCAGAAAAGCAGGCTGCTGCCAGAGCCCTGTGTTTACAGCAGCTAATGAAAAGAAAGTCTGCCATTAGCCTGCAGCACCCGCAGCACCTCGGTAGGGAACAGAGCTACCTGCAGCCCCAGCACTGGGAGCAGCAGCTGGGCACCACGAGGGACCAGAGCAGGGGCAGTGGGCCGGCACAGAGGGGTGCACACGTGGGGAACAGAAGGGCTCAGGCCATCAGCCAGCAGAGATGGCAGCTGCCACCTCCCCTGCTGTGCAGAGCTCCTGGCCGCAGCAGGAGGTGAGGCTGACATGCTCCAGCTACGCCTCATCAGATGACAAGAAAAACACTCAGCCTGGGAGACAGACAGCACCAAGCAGGACCTGCCTCCCCACAGGCTGCTGCCTCCCCTCGATGTCCATGGGGAGCAGGGAGAGAGCAGGTGCCTGGGACACACCTGAGCACGGGCATAGGAGCAACCTCTGCCCAAAAACCTGTTTGCAGCACCTGAGCACACAGGGAGGAATCGTGCTCTGAGAAGGGACCTGCCTGCAGCCACACCTGAGCCGTGGCATGATGTGCCTCCTGACAGCCCAAGGCATGCTTGGCTAAGGGGGACAGGGAGCTGGTGGTGACTTAATCCAGCCAGAGCCCAGTGAAGCCTGCTTGCTCCACTCTGCATTTATAATCACTCCAAAAGCAGAAACACGCTCTGCCTTTGACAGTCAACTCTGTCAAAATACACAGGAATGTCTGCACATGAAAGTTACATTTTACCTATTCTTCTCAATACATTATGTACTTTAAAAGAAGTATCTTTTGCTGGTCACTGTGAGGAATACTTTCAAATGAAAAGACTAATCACCACAAAGCACTGAGTGCTTCAGAGTGCAGCAGGCATTCCTTCATTATTGTGAGGCAGCAAATTACCCACAATTATCAACACGCACAACTGGATACAGCAAACATTTAGCCAAAGCCCATGGATTGTGGTTGCAGCGAGGTTGGATGGCAGATGTCCTAGAGAACTACTCATGTGAGAAACCTCCAGACAGCAGCTGAGTAGTGGTGCTGCAAAACAAACCCATTCACACTGCAGAGCACAGCCAGTGCCAGGAATCGCTGCAGCTCAGAAAGTTCATATCCTCAGAATCTCAGAGAGGTTTGGGTTGGAAGGGACCTTGGAGATCATTCAGTTCCAAACCCCCTGCCATGGGCAGGACACCTTTCACCAGGTCAGGTTGCTCAGAGACCCACCCAGCCTGGCCTTGAACACTTCCAGGGATATTGCAGGTATTGCAGCTGTCAAACAGGCAGCCGGGCAGGCTGGCTGCACAGCAGGAAAGATGGAAGAAAAAAGGCACTGCTGGCAGTGAAACCAGCCTGAGCACCCCACAGGCAAGCTCCCACCCCTGTGCCTTCAGCCAGCTTGCAGCTGCAGCCAGGAGAGCACTCCGAGAGCCAGGCTGGGGCTGGAAGGTGAAGGAGCTTGTCCCAAGAGAAGGGCAGAAGAGGCAGGGGACAAACTGCAGGCTGGGCTGGGAGGGCAGGGCAGGGCAGCCGGCAGGGAGCTGGGTCAGGGGCCCGGCTGCCGCAGGGCCGGAGCAGGAGGGACGGGAGCGGCCCCGGCCCTGTCCGTGGTGCTGAAGCGCGGCCCCGCGGGGAGCAGGGCACGGCCCTGGCCCGGGGACACCCCGAGCACCCGCACAGCTCCTGGGAGCCGTCTCCATGCCCAAGCGTGGCTTCAGGCATGCTGGAGGACAGCAGGCATGAAACACGGTCATCCTCAGGCAGTGGCACGGCTAAAGACACGGTCACCCACAGCTCCCCGGGGGGACACACCTCTGGCTCTCACTGGCAGCCCTCTAAACACCCCACAGGCCCTTGCATCCGAAGTAATTCAAAACTCATCCCTTCCCAAATAAAATAAGGGGAGGGGTTGGTGGGAAACTCCACCCTTTGACCAGTATTCTAATAAATTTTTATTATTCCAATAAAACTCACAACTGCCTAACTTATGACATTTAAATTCCTACCTTGTCACACACCATCATGAATTAATGTCCCATCATTCATGCCCTGACGTATCTTATTGCTCAAATACCATATGATTTTAATGTTTCTGTTTTTCTGCCCTGGTGCTTATTGCCACTATATCAAAAAGGGAAAACCAGCCCTGTAATCATGCTGTTAGTAAACCAGGATCATGGAAAGAAAAATCCCAGGACAGATAACGTCTGTCACTTAACTTCCACTCATCCTGCCATGACTCTTCATTCCCCCAGCAGCTTTCAAGCAGGTTTCCATGTCCTCATGGAAGGTATTCCCTCCCAGGGAGGGTTCCTCTTCCCTCTGCAGCCCCTCTCACACTGGCACAGGCAGGTAAGAAATGTTTCGCAGCACAGGGACTGGGGAGGAAACAAGAGGGACAGAGAAATCAGAGGCTCTTTCTGGAGCCCCCCATGCTGCAGTGATCTCAGAAGCCTGGAAACAAGATCCATTCCTTGCCATGCCCAAATCTCCAGCTCATTCTTTGCTAGTGGTGGTCTCAGAGATGGGGTGAGGTTTAACCAAGGTACAACTATATCCCATTTTCAGGATCACATCCAAGAGGAATGTTGTGCCTCTCTTTGAGGGGGAGCTCACCACAAGACATCCATCGGGCCATTGTTGCACAGCAAAGACTAGGTCAGAGGCTGACTCCCCCAAACCCACCAACTTGTCTGAAGTTCATGTTTTACTGCTATCGTAAAAAAATAAAAAACAAACAAAACAAAATCACAAAAAAATCTCAACTAAACAAAAAATACAAAAACCAACCTACAACAAACCTTGTATCATTATAGGAACAACTTCATTTTAAAGATTCCCAGCATTGTCTGCAGACTTTTTTAAAGAGTGGATGGAATAAAAACAGGACCTTTTCAAAAACCACAGCTGCCCATTTCACATGTCAGTCAAAAGACAATTGATCAAATTTCAGAGAGGGAAATAACTCTCACAACATAACTGGAAAGATCATCTCAACATTTCAAAGGAAGGAAGGACAGACAAACCCACAGTAAAATCCTGAGAGCCCAGGTACCAGAGTGGTAGACATTACATAAGAATCTGAGTATGCAAAACTTATTTGTGACAGAATTATTGTAACTCATCTTACATTGCAACAGCATCCCACAGCTCAAGGCCAAGTTTCATTAGAAATCATACAAGGCATTATGCCTCAAACAGATCAAATAAAAGCAGAGAGAATAAGTGTTATTCCAGGTTTTAAGATGGGGGACTGAAGCAGGACAAACCTTGGCACAAAGCATGAAGCGCTTGAGTTGGAAACTCTCTCTCAGGTCCCACTAGACTACATCAGTCACAAACTCACTGCTCCCCCTTCTATCACAGTACAATAAACCCTCTCCACAGCCAAGCAAGGCAACCTGCAGCCAGGAATTAGTTACCCAGCCCTCTGAATGCAGGGCAAATTATTTCAACCCAGCCTGAAGGGAAGCCACAGTCCTGCAGGGAGCTGGTCTCTCCTCTGGCCTGGTGCACAATGGCTGGTAAAACCCAGAACCTACCTCTGTCACTGCAGCAGAAGGAATAGCTGCAGTTAGGTCCTTATCAGTCACCTGCGGCAGTAAACTGGGAATAAACCTGCCATCAAACCCCTGCTGCCAATTAGCATATCAGCAAGGACCTGCACTACACTGGCATCCAGGGGACAAAGCAGATGGGGAGCAGAACAGGGAAGTTTATGGAAGCAGGGGTGTTACAGCTGTTTATTTTAGTGGCTGTGCTATAGGCATGCCCAGAATTTTATAGGGCTGGAGACATATGGGGGAAAATGCCTCCCCAAGTGAATTGCAGCACAGTGATTTGATCTTGGGCTGGAGCAGAAAAATCCTCAGAGTACAAATGGGAATCAAAAGATACCCTAACCACTGCTTGTTTAAAGATAGTAAAGGAATATTCACCTAATAGGACTTAAAGGCTGGTTTAATCTTTCTCATACTTGTTATTTTGCCTATATTCATGGACAAGTTTAACTCCTATTTAGGAAATGCCAAAAAAACCACATTAAACTACCAAGAAGGTAAATGCTTTAGGTAAATGCATTTTACTCCACCTTCCCAGTGAACTAAGAGCTCCCACACTGTCATACACAGTGCCCAGTTGATACACACAGCCTCCTGAGGCTGCACTGATTCAGGAGCATGGGTGGGAAATCAAGACCAATCAAAACACAGCACTTTGGGTTAGGAGGGGACTGCCAGGATGGGTGTGACAGCAGTGCAGTGGTGAAAGGACAAAGCAGGAAGAAACCATCGGGAAGGAGGCAGAAAGCTAATGGGACATCCAGAATCAAGTGCAGGGTTGCAGGCAGGCACAGAGCCCGGAGCTGGTTGTGGAATGGAGCAAGACAGAGAGAGTTTAACCCTGATTCATATCTAAGAATGGCACTTTCAGAGCAAGACAACAGATTATTAACCACTGAGCAGGGGAAAGTGACCCTCAAGGCATGACTGAGAGGAAACAGCGTTCCACTTGGAATAATTCAGCATCTGATACTTAGTTTATTTCTTTATTTTTGTAATATCTCAGTCAAGCTCCCAGACACACAGAGCAAAGCTTGCCAACCTTGCAGAGGGTTGCCTGCAGCCCTCTGAAAAGCCTCAGTTTCTGGAGTGCTACGAGTCCTGTCCTGACACTGCACTGAAGAGGGCAGAGGGTAACTCACCAACTTCATATTACCTCAGACCCCTTAAGTTTCAGGGGATGCAGCCTTGTGTTTTCCCTATCTAAACCTAAACTTGTAACATGACTCTGGGAATCTCCATGTCAGAGCCACAAACTACACCCAATACCAAGGTACCAGTTGATTTGACACTACACAACTGCCTTGAACCAAACCAGAACACTGAAGCCATCCTCAGAAAACACCACAACCTACAAAGGACACACTGGGAAGCTCCAGATTAATCACAGCTCAAATTTGCCCATGAAAAGGAGCCTGTGGATCATCCAGCTCAGTTTTCAACAGGCAAAGCATGTCCATGCAGCATTCCTGCCAGCACCTTCCAGTTATTCCCCAACCCTCATTTTGGGGAGAAAGAGACCAACATGATCACACAGATAAAAACACCTGTGAAGATGGTCATCTGACCACATCATACTCAAAAAACAATTACACACAGCATGAACCAGCCCAGGGTCTCCATCTTTGAGACCTTTGGGTGAAGACTGGAAGGGAAAACTTGATCTTTTACCCTGTCCTCACTCTGGCAGGCAGCACTGAGAGAGTGCTCTTTGATAGAAGCTGTGTCTGGGCTGGCCCACAAGCTAATTTAGGGCATGTATAAACCTCCAGAAGACAGTTTAAGAAGTGCCTCTGATGCAGACAGAAATGGCAATTATTAATTTTCTAAATAGAAATCTGACTACTTAAGCCTTATTTAAAAGCATGCCTGTCTCTGTAATTACACAGCCTTAATTTGTTTTCTTTACTACACAATAAATAAGGTGTGCACAATTACCCTCTGCAAATACAAGGCAGTGCCTCCTGACTGGCTGGTTGAGTATGCAGCCGCCCAGGAAAACATTCAGAGGGAATCACAGCCTCTCAAGTACCTGCTCCCAGGAAAGGGTGACTCAGGAAATGCAAATATCCACTTGTCTGGCTGCAGGCACAGCCTGCTGGGACCCTGCTCTCCTGCATGCACAGCTCTACTGTCCCACAGCCAGGGAAGGCCCTGTCCTCCCCCTTGTGCACCAATTTCTGGTGCACTGTGAAGCTGAATTCTCCTGTGGACTTCCCAGTGCTTAATGAGGAACATGTTAATGCTGAATTCTTCCCCACAAGGCACTACAACTTCTCTTTACTCTGCCTTGTTTCATGATATGTGTAGGAAGTTGATAACCTCGACTTGTAACCTTCTATCAAATCCAAATAAATTGGCCAAAGGTTTCCAGTGTCTTTAGGAGGACAGAGAGAGTGGGAGCATGCAGGGCTCTTTCCTCACTAAGCTGTGCTAAACACTGCAACACAGTAAATGTATATTCAGATGGTTTATATTTCTCCAATTTAGGAACCACACCATCCTAGAGTTTTCTTGTACAGCCTCAAGCCAAAGACTGAGGTTTTCTGTCACAAACATTTCCCCTGTTCAGCTGCATCACCTGCTAACACTAACATCCAGAAACCTTGGCTACAAAGGCTCAGTCTTCCACAGCCTAGACCTGTTGGTCCTCACATGCACTGCATGGGATTGTCCAGGACCATCCCTGTAATAGCCAAAGGGCTGTCAAACATGCACAGAAATTGGACCAGGAACCTACCAGTGCAACTTCTCCCAGTGAGATGATCTCAAGTAAGGGTACATGACACTGGAAGATATCAAATTTACATCAGACACACATCCACCCCCAATGAGCACCCAGACAGTATTTGTTTTAGGACTGAACTGTCTCAGCCCAACCACCAGCAGAAGAGGTAGATCCATGTTGCAAAATCCATTGTTATGTTTTGAATTGTCTCTGTAGTAGTGATAGGCTTCACATCACCAATGATCAGAGAGACCATGGAGCCCTAATTGGCCTCATTCAAGGAGAAGGAAGAGAAAACCAAAGCTATTTCTAGATTCACACCTCTGGCTCGCAGTCACCCACCACTCCTCCACTGATTATGTCAGCCTCAAGCCTCTTGCACTTAATACAGCTAATTTCAAACCTTAAAAGGACAGGCACGGCCCTGCCAGGCTGCACTTTGGAGCACTCTGAGGTCTACCATTTTAGCAGTTGAATGCTGAAAATCCCCTTCATGGGTTTCCCACCTTTCCTCCCTGACTCTGTGATGGGGAAGGGGGGAAAAAACCAAGCCAAGCTTCACCCAAACCCTCACAAACCTGAGCTCCTGCAATTAGAGCTGGGATAAGTGATCTGCTTGTGATTGCACAGCTGGGGCCTGAAGACGAGCGCGTGCACAGAGGAAGGGCCAGAAATAGATGTTACTGGGAGAAGAAGGCAGAGCTATTGGGCCCATCTGAGAGGAGGAAACCTTGAGGAAAGGCACTGGGAAAAAAACACAGTTCATCCAAAAGTTTCGGTTTAACCAAGGACTAGAAGGGAAGCGTGTGTGGGGTGGAAATGAGCTTTTGATACCTCAGAATTTGTGCACAAGCTTCAAGTGAAAAACTGCTCAGACCCAGCTTGTAACACCCTGCAAAGGTCCAGCCTAGGGCCCCCAACACCCTGTGCCAGCCCTCCCTGGCAGTGTAGCCACTCTGTCATTTATTAGACATATTTGTCACCTTATTGACTCAGCTCCACCAGCAACCATCCAAACAACCACCAAAAGAGAAAGAAAACCAAAGTGGCAGCAAAGATGTGCAGCAGTAACTCAACGAGCTTTAAGCACTTTCCCATGGTCCCAGCCCTGCATGCAGCCCCACCACGAGAGGATTGGGACAGTATCCTTCACTCCCATCCTCTACTGTACCTTGTACAGCAGCCCAGGACTTACAGCAGAGTGACATTTCCATTAATCCTTTTATCCCTGGCTCCTACGTGCAGAGGCTGCAGAAAATGTCAGGCCTTTGAGCCGAGCTCCCAGGGAGGCAGAGCAGCCAAGGAGGCACCTTGATGTGCTGGCAGAGTGCTGAGGCCATGGAGGGGATCCCAGGTGGCACCAGGCACCTGCCAGAGCCTCGGGAGCCACCCTGGCTGCAGGGGAGCAGTGGCATCATGGTCTGAGAGCCTTTGGGAAGCAGCAGGGAGTCACCAGCCCTGCAAGCACCAGGTCTCCATCCTCGAGTGTCCAGCATCCCCCACGGGGAGCATCCACACTGCCAAGTCCCAGGAACAGCATCAAAACCCACTGGCAAACACCAAGCAAATAATATACTTACTCGCCTCCAGCTCCAAAAGGCAAGGAAAGAAAGATGTTAAGAACATGATCAATCTTACAGGGCCCAAGCAGTAAACAAACACATATTTCATCACCACGTACCAATCCCAGCTCTTGACAGAAGATGGATGTGGGGTTTTTTCCACTCACAAAAGTAATTCCAAAAGACAAAAACAAACACTTTGGGGAAAAGCAGCAACAATTGCCTGTGTACACATTAATGGCACATTCAGCCTCAAAGCAAGCATACATGGCCTTCTAAACTCCTACGACATCCAAACTAATTTCATCAGGAATCAAAAATTATTCATTTTATCTGCCAGACACATAAACAGCAACTGCACAATTGACAAACAACTCTCAAAAAAGAAAAAAATCAATTGAGAGTGGTTCAGAGAGAACGCTTCCCAGGAACAAACCACTACAGAAAACACAAAACAAATGCTACAAATCAAAATAACAAAGAGCAGAAATCAGGAATATCCCAGTGGTCAGCGCTAACGAGGGTTTATTATGAAAATATGCAATTCTTTAAGCTCAGAAAGGCTCAGTTCATGTTCACAATGCCCTCAACTATTCATGCCCTTTGGTACTGCAGATCTCCTATTTAGCAAGTACTTTACTGTCACTTAGCAACTGTAAATGGTTTTCCAAAAAGGAAGCTTTTGGGGTTTTTCAGTTCACATCATCTCTGAGCAGACATCAAAAGACAAATCTATCCTGCTCTGCAGGTCGCATCCATCTCCTTGCCCCAGGAACAAGTCTGTATTGATGGCCCGATGCACCCACACACTCAAATGGATGCACTTTTTCACTGAAGAAGCCACTAGCACTGCTTTCCAAAAAGCGGGGATAAACACAGCCTCCCATTCAGTCCACCAGTTCGTGCCCGAGGCCAGGGCCTCTCACCAAACCCTTTTCACCTTTCATATCTACAGTGGAGCAGAGAGGGCTTTGATCTTGGACACAGACACTTGGACAAAATATTTCAAGCCCACGGAGCACCTTGCACAGTGGCCTGAAATTCAGGCTTTGCTTTATCACCTTGGGAAAAGTAAATACACACCTAGAAAGGAAAGAAACGGGTGCCCTTGGCCTCAAGGATGTGGAAATTCCCCTGACACCACTCTCTAGGTAACAATGCCCCAGCAGCTGGACAATTTCTCGATGTCCCAGGATAAGAGGGCTCCCGCTTCTCCGGCACAAAACATCCCTACCCCACGTTCGCGGCAGACACCAGTTTAAGAAGTCAATAATTAGCAGATCTGGCAGCCCCACGACCTAGGATTTGTGTCAGAAAAGCAGCCTTTGGTTAACAACTAACGAGAGGGGCAGGCTCTGGCTGTGTGCTGGGGCGGCCCCGAGCCCCGCAGAAAGGGAAATGTGCGGCAGCCACCGGGCTGGTAATGATGGAGCGCTCGTTAGAGCGGCATCAAAGCCGGGGCACTTATTAGGAACCCAAACCCTTCCGCTTCCCAGCAGGAGCTCTCCCCATCCTGCACTGCAGCCCATTCCACTTCCCTGTGCCTTTTGCTCTTCCATCTCCTGGCCTTTCCCACCTTTGCCTCTTTCCCCAGAGAGGGCTTTTTCTTCATGTCTTCGGACACAGACTTTTTGAGCCTCCTTTAACAAATCGTTTAGTGATCTATCGTGCCAGTCTTCCATTTTTTCTAGTTTTTTTCTAATATCTGGCCAGGCATGAGTGACAAAATTAACTCTTAATAAAGCTTGTGCTGTGGTTGCCTTTGCGTCTATTCTGGAATATTGTTTCATTTCTCCTGAGTCTCTTTAGCCATTCTGTTGGAGTCTCTTCTTTTCCTTGCTGTTCCTTGAAAGCATCATTCCAAACATCAGCAGCATTCCCCTTCCCTCTCCTTGCTGTCCCCCACAGGCACTTTGGGGGTCCACCTTGGGGACCACATTTCCACAGGGACAAGAGGCAAAAGGGGACAGGAGGTGCTGGCACTTACATGTAGTGCAGGTGGGGGTTCTTGGCAAAGGCTCGTGGCTGGATGTTTCGTAGTCCTGAGTTCCTGATTGTCCTGTGGAGAGATGCAGAAGGGCAGCAATGGAGTCAAGGCAGACAATTGCTCTGAAGCCCTGCCTAGCACACAAGGTGTGCTGGGAGTCCACCCCATTCCCAGGAGGAACATCTGTCCCTGGGAGCCTGGATGAGCTACAAGTAAAGAGGAATTCAGCTTTTCATCTCCATCTGAGGGGGTAACACGGCACAGGCTCAGCACAGAGTGGCTGCTGGGCAAGGCTCTGCTACCACATCCTCCAAGGCTGACTGGGGGGACACAGGCCACCGCCTGCTCCTCTGCTCTCCCTCCATCTCCACAAGCAGCACTGCACAGCAAACCTAACCACAAACAAAGTCATCTCCCATCTTGACACCCAAGAGGAAACCCTGCTGCTTGCAGCTCTGATAAGGAAGGGTATTTTCAATAGGCAACTCCAGATCTTTCAGGGAGAAGAATCCTTCTCGCAGCCTTCTTTGGAAAAGTTCTATCAGTGCTATGACCAGGGTTTGTCAATGCTCTCAAACACATGGTGTGACTATTGGGGATGGTCCTTTCCAGGGCCAGAAGTTGAACTTGATGATCTTTGTAGGTCCCTTCCTGCTCAGCGTCTCTGTGATTCTGTAAATATCTGCTGTCTCTGCTGCTTTGTTAGATGATGAGAGAACAACAGCCAGCCTGCTTACAAGGGTTTTGTGAGTTAAAAGCACAGCTTGCTGGAATTTGGTTACTGAGTGCTCAGCCCCATACAGCTCCTCCAGCCCACATGGGAGCTGTACTTAATGTAAAGCTCCCAGTGAAACACATTATTAGAGTCTCTGATTAGCCCTGAGCAACACTCTGCATCTCACACATGCAGCATCCAGGGCACTCACAGATCCAGAGGATGTAAGAAGGGGGAATTAAGAGACTGGGTGGCATCCTTGCTTGGCTAGGCTTCCCAGGCATATGTCAAGTCCCTTCAATCCCATGGACCTCGGTTTCCCCTCCATGACGCACAAACTGACCTCTCTCCATGCTCAGAGAGCTGTGCAGGGAGATGCAATTCCCTTATTGAGCAGCACCACCATGATGGTAACTGCACTAAATGAGGACCAACAGCCCAGCAATGAAGGATTGGTGGAGACAGCTGGAATTTTACATTGTGGGGCTGGAATGAGTCAGAGCAACACATAAGCCCAGAACCAGAACAGCAGGGGAGAGGAGAGGTCAGGGCTGATGTGTGTTGACAGGGCTGTCAGGAGCTAGCAATCCTCCTTCTCACAGATGCAGCCAAGACCAAAAAGCATTTCATCTCCATTTTTGTGGGCTCCCATAGTAAAACACAGCAGATCCAGCAGCTTAAACTGGCAGCATGAAGGCTGCAGAGGGAAGGAAGCCATGGCTGTGCTGGAAGGAAGGGGCTTCCCAGGCCCATTCCCCTCCCCAATGCACAGGACATACTCACAGCCTCTGGAGTCCCGTGTACAGCTCCATGTCAACGGCGTTCAGTGTCTGCAAGTTCTTCCAGTTCTCTATGTGTCTGTGGAGAAGAAGGAAAGGCTCAGCTGTGGCACAACCAGATGGTTGTTGAGCCCATGCCAGGCACAGCACACACAGGGAGGATGTCACACTGTACCACCCAGCCCCATTCTGTTTTCCCAGCATTTTGGAAAAGTCAAATAACATGAGTTTACCCACAGTTTCAAGCACAGAATGTGCAACAAAACCATTGAATATCTTTGCCCAAGTCATTGCCCCTCACTGCACACATCAGTGAACAAAGACACGATTGAAATGGGTCATGCAAAAAGAGTGAAAGCAAATAAAACCTCTCAACAAAAACTTAGGACCTAAATGGAAAAAGTCATATATTTATCCAGTCTCTAAGTGGGGTGGATAAACAGGGTCCTAGTCTTTGCTGGCTGGAAGCGCTGCTGGCAGGAGAGCACCAAGCTTAGTTTGGAAACATTGCCTTTATTACAAATTCCTCAGTCGCCTGGGGCAGTCTGGCAGGTATGTTACAGAGAACAAAAACAGAAATAGATCTGTCACCGCAGGATCGTTTTCAGTAAATATTAGAGGCGGGGGAAGGTGACAGATCAGCAGCCCCAGAGAACAGGGTCCCCTGTTATCAGCAGCACAGGAGTGATGCTGGCAGCAGTGTGGCTGCCTGGCTGTGGCCATGGGCCTCTGCTAAGAGGCTGCAATGCTGTGTGAAAGGAGTTCAGTCCTCATCTCCCAGGCAGTCTTTGGCCAGTCCTGGCTTTCTTCCAGATTAAACTCAGACACCCTCCCACCAGAAACACAAACATTTTCAAGAGGGTCTTTTCTGAGAAGCAGGTGGAGGTAGTCCTCTCTGAAAGTCAACTGAGAGAGGCAAAAACATCTGGCAGGTCCCCTTGGACAATATGTGAAAGAAGCCCAACTTTGAAGTCTTGGAACATGTGCACCCAAGCTCACATCTGCCTTGATGCAATAGTTGGCTTTGGACTTGACCCTGGAGAGGGGAAACATCTCCAAGTGATGATGGGTTGGAGTGATGAGAAAACACTGAGAGCTATCCTGTAATTCTAGGCAAGAAGGTTGCAGGACCCCACATGGTGATCCAGAGGGTGAGCAAGCTGAAGTGGGATCATAGACCACTTACAGACCAGCCACAGGGGCCACGAATTCCTCCTCCAGCATTTGCTATGCCTTGTGCTTGCACAAGAACAGATGAATTAGCATGAGGGAAGCACATGGACCTGCTAGAGCCACACCCCAAATAACATTCAGCTCAAAAAAAGTAAGCCACAAAGCCTGGAATAAATCTCCTTATATTTCTCTGCTCTCACCAGGCAGATCCAAGTAAAGCAGAGACCCACAAGAGTCACCTCTGCTTTCCACATGTTCCATAATTTGTCTGCATGCCCAGAGGGGTTATTCTAAGGACACAGCACAAGCTCCCAAGTGTTGCAGCATGACAGGATAAGTCACAGTTCATCCCCAATGCCCTGCTCATCCGCTCAGATCGCCTGTGCCCCAGAATGAGAAACAGGACATTATTACAGCCACTTGGTGTTTCCTGCCAATGTCTACAGCCCCTGTGAACATTTCCAGAACAAAACACAGACTGGGAGGAGTCAGTCAGGAGATCCAAGAGCTCAGTGAAACCCTTTGGAGTCAAGGCAGGGCTGCCAGCTCAGGCCCTGGGCCATGAGATTGCAGGACTGAGCAAGGCCAGAAACACAGGTTGAAAACATATCCCATCTGCAACTCCTACATAGCAAAGTGAGGGTCCTCCAAGAGAAAGAAAGAACATGGGAAGGAGCAATGGGATGATGTTGGTTTACCACCAGGGCAAGCTGAAGCTACAACATCCAAGCAATGACCTTCAGGGAGGGATGGAACCGTCCCAAGCCAGGAGTTATGGAGCAACCACAGCTGGGAAGGAGGCGGAGGCCAGATTGGCTCTTGTTTTATTGATTGTGTTTGCTAAAAAAAGTCAAGGTTATTTTTGACCTGACACTCAAAGCCATGTGGGCAGCATTCTAGAAGAGACAGAAAAAGACCTGAGCTTGTTCCCAGTGCCATGCCCAGTCGTGAATTTCGTATGACTCAGCACTGGTGTATGGGGGTCTTGGGGCCTCCCCATGGCAAACCTCCCCTCCAGTGACATAACACTAGACTGTAAATACACACAACCTGTATTCCAGCCTCCCAAACAAAGCCCAAGAGCTTCCTGAGCCAGATATACTTTAGTTCATTATTTAACATAGATGTACCACACCCATAGAGGGACAAGAAAAACACAAGTGGAAAAACACGTGCACACATATATAGGATATTCTCCCCAAACAAGCAGCTGCTTTATGTAGAGTGCAATGCAGGGAAATAACAGTTAGGTGCACAAGTCAGCAAGGGTCTTTGAGTCCTTTAAAATACACAAATGCCTCCCTTCTCAGGGATTTGCAGGAATGGATTTTCCCCTTTTCTCTCTGATTTTTTCAACTTAGCATGAGTTGTACCCTTGCTCCTAGAAGTGACAAATCAGTCTTGGCTATACAGGCAC
The DNA here is from genome assembly GCA_013399915.1 of Illadopsis cleaveri. NCBI lineage: Eukaryota > Metazoa > Chordata > Aves > Passeriformes > Timaliidae > Illadopsis > Illadopsis cleaveri. Next base: position 22,344 of record VXBB01008638.1, read on the forward strand.
CTCAAAGATACACCAGGAAAAATATTTTCTTTGATTCCCTATTGCTTCAGAAAGAAGTTCAGAAGAACTGGCTGGGTTCACCTGGACCCACTTAAAAAACAAAACAGAAATGCATCTTATTCTGAAAGCTCTAGGAGTCAAGCTGTGATTGCAAAATTGGCAGTGGCTGCACAGGAAAGCAAACCAACCAAGCAGAGAAACTCCACCCCTGAAACTTAAGTCCCTCTCATGTCCTTCAGTATCTCAACTAGCTCCCCCTCTTTTCCTTCCAGGGTTTTGCTTGCCCTAGAAATCTTATATCCTCCCACTCTGCAGAAGACTGAGACCTTCCCTCCTCCTCTGCCTTGGTTCATTAACCCAGCAGGAGCACGGGTGCCTGGTTCACACCAAATACAGCTGTGACAGCTCCCAGCCCTGCCCTGGTCTCCTCAGGCAGGCGTTGAGGTATGAATTACAGTCAGTGGACTACAGTTTATTCCTCCCTGCACATCTCTAAGTACATATTCCTGTGGCATTCCTCAGTTATTACTAAGGCAAACTGCTCTTCTGCAAGACCCAATAGCTTCAAGAGCATTACCATACTTCACAAATCCTGAGGAGCTCACCACGTGCAGATCCACCTAGACTCATGTCCAACTTCTAATCGAGACCATATGAGGTGCATCAATAACACAGATGATGTTGCTCACTTATTTTCTGGGTGGAGAATGGAGGGTAGGGCATGTTTGTTTAAATACTCACTTCCTTCTCATACTTCTTGTATGTTAGAAGGGTCCTGCTGGTCCAAGTCCCCTTGCTTGCACTGCAGAGCTGAATTATACCATGCCTTCTACAGACCAAGCAAATTCCACCTGTGGAGTAACAAGGGCTTTGCTCTCCCAACTCAGACTGAAACACTGCACCTCTCTTTCCCAAATGTACTCACTTGTATTTTACATCCATTTTCTCTTGTGTCAAAACTGTCTTTGCTTAAACAGCTCTTTTTCTTTCCTGGCACTTCTTCCTCCCTCCTTTCCAAGCGGGAGCCAGGCCCACCCAGCAATCATTTACAAGCTACATGATGCCAGGTCTTCTAAGGCAGCACATCTGTACCTGTGAAGTGCAAGGCAAATTGTCTCAAGTGCCCTGAAGAGACACTAACTCATGTCCCAGAAGTGATGCAGATATATTGCTCAGGCAGAGTCCTGGTAGAGAGGTTATTTTGCTTCTGATTTCAGACCCAACTAATGCTCACACTTGATGATCAGTGCAAGAAGAACCACTGTGATAGACACATAGAAAATGGGTATTTGCTTTATCAGCCTATTTAAGTCCCTTTTCCTTGAGTAAGAGTGACCAGAAACACGGAGCAGTCTCCAGGAGATCTCACTTGTGTAACAGCATGAGCAGCTCCCCAGTTACACTGAAAAAACCATGAGTTGCAGCCTGAGATCACACTGGCCTTTATCACAGCCCCATCAGCCAGGAGGCTTGTGTTTACACCATTATTAAGCACTGCACCAAGTATTTCTATCCAGCAGGTCATTTCCAACAGACGTGATTTCCTAGTTAGTAGCAAAAGCCTTGTTACAGCCACATTTATATTCATCCCATTTGGCATTCCAGTGTCTCTTGGGTTTGTTACTGCAGCTCTTCCCATTGGCCAACCTCAATTGATTTTTGTCCCCACAGCTCAGCAGAAAAAGCACATGAGCACACTCCTGCCTCTTGTGCCAGCATCCTCAATAAAAGCATGAGCCAACATCACCTCCAAGGAGCCTCAGCAGTTCTCATCCCTCAACACCTCCCACCACAACTTCACCTAGCACACCTGGGCTAGACAGTGTCTTCTCCAGAAAAACAAACCACTTGTGATGTAATGCAGCATCACATTAACCTCTCATCAGAAAGGCATCTCTTTGTTGAGGAGATCAGCTGCTTTTCCAAAGGAAGGCCCAGGCTTAGCCTGACAAAAGCCAATCACAGGATGCCAACCCTGCATTGCATCTCATGTACCCACAGACATGCTTTACAACTTGTTGAAAGCCCTGCAGGCCACTGCAGTCAGACCAGTGGTCAATCCCCAGCTCTGTGCTGTGTCCCAGTTAGCAGCAAACCTGTGAAGCATGAATCCCTGTTTGTCAGCTCAGCTGACCCCTCTCTCAGATCCCATGTGGAGCCAGCAAGGCAGGATGGGGTCTTTGCCCCAGCATCACACAGACAGAGATCAGTGACCTTGCTGACCATAAGGTCACCAACTCAGGGTTTAGGTACCAGCAGGTCTTGAGAAGTGCCAGGATCTTGCCCTGCTTGCTGGAAGGGGGCTGGTGGCCAACCAACCTGTGGGAACAGCAATTCCTTTCATTCCCAGAAGGAGTGTCTGTGTCTGACAAAATGATAACAGGCTGGTGTCATTTTCTTGAGGCTGAACAGCTTAACATGCTCCCCTTCCAGCCCAGGGCTAATGCAGCAAGGGAGACTGGAACATCCACTGGGATTCAAACACAGCCAGGCTCATTTCATCCCACATGCACAAGGCAGAGGTGAAGAAACAGCCTCATGCCAATTTACCAAGCTATTAACTTGAGGCTGCTTAATGTGTCTGGCCTTCCTTCACCCTCCTGGTACAACAAGGATAACATTTGTCTAATCTCTCAGCTTTTCAGCATTGTGGTCAATAGCTAAAAAAGGCACCCTACAAGCACCAGGTATTACACAGCATGTGTACACATGTGTTCCCCAAATCTGTGTCCATCCCAAACTGGAGGGGAGAGACTTTTCCCAGGGATGCCATCAGCTCCAATCAGTGCCTGAGCAGATGACATGTCCCTGCTGTGCAAGTGCCACCACTCGTGTTCAGATGCTGGGCAGTGAATAAGCTGAGTGCCAGCAATCAGGCAGCACCCCAACACACACACAGTTATATTATATATATATACATATGTATAGGGAAGGCAAGCAGAGCATTTGCCTCCTCTCTCTTGTAGTGCAACAGGAAAATTGATTCGTCACCCAGGCACATTAAACCTCACAATCCAGACAGACACATTAGCCTTCAATTACCTGATATGTTTAGCATTATAAACAAACCTCCTGGCACACCAGCTCCAGACCATGCAAATGTGAATTTGATTGCAGTGGGAATAAAGGAAAGACCTGTCTGAACCCTTGACCAGTAAGAGCTGCCTTCTCCAAGCAGGGTGCTGCAGATGTTGATGGGAAGCCCTGAGAGTTGGTGCAGGTCCCACACAAACCCAGGGCTAAGCACAGCCATTGTGGCTACTGCCAGCTTCTTTTATCCATCCTTCACACCCTTCTTGGGGCTGAGGAAGCCATGAAGAAATCAAACATCTTTCACAGTGTTATAAGCCACTTACCACATAATTTAATAACTAGAGGCACAAAGGACTTGATTCCCTCAACATAAAATTTATAAATGTAAACAGTTTCTGGTAATAGAAACTTAAAGGTAAGCACAGCTGAATAAAGACTTACAAGGACAACATTTTCCCCACTTAAGGTACAGTCTTCCCCTTCCCAAAAATCATGGAAAGGTCACTTAGCAGTGAATCATTAAGGATAATTTGAGGTCACTGGGAAAAGGGAGGTAGAGAAAGCAAATCCAGCTTTGTAGAAACAATTATGACCATAACCCCAGAGTGTAATTGTGATTTGTCAAGGTACTATCATAAAACACCACCATGACACAGCTCCCTCTGCACTGCTCTGCTGCTCCTGCCAAGGTCATGTGGGGTACCTGAGTGCAGCACTCAGCCCCCATCCCATGGGCCCAGCCACATCCAACCCACCAACCCAAACCAGACCCGTCCAGAAGGGCTGAGCAAAGGAGAAAGTTCCCAATCCCCAGCTGAGAAAGATGTGGGAACAGTACAGCTCCCCCACAAGCCACTGAATGGTGGCATCTCAAAAATCTCCCTGGAGAAACCTGACTGCTGGACACAAGCAAGTCACAGGACATAGCATTCAGAGAGGACTCCCCCACAGACCACTTTTCACATGAGTCCAGACAAGTTTCATGCTCACCCCTGCAGCATCTGCCCAGCCCCAGGCTGGCCAGGAGCATCCACAGGGTGCAGAAGAGCTGCTACAGCTGCACTGTCTGCAAAGATTGTCATACAGAGACACCCTAGCATGGTAGATGCCCTGAGAAACAGCCTTAAGTTATGCTGAACAGGTTTGGTTTCTTTTCCCAGGCTCTGCACTTATTCCACCCTAGATGGCATCCATAGGGACGCACAGGAGCTGGACATAAAAACAGACAGCAGTGCCAGCACCACCAGAACCTCCTGCTTTGCTTTTGTCTCAGGGACAGGAGATCCTCTCAGAGCTCTCTGTGCCCCGTGTTTGTGCCTTCACCAGTTTCCTTCTGTGTTCTCCTCCAGCCTCTGCATCCCCCCAGCAGCTCTGGATGATGACATATGGAGCAGAGAGCCTTCCTTTCAGGGACAGTGTGTCAGTGTTACTGGAGGACAGCAGGCTGCCTGGACACAGTGTGGACAGATGGCTGCAGCACACAGGGAGCAGTATGTTCCCATTATCACACACTGCATCCAGAGTTCTTCAGTGTAGGGAATTATTCCCAGGCACATACTTTCAGAAAGGAAAAGATAGGTGAAAAGTAGGATAGCAGAGCTGGAGAAGTGCTGTGGGCAGCAGTACAGCTGCCAGCACAACAAATACCTGCCCCAATATTCCATCACTATTACTCAGCTAGTCCTGGGTGGGAGCAGCCCTGGGGTCCCAAGCAAGGACTGAGGTATCTAAAACCATCCCAGTGCTGAAGAAAGCTCATTTTTCAGAGACAAGCAGCAGTGGAAAAGCCTCAGAAGTAAACTCCTGTTTACAGCATCTCCTGCACAGGGAGAAGGGTTGAGGGGACAGTGCCCCAAAAATCCCTCTGTGGAAGGGCTGGGCTCCTGGTCCAGCACCCACTCCCTGCCCACCACCTTGGCACTCCCAGCTCCTGCAGGCTCTCCCCCTAACTCTTTCTTATTTATTCCCACAACTATCTGATCCCCTGCACAGTGCCAAACACCATCTAGAGTGAGAAAGCATGAAATGGGATGAGCAGTTTTGTCCTGCAGACATGGATACAAATACACAGAGACACCTTGGGTGAATCATCACTAAAAGTGAGAGTTCACTCCCCACCTGCAGCACTAGCCAAAGCTCACTCCCCTTTTCCTCTGAGTAGAAAAGCCAATTGTATTTCCCTAAAAAGGCATTTTTCTCATTACTCTCTGGCAGGAGAGCCTACAAAGCCAGTTTTCTGTGCCCCAGACAGGTGCTTCCCACCCTTGGACATGGATTTGGGGGACACAGGAGCAGACACTCCTGGCTCAGGACTGCTAACATCAACCTATGCATGTCTAATCATACCACATCTCCAAAATAGCCATGCAGCTGGCTAGGATGGGAGGGCAACCCAAGGACAGGAAAAAAAACCAAAAAAACCCAAAAAAACCCTCTTTCGTTTTGAGTTTTACACAACACAAACCTCAAGGCGAAGCAGCACCTTCGGGCTCCTGCACTCATGCAAAGCCAAAGAGCACCTGCATTTCAGCAGATCTCCAAGCACCTGCCATGCCAAAGGAAAGGATGCTTTATCTACAGGATTTCATATGCAGGGAGAGCCAGCAGTGTGCAGCATTTTGTGGTCTTTAAAGATCAAACGGCATTTTAGAGAGGAAGCAGCACCTTGGTCAAAATCGGCTTCAGTAATCACATTCTGCCTTATTAAACCCTCCTTGCAGCTTCAAACTGGAAGTCAAATTCCCTCACACTTCCATCTCCAAACAGGTCTGGAGAAAGGTTTTGGAGAAAAAAACCAAACAGGTCTGGAGAAAGGTCTGGTCAGGTTTTCAGAAACCAAACTATAATATTTATTTTCATATACATATATATATATATGTGTGTGTTTGTGTGTGTGTGTATAAATATATATATTTGTATCTATAAATATATAAA
>VXBB01008638.1:28527-49214 GCA_013399915.1 Illadopsis cleaveri
GAGAAAAAAACCAAACAGGTCTGGAGAAAGGTCTGGTCAGGTTTTCAGAAACCAAACTATAATATTTATTTTCATATACATATATATATATATATGTGTGTGTGTTTGGGTGTGTGTGTATAAATATATATATTTGTATCTATAAAAATATAAATATATATATTAATATACTAATACAGGCAAAAAAAGGCTGCCAAGCTCTACTCCAAAGACAGCTGTTCTTCCCCTGGAGAGCACAGTGCCTACACACATTAGCAAAACAATGAGATGTACTAAAGGTACAGGATCACTAGAGTTCAGCTTGGCAGGGATAACTCTTGGTAAAAAGCAGTGCCAAAGAGCACGTGGTAGAAAGGACACCCCCCAAAAAGACGCAGGGCCTTGGAGATGGTCAAGACAATATTCTGGTAGACTGTAGTAGCTCAGCTGGGACCCAAAAGGGAGCACTGGCAGCCACATGCACTCGTTGCACTTCACGCTGTGCTTGAAGACAGGAAAACGGATGGAGGAGGAAAAGGAGAAAATAAAATCTCCCACAACCTGGCCGTTACTGTGATCGATGGCACTGGGAATGAGGAGGCAGGAACAAGAGTCCAGCAAAAGCAGACATGAGAGCCAAGAATGGGGCTGTACCAGTGCCATGGCTGGAGGGGACTGCAGTCCTTAACCCAGACCTGCTGCCACCCACCCACGCAAACCCACAAGCACACTTCCCAAAAACCACAGCCACCCTGTGAGCCTCACTTCGGGACTTTTACATCCTCATGAGCTTCATCTCTAGCCCTGTTTTGATGTAGGTGCACATTTTGGGGCACTCATCCCATGCCTGGATCCTGGAAGCAGCACAGAAAGCAGAGCCTGGAGCTCAAACCATGGATGCTGAAGGGTTTGCCTCAGTCTCTGCACAGTTGTGGCCATCCAGCAGCCAAATCCAGGCCCTCCCAGAGCTCCCCATCCTGCTCTGACCTCCTCTGCTCCCCTCCAGCTCTACCACCCCCAGAGTGCAGCTCATCCCACTTCCAGCTTTCCCATACACCCCAAACACAGGGACAGCCACTGGCCAAGAAGGAGGAGGGGAGAGACAATCTTTCTGGACTTGGACCCTGCTCCTGTGAGGCTACTGGGTTGGGTTGTTTTTTTTTCCCAAACATCTCCCAAGGAGCCTGAATTTTGATCCTCCAGCATTTTGGCTCTTCAGATGTTTATGAAGCTCAAACATCAGGCAGCAATGCCCAGCTGGGCTGGCCACAGGCCAGGGTCCCAGCCTCTGCCCTCAGGACAGCCATGGGCAGGGTAACTCCAACCTGAAAGGAGATTTTCCAAGGCCCTCATTACCTCCACAGCATCACAGATCTGCCTGCTCAGCTTCCAGCTGCTCCCCATCAAGCCAAAGAACCAGATAAATTCTCCATACAGTTTATTTTTGAGCCAACTGCTGTGACCCCCTGAGGCTTGTATCTGCACTTCAAATAAATCACAGCCAGCTCTGCCCACCCTTCCCAGCAGCAATGGAGGGGCTCCTCCATCACCCAGGAGAAGGCCTCAGCCCCCTTTTCCCCAGGAGAAGCCATGAAAACAACCTTCTCCCTTCCCTCCACTAAGCTTTTCCTGCAAGGGACACACACACACCTCCCCAGACTTGGCTCTTATTGCAGAGGTGTAGGAACAGAAGCATCACTCAGGAGCAGGGGGATGTACTCATTAAGACGTGGTGACTCAGAGCTCAAGGCTTCCCAGGATAACAGGGATTTTGTGGGAAGTCAGCTGGCTCTGAAAAGGAAAAGCAAACCAGCATGCCTATAAACATGACACAGGCAGGGAGAGGTAGGGAGGGGAAGAAAGGAGAGCAGGGAGGCAACAGACATTTTAAAAGCTCCTCTCCCAGCATTCTTTGTTCTTATAAATGTGAAATAAGCACCTTGCAAAAACCATGTAGAAGACACTGTGACAGCCAGAGACACTCCTAACCAGGCTGTTGTGTTAAAGCTGATCCAGCTGCACAAACAGCAAATCCTGGGATGTTTTCTAGCTCCTCTCTCAGCTCCATCTGCCATTCCTCTAGATAAAGGCATAGCTGAACTATGGAGAAGCCTCTGCTTGCCTGGCACCTCGACTTACAGCTTCTCAGCACACCAAGACCAGCCTCCCTCAACCAAGCCCCAGCCCTTTGTTCACCATGGGCACCTCCTTCACCAAAGTGGGGTGAAAGCCTGGAGCTCACACTGCCCAAACACGCTGCTGCTGAGCTGCACTGGCTGCTAATCAGATAAGATTTGTTTCACACCAGGAGCAAGGCAGGAGGACACAACCTGAGTTATTGCAGTGTGGCCAACGCATGGCAAACCTTCACCCAGCACTGACATCCCCTCCCTGCACTAACAGGGTCTCCTTGCACCATTTGGAGATGTTGTTCATCACTGGGACTTGGGGCTTTGCACACAGGTTCAAGGCCACAGCACTGATACGTAACGACATCCACAAGAAGAGCAAAAGTGTGATGAACCCGATAGCTTTGTGCTCCTGAAAATGAGCCTCCCATTGCTGAAGGATTTCCAGGAGGTTGGCATTAAACTGACAGGTATAAAATCTCACAGGGGTGTTTGAGGAATCCAAAGGTCCTGCTCAGTATTAACTGAGGAGAGGCAGGGAGCAAGGAAGTTACAATGCACCTCCTGACATTGCTTGCCCTTTCACCACTTGCTCTGAAGATGTATTTAACAGGACACGTGTCTTTTTAGTGCCATTGAGTGTCATGGAGCAATTTTAAAGCTAGAAAGCAGATCATCAGACAAAGTTCCCTCCAGGGAGATGTTGTTTTATTATTTTTTGTTTGTTTTTGCAAATAATCACTCAGACTTTGTTTCTGCTCCTGGGAAGCTGGAGGGCCCAGAGGGTCCCAGCATCAGCCCATCCTCAAAGCAAACTACCGAGCCCAGAGGGTTATCAGTGGAGGAAAACTCAGTCTGCACAAAGAATACAGACATTGTCTGCCCCCAGGGCAGGCAGCCCTCCGGGGAGCTGGGCTGGCTCTCTCACAGCCAGCAGCAGCTGGGCTCCAGAACCCACAGCGTGTGCCAGGCTGGGCTTACTGGGGCCAGCAGCTGGCAGGGACAGCCCTCCTGCAGCCAGCTCCTCCTCCTGCCGTGGGGATTGCAGTGGGATGGAGAAGGGCTGTCTTTGTGCTCCCTCCTTTGCAGCTGCAGTGCTGGGACCAGGGGCCACCAACCTGCACTTTGCTATCAGCCCACACTGACCTCACTCACAGCCTCCCTGCACCCACCAGCCCCTCAGACACTTTCAGGTTTGCCAGGTTTGACCTGCCCAAAGCCCCCAGACTCAAGTCACCACCAAAACCACTGATATCTCAAACAGCACTGGGTCAAGCCATGCTCTGATCTCTCCTGCTCTGATGCCAAGGCTCGGAATCAGCCCCTGGAATGGGACACACAGTGTCCCCATGCCAGGCTTGCACCTGTCACCACATAACCAAAGTTTTCTGCCCAAAATCAGAATTTACAGTCCTTCCAGATGTTTTGCTGGCTCCCAGTGAGGGCAGGAGACAGAAGTGAAGGAAGCAGGCTGAGGACAGAGGGGAGGGCAGAGCCTAGAGCCAAAGCAGCATTGAGATGCTCCAAGGCCAGAAGCTGTAGCCCCCTCCCCAGGACTCTGGACCCTACAGGAAAGCAGGAACAGGTGTAAGATATTCCTGACTCCCAGCTGAGCTGTCACAGCCCCCAGCGCTGCTGAAATCACCTTGCTGACAGTGAGCACTGTGATGCCACCTGCTTGGGAAATGACTCTGTGCATCAGCAGCTGCAACATCCTGCATGGCTCCCCTGAGAGCAGCAGCACATGCTGCCTCCACACAGCCATCCAGCCACACTCCTGCCCCTTCCCAGCCCCAAAGCCCTGGCAGAGCTGCCCCATGAGGGCACCCCAACCTTCCCCAGTCATGCAATGCACGCATCACTTTCCATTTCCACATTTTGGGCTGCCATGAGGTCCCACACAAACTCACAGAGCCAGAGAACCTCTGGGTGAGAGGCAACACAAGATCTCCCAAAGTCCCCCCACCTCAAACACTGACCAACAGATTTTACCCATGGTGGTTTTGAGCTGGGTTGGCTTTGGCTTTTCAAATCTGTGCCCTAACTCCCCTTTGAAAATCCCGTGGTTGCTATGGAAATAGTCTCATCAGTATGGGTGGAGCATAGCAGTACTGGCCAAAACCCCCTGTGGCTCCCAGTTGACACCAGTCCCTAGGATCTGGCAGCACTGGAGATTACTCCAAGTTGCACAGGGAATACCTTGAGCTTAAAGCAATGCTTGACACTGAGGGATGAGTGAGACTCATCTGGGAGTCAAGAGCAGGGATAAAGAGGTTAAAATGATAATTGAGACACTCTCACACTGGCTAAGGGATGAGAGGGTTATAAACAGTGAAAAGCTGCAATTTCCCCCTGCAGCACCCTCAGCTGGAGCAGGAGGTGGACACAGACAAGGGTAGCAGGAGCAGAGCTGAGCTTTATCACTGGCCCTGCCACCAATGCAGCCTCCAGGGAGGCTTCTCCTGCCCCTCTGCACTCCCAGCACTGAGATGAAGCTGATAAGCAAGCAGGGTGGGAACAGCAACCATCATGCACTGTGAAGAGGGCTGGAAGGCAGAACAGAAATCTTTCCCATGTGGCAGAGAGAGCAGCAGGTTGGGCACTTGTTGTGTGCTCCAGTGGACCCACTTCACACACCGAGTCACCCCATCCCACCTGAGGGCCCCACCTGCACAGCAGTCAGGTTTGACACCACGAGTCAACTGCTTCTGAAAACACTGCCAGAGTCCTTGCAGACAATGGATTATCCTTTAGCACTGGAGCTTGGAGTGAGGTCCCCAGGCACCAGAGACCAGCTGAGTGGGAAATGCATCTTCTCCATGGGAGTGGACAGCAGGCCAGCAGCTCTCCGTGCACAGGGAGGTGCCACTGCCGTGCTGGCAGATGTACTGCAGTTGGCATCAACCCCAGATTTAGGGAAAATGCCAGGGACCCCCACTGCCATCACCCCACCCAGCTGGGAGAGAGGGAGGGTGTGAGGCCTCTACCAACAGTGTGGACACCTCCTGCCTCTGGCCATGCTGAGTAGCTGTGTTCAACCTGCTGGCATCTGTCACCTCGTCACCAGCTGCAGCCCATGACAAATGACAGCAGGAGGCTCTCCTAGCTGCAGAATGGAAAACCAAGGTCTTTAGCCACTACCAGGGCTGTCCCCAGCCATTCTCAACCAGAGAGCTCATCATTAATGGCAGTTTAACCTGACGCAACCTGGGCTACAGCAAGGAGCTTCCAAGCTGCATGGTGGGCTGCTACACCAGCAGACTCCCACCAGCACTCATGGTGAAAACACATGTGAAACCCCTTTCACATCATCACTGCAAGCTTGGCAACGAGCAGGTTACAGATGTTTTCCCAGGCATTTGTCTCCTGGAGCAGGGATTTTCCTGCCCTCAAAGCTGATGTCACCATGCAGATCTCACCAAGTTTTACCATCCTGCCCCACCAGCCCCACACAAAGCTGCTGGAGCTGTCACCCAGCACATCCCACCCTCTGCTCCCAGGCCTGCCTGCAAAGGGGGAATCACATGGGCAGCACCAGCACAGCACCAGGAGCTGGCACATCCATTGGACTCACACATTCCTGGTCCCAGGGTGGATCTGAGCACAGCACAGAGCACTGCTGGACCTGCATTACAGGGGCATGATCCCGTTCAAAGGACCAAAGAACAATTTACACCATCAGGCTGCAAGGTGCACATCTGCACACCTGCTTTGAGAGCATCTTGCCAGATCCCAAATTCTTTCCCAAATGCACTCAAGAGAGAAAATTGGGCTTGAGCTGTTGCTGAACCATCCATGCCTGGTCTGAGATCCTGCAAATAATAGAAACTTGCACTCCAGTAGTTGTTCTTTCTCATTCAAATTCAGCAAGCTCAAGACAAAGCAGAAAACAGCAGCCAAAATATCTCCCCTTCCCCATCCCATGCCCAGGGTATGCAGTTTCTCTTGCTCCCTGCCGGCAGAGTCTCATTGCACCAACTCCAAACAGTTTGCTGCACAGTTTTGGGGAGATGTTATTGAAAGAACATGCACACAAAGCTGCCTGCAAAGCAAAGGGACTCTACAAAATCAACAGAGGCCTAAAGCAGCCCCACATGGATCAAGGACAGCAAAACCAGGCCGAAGCCAGGGGAGCAGCCAGCCACGCCGTGACTCTGTGCCATTGTCAGCTCCAACTCACACCACCATGCCAACACATACCATGATCCCTTCTGCAACATCTCCACAGCCCTGAGTGACAGACAGTGCAGTCCCAGATCCCACAGTCCCTTTATGCCCTGTGACCCAGAAGTAACATCAGCAACAAACATTCTGTTTCATGGCAAACTAAACCACAGACCAAGTAAACAACTTATCTCTCATCACACAGCAGAACTTTCAGGATGCCATAAGATGCAGTTCCTCCAGCAGCCACATTTTCTCCATCTTTACCCCAGCCTGGAGGTCCCCATCAAAACCTCAGCAGCAGGGATGTTTTGGTGAGGCCCAGTCAGGCCTGTGGATGCTGCTACCAGGAAGATTCTGCTATTAGGCAGCAGAGCAGAATTTGGGGCTGACTCCTGGGTGGCTGCCTGGGTACACCCCAGTTGCACCCCCCAGCACCCCGAGATGCCCAGCAGAGAGCTGTGCCCATTGCCTGTATAGCAGCACAGCGCCTCAAATAAAAACTCCCCACAGCCAGCACAGTGAATAAGATTACAACAAATATAAACTAATGATACAGCTGTCAAGACAGATTAGACTGCACAGTGTAAAAAATTGCAGGGCTGTTTAGTCACAACAATATAAGATTAATTTATCAATACAGCTTATGTGGCACTGAAGAGATAGTAAATTGAATAAGTGAATCTTTTCTACACCTTGCTCAAGGAGGGAGTCTCAGACCTCAGATGGGTGTATGGGGCTGGATACCAGTGAGGATCTGGCAGCAATCTCCCAACAGGGCTGCTTTGACACAGCCCAAAGGGGTCTGCAGCTTCATCCCAGGCTCAAGGGATGGCACATGTGCCACCCAAACATGGCTCTGCACCCATTTGCTCCTAAAGGTGCCCACCCTTGTGCAGTTCCAGACTGGAGAACGATGTGACTAAATCAAGACATCCAGAAGCTGCTGCTGCTGCAGGCAGGAACCTCACAGAGCCTTTTCCATGAGCTCCACCAAGTCCAGCATCACAGGACTGGAGCTGTTTGTGCAGCCTCAGCTTTCAGCTCTGTCCCAGTTACAGCCTGAACGTGTGCAGGTGCACACAGGAACCCCAGGCAGCATCCACAGCCCTAACACAGGCAAAAATATGCACAGCCACACCTTGGGGGCTAAGCCCTGGCAGAACCAGGCAAGCTTGCAGCCCTGAGAACATCTCTCATGAGTTCCCAGAAAGCAAGAACCCAACCCAGAGGTCCTCAGGAGGAGCTTCCTTATTCATCCCACAGCTTCTACCCAAAGACTGCAGCATCTGCACTGGGCCCACATCTTTTCAGATCTCTCATGTGTTGTCATCTGTGGGTTAAAAGATGTGCAAGTAAGTAAATAGGTGCAGTGATAATGAGCCAAGGTTTCGATCTGTGAAGGTGAGAGCACAGCAGCCTCTGCCAATATGAAGGAAGCACCCGTTTCTATAAATATTGAAATCCGGTAATTATCATCATTAGAACTAGTTGTGATTTAGCCATAGCTCAATCCCAACAAGTAAGAATGGCATTTATTTGCCACAATTAGAACAGCTAAAAATACCTCCCAAACTTTGCCTGGTTCAGCCCCATCCCAGCAGGCTCAGCTCTGGGCAGGGAGAAATGCAAAGCAGGGGAGCACTTGAAGGGCCATGCAGGGCTGAAGAAACTCTGTGGTCTCAAAGGGAGACCAGGACACTAACACGAGGCCACCCCATCTTCTAGGAGGCCTTCATGGAAGCTCTGCTCTATGGCTTTCTCCCCAGGTCTGGTTCATCCCATCCAATTCCTGCTCCACCACACTGGCTCACAAGGGTGAGTGTTCCCTCTGCAAAGCAACATTCCCTCTAGCAAGTGACATTTTCCACACCAAAAATTCCTTTTCAGTTGTATAAAAAGGCACAGTTCTGCTTTAAAAGGCAAACAGAAGAGCCTGGCTCAACCAAGCCATCCCACTGGCAGTGGGGGGCAATAGCCCTGGTAACACCCAGATGATCCAAACCAGCCACTGCTGACAGCCAGGGGTTTCCTCATCTTGTGGGAACCTTGCAGCTATGCCAAGAGCCTCCACACACTCAGCACCCCTCCCAGACCCTAGCTGAGTGCTGAAGGACTCCTAGAGCTCAACATGCTGGACAGAAGCTTCATGGATGAACCTCCTGGAAGACCTCATTCTTCCTGGTTTCTCCAGACAAGTCCTCACACAAAATCCTGTGAGCAGCATCAAGCTGTCCTGTCCTTCCTCTGCAAAGTGACCAGAGGGTCATCACCTTTCCAGAAGCTTTAAACATGAAGGGACCTGGCCATCCTCCCTTGGGGACACATCTGCATTCCAGCTGCCACCAGCAGTTTCCCCAATGATAAAGAAATGCCTGTGAGGTGCAGATAATATCACAGGAGGCAGCACCTCAAAGCAGCCGCAATCAACTCTCAGCTTCCCATCCAAGTCCAAAATCCAGGAAAAAAAATCCCCATCTACAGACACAAATCAGCCAGGGCCATCTCCTCGTGCTTGTTCCAAGGCTCAAGATTTTCCCTGAGGAAATGTGCCCAGCTCCCCCGGCCAGGGATGTTCTTTCTGACAGTCACGGTGAATATTTTCCCTGCTGATCCGATCAGATCTGGAAAGGGCCGTGAAATGGGAGCTCAGCCAGGCTCTGCTGCTCTGTGGGGGTGGAGGCACTGAGGTGCTGCTCCCTGCCAGGTCCCAAATGTCCATCCCAGTTCCACTGGCCTCCACCTGCTCCTCCCTGAAATGCCTCCAGCCCTGGGATTTCTCAGCCTCCCTCCGCGGGTAATCCGACCCCTCTGATGCCTTTCCCCCCCCATCCCTGCTCTCTTTGCTTCTGAACTCTCTCCAATTTGTCAATATTCCCATAATAAGATGCCTCAAACTCAGACCACATTCCTGGATTTATTTCTTTATTATTATTTTGGGGGTTTCTGTTGTTTTGCTTTGCATTTTTTTCAGTGAGAATGGCCAGGTTGTAGCTTTGCTCCCACAGCTCCCCCTCTCCCCAAACACAGCCCATCACTATTAGTTTAGGGCCCTAAGCCAGTTCTCAGTCCATTTGGCAGTGTCCTATCCAAGGCAAACTGAACTAATTTTGAGAGTAAGATTTGGTGAGACACTATATCAAATGCTTTGCTAAATCCAAATATATTAGGATTTCCACGTTCTGCTCAGCCACTAATTTTGTGATTCCATCAAAAAGAAAAAGCAATCAGGTTTGTCTGGCAAGATTTATTCTTTCTAAATCCCTGCTGTTATTGCTCATGCTTTCCTTATCCTCTAGTGCTTCACTTTCTTAATACTGCAGGACTGGAAGCGTTTGCTGGAAATTTATTTTTGCTATTTATATGGATTTTGAAAATCTGCCTCTGCTCTCCTCCACTGCCCCCTGCCTTTCCCACTGCTGTTTAGCATCCCTGTGCTCTCATCGAGCACATCATCTCCTCCTCCCAAAGGCAGAGCACGGCAGCATCATAAGCCCAGTGTTAATACACAGCTCAGACACAAGACACTGGAGAAATACAAAATTTTTTTAAAAAAAAATGTTTGGCAGCAGGAGAAAGGTCAAAAGGAAACATCCAGCTGGGTCAAGCCCAGGTCCATTGCAGAGCATCACCAACAGTTAATATTAATGCCTGACTCAGCCATCCTGAGCATCTCCACGTTTTTCTTGCAAATTTTCTGGCAGCCACACTCAGGGTGATCGGGGAGACTTGAGCCACAAGTGACACAGGTCAGTGCCTTTCCAGGGGACACACACAGTCCATGCTGGGTCAGGGCCAGCACTTCTGTAAACCAAACCCTGAACCACTCAGGCAGTGGAGGAGCTCCTCCAGGCCTGGGACTTGAAGAGAAAGGTCAGAAAAGGCTGCACTCCCCAGGTCTAGGCTGGTCCCCCAGTTTCCCACTCATACCTTGAGGACTGAGGCACTCAGAAAGCCACATCACAAGGCACTCAGAAAGCCACAATCCAAGGCACTCAGATCTCTTGCAGCATTTTCCTCCCATGAGCCAAGCAGAACCCTCTAAGTCCTGTGTTCACACAGCAGCTTTTCAGACAGCACCATCCCAGAACACTCCCATGGGTGACCCCAACCCAACTCTGACTGTGCATCCACTGCCCTGTGCCCTGCTGACCTCTGTGGGAGCAGGGCAGAGCTGCTCCTGCATTTCAGGGCACCACTCACTCCTGCTCACGAGGAGGAAAAAGGCAGCTCTGTTGGAGTGTCACTCCTTTCTGCTCACCAGGGTTTAGAAAGACTGAGTAATCTGTACACCAAATTACCCTGCCTGGGTGCCAGCTGCCTGCACGCCCTGGGGGCACCCCAGCCTGTCACACAGAGCAGCAGCACTTCCAGCCTGCACCGAGGACAGGCCATGAGCCCCAGACACAGCCTTTCCCACAGACACTGACACCTCCCCTGGCACATCCTAGCACACCCAGGTCATGGCACTGAGCTGATGTTTGGCTTCCCACACCTCCATCAGGTCAGGTCTCTGTCAGACCCTTTGCCTACGTGCTGTTTCAGGGGAAAAAAAAAAGACACAGCATGGTCATCCCAGCAACTCAAGACTCAGAAACAGGGAACCAGCACCCAGCAGAAGCCCAAGTGACAATTCTCCATTACACAAGGAACCTCTGCTGCCCACAGCTCCTTCAGTGCCCACTGAAGGGAGCTTACATAGGGGCATGTGAAGCTAAGCTATGGCATGACCCCAAGCACTTCAGGGATAAAAGGAGATTTTCTCTTCATTCCAGCTATTTTTACATCTCAGAAATCTGTCCTGGGGGAGCAGCCATCCCCAAGAGCCCTGCTGAGGGCTGAGATACCAACACCCTCCAGTTTACAGCCAGCTGGCTGCAGCCCAGCTGAAGATGACAGCCCAGCCCTGCTTGCAGCACAAGGATGACCTTCCTGCAGGCAGCCAGGCAAAATGTCCTCCACCAGCTCCCACTGGCAAGGAGCTGGTGGGAAAGATGGGCCCATTCTGGGACAGCTGATCTCCATCAGCCCATCCATCCCCCCCAGCCTCACCAGGGCTCAGGATTTACAGCACAGGCAGAGCAAGGGGGTCGGCAGTAGAAAACTAATGGGCACAGAGGATTTACAAGGAAGGGCTGGATTCAGGGGAGGCAGAGCAAAGCAGAGGGTGATTTACAGGGTCAGCAGCAATTTACACAGCAGGTAGCACAGGGGAGGCAAGGATTTACAGGGGCAGGGAGAAGTGCATTTTATAGGCCTTTATTAGGAAATGAGAATCTCCTTCCCCTGACCGCTGTGACCTGGGGAGGGCTGTGGGAGCTGACGGAGCTCCAAGGAGCCTCCCCCGTGTTCTGGAGGTCACAGACAGGCCATCGGGGGAACCAGCCCTATCCCAGCATGGCTGCATACTGCAGCTGCTCTCTGCTTGGCCACAACAGCCTCTGGGTCATTCCAGTGTGTCCTTGTCCCACCACTGCCCCGGGGCAGTGTTCCAAGGGCAGCCTTGGTGGTCAGTGCCTCCAGGGAGGCCACAAACAAACCCTCAGACATCTCCTCCTGGAGCTGGGGGCCCTTCTTTCCTCCTGGCAAGCCCCACAGTCCCTCCTCAGTTTCTCCCCCTGCCAAGGCTCCTCCTGCTGCTGGGACAGGGCTGCCAGGCTGGTGACAGGCAGGCAGGGTCATGGTCTGCTGTCCCTGCACCCCAGGGCCACCAGCACAGACACACACCAGTCACATCACCCACTCTCCAGTCCCATTTTCCAGCTGCTTCTGGCACCCAGCAGGAGCCAGGGGTTGGGGTCAGCCTCCCATGTGTGACCCTGAGCACATCTCTTTGGGCAAGCAGGCTCTTTCCCTGTCCCACAGCATCTTGCCCCCACTCCTGAATTGCAGCAGGGCTGGTGAGGGACGCACTCTTCAAGCACACAGCAGGAAATGTGAAGGGTGTTCAGTGTGTTTGGGTCTCCAGATATCACAAATCTCCCAGTCCTGAGCTGGCAGGTGCCAGGCTGGGCACAGAGACACAAGGGTTACACCTGGCCTGCTCACACTGCACGTGAAGCAAAAAAAGGAAAGACGTGTATAGGAGAAGTTGTCCCAGCAAAGCAACTCCACTACGTTGTGACATCACCACTTTGGAGCACACCATGGCTGGCCTCTGCCAGCCCAGGAGGTGACAGCTCAACTTAATGTCCAGGAGTGAGCCAGGACACACATCCTTCTGCCTCCAGCTCTTCCCTGCCACTGTTTCCTGTCAGTGGTACAAGGCACAGCCTGCCCCTCCAGAAGTGACATTTGCAGTCATGGCCTGGGGACCAAAGCTTCAGCAGGAGGGTGTCCCCAGGTGAGGTGCCAGCCCACACCTTGCATGCTCCTACATTTACTCCCCAAAAAGAGGCTTGCAAAACAAAAAGTGGAGACACTGATCCTAGAAGAGCCAAAAAAAGGGGGAATTCACTCAGACGTTTCATCTCAGTCTCATCCTCCAGACACTCCCCTATTTTGTAACAGATGCAGGAGGCCACATGCTAAACAGGTGCAATCCCTGCAGGATTGCAAACCCCAACCTCTTTGCAGCACAGGGGTGCAATTAGACTCAATGTCACTAGCAGAGAGAGGGATGGAGGGGAACAGCTCGAAGCACTGATCACAGACACCCATGAAAGCATCAAGGACTACCCAGCCCCAGCATGGCAAAAAAAAAGAGGTGAAAATAAAGTTGTGAGCAGCCTAGACAAAGCAAGAGAAGTTCCTCTCTTTCAGCCTGGAGAGATGCAGCTTTGCAGCCCAGACAAGTCACACCAGGCAATATCCCAATGTGTAAGAGCCCGGACAAGGTCCCACGTTTGCAGGTGGGGACTCACTCACAGCCCAGCTGATCCCACAGATCCTCAGTGGAGATACATGGGCAGCATTCCAAACAAGCTGGTCCCCTTATCCGTGTAAAACTTCCAGAGAGGAACAATAGCAACTCACATCATCACCAGAACCACAGACAGCAGCAACACCATTGCCCCACTCCCGCCCCCCCAAAGTTTGACTAAAGCTCAGGAGTATCTTTGCTTTTATAAATCTCTGCCTTTTAATGATGGCTTCAAGGCTCAGAGAAAAAAAGGCCCATTAAACTCACTGAATAAGTTAATGGGGCAGAGAGAATCCATTTCAAAGCCACCCCAGGCTATTTTCCTCTGGAGCTAAAGCCTGAATAAGCAAAAAGGAAAAATTAAAACTGTACAGTGCTTTGCCAATAAATAACCCCCAGTGTAATCTACTACCAGGCAGGCCTCCATTTGCAGAGATAATAGGATGCAGATCATCTGCAAACCACCTCCCCTTGCAGGGACCACCACCTTTTGATTGCAATTAGCTGTGCCTAGGCAGGAGCCACCATCTCCTGCCTGTCCCCTTCCACCTGCCTGGGGCAGGAGGGAATGATACATCCTGCAGGAAATGCCAAAATCCAGCACTTGTCTCTGCAATTCCCCAACATCAATGCTCCAGGCAC
The DNA here is from genome assembly GCA_013399915.1 of Illadopsis cleaveri. Classification (NCBI taxonomy): domain Eukaryota; kingdom Metazoa; phylum Chordata; class Aves; order Passeriformes; family Timaliidae; genus Illadopsis; species Illadopsis cleaveri. The sequence goes on from VXBB01008638.1 coordinate 42,304, forward strand.
ACACCCCTGCTCCTCTGTCACATTTTTCCCAAGCCCTCCTGCCCCTTCCTCCCTGTCTTCTCCCCCTCCTTCACCAGAAGCACTGTGGGTCCATCCCTCACCCATCAACCAGAGCCCACACACAGCTGCTCCTCCCCAACCACTTAAAAAACAAGTGCATGTCCCAGAGAGGAGAAAAAAAAAATAAAAATCCCTGCTTGTAAATGTTGATCCCACTAGACGCAGTTTGTTTACTATTTAATATTTAAAGATGCTAATTAAGTCTCCGAATAAATAAATCTATGCTATCCGTGCCTTTTGGAAGGCAGGAATCCACCCCTTGGGGTCAGAACCTGCTGGGTGCTGGGCAGTCTGCCTGGGGCTGGGAGCAAGCCTGGGGCAAAGTGTGAGGATCCCACCACCATCCCTCTTGGAAGGAAGGGCTTATTGGCAGCACCAGGCCGGGAGCATCAGGCACCTCAGCTGGGTCACCCAGTCCTGGAGGGGAGCACAGGCAGGACAAGGCACAGAGAGCAGGATTTCCAGGCAGGGAAATTTCCACAGAGGTTCCTCTCAGCCCTGGGATGGGATCTCAGCTACAAGCCAGAAGCCAAGGGCTTGTGCTCCCAGGGGCCAGAGGAGGAACCCACACATTGCTGGGGGTACACAGACACCAACACACATCACCACAGCCCACCACACACCAGCAGCCAGGGCTGCTCCAGCCACCAGCTACAGACACTCACATCCCTCCCAACTGCCCAGAGCCAGGACAGGCAGCCCACACAGCCTCCTACCTGAGAGCATCCCTGTTCCAGCTCCTCTTCTCACAACCAACATGCAGTATCTCACAAGGAGCAGCGACTGCTGCCTCCCTCACACACAACCCCAACATCCACAGCTCAGCTCTTCCACCTGATACATCTTCAGCCTCCTTAGGCTCTGCCTCTCCCACATCCACTTCAGCTGTATCCTGCACCTTGCCATTAACCCCCACGGTGCCAGCCCTGCAAAGCTCCTTGTTGCCCCTCCCTGCCCAGCCATCATCCCTGCATTGTGTGGATGCCCTGCCCGCACTCCTCGGGTTCAGGCTTTGCTTTGATGCTGCCAAGGACACCCTTCAGCATCTGCCCCGACCTGAAATGAGGGGCACAGCCCTTCCCAAGGGAGCTGCTCTGATGCTGATTTAGCTCCATGCTACTCTGCCTTCTCCCCTGCAGGGTCGGGGACAGCCTGGGAGGCTGGAAGCACTGATGTGTCTGATGTGTCCAATGTGTCCGGAGCCCATGTGAGGCTCAAGAGAGGAAATAGTCCCCAGAAAGATTCAGCTTCTTTAAACAGGCACAAAAAGAGCCCCAGGAGAAAAGGATGCTCTCAGAAGGCTGGGGAGCTGGGAACACACATCATCCTTGACCCTGTGTCCCACTGAACTTTGCTTGCTCCACAGGCTGCTCAGCAGCAGCCACCAAGTGACTCGGGGGCTTTCACTTTACTTTTCCTGGGATTATATTTTGGCTGGGAGAGCACAGGCAAGGCATGAGACAGACAAAGCCAGGATCCGCCTCACTGCCCCAGGAACACTCATCCACATCATGGAGGAAAGAGTCTTGGGGACAAGAGAGATTTTTGCAGCCACACGAGTCACAGAGCTCCCCACAGGCAATCCCATCTGTACTGGGAGAGACACAAGGGACGCCCAAGGTGGCCTTGTCTGCCTGGGTTAGGAGCAGGCAGGAGGAGGGCAGGCAGCCCAAGGGAGCATTTGCACAGCTGGATCACAGACTGGAGAGCCAGGACTCCTTGTTCCCAGCCCAGGTCACTGCACAGCATTTCCATGGAGGGCATGGGATGGGGGATGAGGCCAGAGCTGTTCCAAGAGCAGAAGGAAAGTCAGCAGCTGCAGGCACCCGAGATCTCCCCCATGTGGCTTCATGTCCTGGCAGGGTCAGGAGTTAGAGCCTGGCATTTCTGCAGCTCAGCTGAGCATTCATATTCCTAATTTATCCTGGCAAAACCCTGAGCATGCAGGGTCCTCAGCAGCACTCAGATTCCCAGCATCTGTTTGAGCATTTCCACATGAACATTTCCTAGTGGGAACCTCCTGGTGAGAACTAGTTAAGGGACAGACTTGCACTGCCCAGAAGGACGGGGGCTTCACCATGCTCACATCTGCTCCTACCCACTTCTCAGTCCCCCAGGGACAGTGCAGAGCTGCCAGCAAAGGCACCAGTGCCCTGTCCCCTTCCCAGCACAGAGCTTTAGGAGAGCTGCAGGCAAGAAGCTGCATGGGAGGCAGCACTTGGGCTCAGCCTCTCCCTGCATCCTTCCCTGGGATTCCAAGACCATTTAGTTGTCAGTTCCACAAGCACTGTAGTCGAGAATGTGCACCCTGAGTTGCACGTGTGCTGTCAAACTCGCTCGGGAATCCTTCCTGACCTCTCTGCTCCACTGCTGGGAATTTTGTTTTTAATTAAAAAGGCAGGTTTTATTTAGGCAGACCGAAGCTGGGGATGATGTCACGTGCAGGTACAGGAGAAGCACAGTCACTACCAGGCTCCATTATCCACCATACCAAAACACTGGGTGGCAGCTGGAGGGAAGCTGGCTGTACACACAGCTCTGGCTTCTCCTTCAGCTCCTCAACTGCTACAGCACATGAAAACAAGCTAAAAATACAGCACATATTTTCCTGATGCCCCTCTTCCAGGCAAGCCAGGTCTCACACAGAGGGGAACAGGGAAAACCCCCCCGGTTCCTCGAGGTTTGGAAACCAGGTAGTACACGGGGGATGGGGATACCCAAGGACACAGCACAGCAGGGCTGGTGGAGTAGCCCTGTGAGCTGGGCACTGATTCCAGTGCAGTGTTCCAAGGGGACTCCAGAGAGGTTTTAATCCCCCTTTCTTCAACTGAAGCGAAGCCCAGGCCCTGAGCACTATCATGGCTCTAACCCATGATCCATCACCCACTCCCCAGCACACATCCCCCCAAATGTTGCCTCTGCCATGATGCTGGGGGTCCATTTGCTGTTGCATTTCAGGACCACAGGGTGTCACAGCCTTTCCATCATGCTGGCAGCCCTTGCCAATAGCCAGCAAGGAAATAACCAGCCCCACTTTGGCCCAGCTACCAGGGAAAATGAGATAATCCCAGGAGCTGCACATGGAGGATGTTACAGGGTCAAGGCCAGATTCCTGCCCTCACTCACCCTTGCTCTGTCTCTCACCAGGTTCTTCTCAGCCTTCCTCCCTTAGAGGAGGACATGTGGTCACTTTAGCTCTCTGACCTCCATCCAGCCTCTGCAGCAGAGGTTTAAACAAAGGAGCAAAGAACATTTTACCTACTCTGAGGCCCTCAGAGACAGCTCTCAGACTGTGCCCTCTTGTCTTTGCCTCCAGGATTTCTCCATGGACTTCTCTCATGTCTGCTAAACACAACAGGACCAATAGAACAGCCTCGTTTATCCCTCCCTCCATGTTTGGCCTCTCCCTAAACCCTGGCCAGTGCTGGGCTAAAGGATCTCCATCCTCATTCTGCTTCTTGCAGGGCAGCTCCACCACTGCTCCGTGCCTCAACTTCCCCATCAGTAAAATGGACAGACCTGTCAGAAGCTTCCTTGTAGGCTCACAGCCAGAAGCTGCTCACAGAGGGCAGGTCATGATCCCGACCAGGCACTGCTTGCCCAGCAACACCTCCTCACTGCACCGGCTTTGGCTGGGACAACACCGTCCAAAAAGCTGCAAATCACCTCAATTCACAGACAGGCTGGGGCTGTATCTCACAGCACTGGTGGAAGAGCTGTGGGTACAGCTGTGAGCTGGGGTGCACTGGCCATATTCCCACGCAGCAGCACAGAGAAGAAAGCCATAACCCAGCGACCCACTCGTGTCCAGGGGACCATCCGACACCGGGGGTGTCCACACAGGGATGGGGATGCCGAGTTAGGGAGCACATGAGAGCCCAAGAGGAGTCCAGCAGCACGGGCGCCCAGAGCAAAGGCCTTTCAGTGTGACAGCGAGCAGGCGGTGACCTGGTCTCCGAGCCCCCGCAGCCCCCGGCGCTCCCGCAGCCCCGGTGCGGCTCCGAGCCGGCCGTGCCCGCGCATCCCTCATCCCTCATCCCGCATCCCGGGTCCCGGAGCCGGGCTGTCTGCCGCTGCCGCTTGCCCTCTAGCGGCACAGCCGCCTTCAGACGGGAATAGCGGAGCGGACGAGCCGGGATGCGGCGGGCTGAGCCGAGCTCCGCTGGGGCACAGGGTGAAGGCTCGGCCAGGAGTCGTGGAACATCCAGGGGCTGCTCTTTGCCGGCGCTCCTGCACCAACAGCCTCAGACCGGAGCGTCTGCCCTTTGGGGGATGGCGGGGACAGCCCCGTGGTCCTGGTGCTGCATGCGTGGTGCTCAGGAACCTGGAGAACCATGTGAGGTGAGTGAGCTGCGGGTCCTCATCTCCTCTTGTGGGCACAAAGTGCTGCGATATCCAACCACGGCACAAAGTGCAGCGAACTCGCCCACAGCACCTCCTGGATGGCAGCTTTACTGTGCCCCCCTCGGTGCAGAGGGGAGAGCAAGAGGATTTGGGAGAGGCTAGAGCCCACCGGCTGATGTCAAACACACCTGCTTAGAAAGCACCGACACAAGCTGTCGAAACCCCCTCTGCAGGAAACACCGAACTACTGCCATTCCACAGTGCCTGCTAATAACACTCCGAGTTACAAACACTAGTAACACTCACTTTGGAAGCCTGGCAGGCTTAGGGCTTGTTTTATATCCCACTTGTCAGCAGCCCTCTAAATGGGATGCACCAAATCCAGCCATAAACTCCTGGATAACACCAAACAGGGGCTCTTCACTGAGCAGGACAACCCAGCGTGCCAGAGTGGCACCAGGAAGCATCATCAAGCTCAGTCTACCTGCAGGGCTCCCCAAAGGTGATCCCATGGGACACCTCAGGGACTGTTTGGGGGGTTCACTGAGAGGGCCCAGCATTGCTGGGTGCATGGATGGTCACAGGGCTGTAGGACACCTCCAGCAGCCTCTTGGAGAAGCACATGAAGATGCTTTGCTTCAGAGGGGTGAGCTAATAACACAAAGCAGACCCAGAAATCTTTCCCTGACTGAGCTCTGCAAAAGCCCTTAGACAGAGGCAACATCCCTCCAAGCCTCCAAGAACAACAAGGCAGCTTCTTCCTCAGTCTCTTCTTTCTCCCATTAAACATCTGCCCTAGACCTGAAACACCTCTGTCTAACCTTTCCGATTATAAGAAGACAAGGCATCAGTCAGAACCGATTCAGACCACTCCAAAACCTGCAGGACATGAGGACCTGGGAGATGCCACATGCACCCTGAAACCATCTGGGCCACCAGCTCCTCCAACCAGGCCAGCAGCTCAGCCCCCATGTTTGGTTCAGAAAAAGTCTGAGAAATGCTGGCAGGCACCAAAACTGTCTCCTTCCTGAAGAAACACCTGACATCACCTGTGTCCGGAATGTGCCTCTCTCCAGGACTGGTCAGCAGAGAGAAAGACAGTAAGAGCAGGGCAAGGAGCCAACAGCCAGCCCACAGGAAAGGGGGAGGACATAGACCAGTGCTTCTGGCTTAAATCACCCCTAGAGCATCAAGACCATGCATCTTAGTCCAATTCTTCATCCCAAATATCTCTGCACCCTTTTTCTGTCCTCAAAACTTGCTGCACCCACCTCCCCCATTCTGACATCCTTCAGGATAGATGCTCTGCATGAACAAGAGCAAATCCAAGAGGGATTGAATTAGAGACTCTTTTGATCACCTCTGGAGCAGCCAAAGCCTCTGGGACCAGGACATGGGAGGCTTTGGGAATGCAGAGCCTTTCATCTCTGGAGGGTAGTAGTACACGAGGCATACTGGGCACAACGTGGCTGATTCACAGAAAGGAGAAAACTTTGTGCCTGTTGTCTGAAGCAGAGCAGTCAATAATTTGAACATCACAGGAGCCTTTCTTGTGGCTGTTTGTGTCACCAAAGCAGGTTCTGCTCCCTCCAGCCCTTCCAGGAAGAGGCCTGCCCTTTCTTTCTCGCCTCCTTCCCAGACACGGGCACACAGGAGCACTCCCTGTGCCTCAGCTCTCCCCGCACCAGCAGGGAAGGGGTGCTGCTGCTGCTGCTGTGAGCACCCCCTCGCTCTCCCCCTCTCCACATGCTGCAGCTCCCGCGCAGCGAGTGGGGGCCGTGCTGCCGCTCCCCCCACAGCTCCCAGCACTGACGTGGCTCTCCCACCCCCGGCCAGGCCCACGGCATGGAGAGGATGCTGTCATGGGCTGGTGGGACAGCCTGAGAGGAAGGGATGAAGGTGCTGTTCTTGTCTATGGAGGAGAGCAAGATGCCACCTCTTGCCCCTGACAGTGAGACCCAAAAATCCTGCATCCCACTGAGCTCCACAGTGAGCCACCTCCTCTTGGGTTGCTCTGAATTCATCCCACCTTGTTGAAAGCAGCTACAAGCTACACAGAATATCCACCCATCAAGCGTATTTCGCCATCAGAGCCCCCATTCTCCCCTGGTGAGGCTGGGTAAAGAGGGAGGCTTTCTATACCGAGGACATCTCCCTACCTCGAGGGAGCCCAGGGGTGACACACGCAGGGCCACCACCGCCTGCCTAGCAGCNTATACGGAGGACATCTCCCTACCTCGAGGGAGCCCAGGGGTGACACACGCAGGGCCACCGCCGCCTTCCTAGCAGCATCTCCGCAGTGCCATAGCAACAGCTGAGGAGTAGGGAGGCCCAGATGGCAAACTCCTCCGTCTGTCCTTCCCCACGCACGGTGCCGGCGCACGCAGGCGCTGCCCACGCTGCCAGCGGGGTGAGTCCCCGGCCCGGCCGCCCCTGGCACGCCGAGCCCGCCGTCACCCCGGCACACATGGGCCAGCCCCGTGTGCCTGCCAGCCCGCCCCCCGCGG
>VXBB01008638.1:54309-64831 GCA_013399915.1 Illadopsis cleaveri
AAAAAAAAAAATCCTGAAAGAGGAAGACTGAAGTGTTGAAAAGGCTGAGCTCAGAGCGCCGAAATGGCATCAGGAGAGCAGTGAGTGCGAGCTGAACAGCAGAGCGAATTAAGATGCATGGTGCATTTTTGGCAAGCACAAACCCAAGCAGATCAGAGCTCTGCTTAATTTGCTCTGCTTTTCCACAGCGCTTTTCTGCATGCCTTTTTTTTTTTTTTTTTTTTTNTGGCTCGGCTCCTGCTTTCTCAAGCTCTTTTGGAGGACGATGCTGCCTTTCGCTTGGTTGTTGGGTGGGTTTCCCCCTCCTCCTCCCCCAACCCGGACATAAGGGTGGAGAGGAAAGAGAGATTAAACTGAACTGGAAGAGAATAAAAGCCAGTGTGGATTACAGCAATTTAATTTTTTTCTTCTTCTTCNCTCTGCACAGAGACACAGCAATAAAGGGATGGTGCTGCAGGCAGGAGCACGGGCAAAAGGAGGAATTACAGGTGTAGGACTCCACATATTTCAAGGGTCTGCTTCTGCCAGGCACAGGGCTTTGCACAAGGAGGAGAGAGAGACAGCACTGGCTGAGCCAACACCTTCAGACTCCGTTACACGCCCAGAATCATCCTGCTCCAGAAGGGGCAACAGGATTTGGAGGGAAAGAGAGAAAATCACTCCACCACACTGAGAGGATTTGCAACTGGGATTCATGCACCCATGGCCCTCTGCAGGGAGCCTGTCCCAGTGGGACACGGGCAGGGCTCCTGCTTGGGCAAGTCCTCACCCACTGCTGCCCAGCTGTGTCAGAAGCCCTGGGAATGGCAGTGATGTGCAAGGGGCTGCTCATTCCAGGGCATCAGTCCTACTCCCACAGGGTCTTCTGGGGTGTCAGGCAGCTTCACCAAGGTTGCTCCTGCCAGGGGCCCCCAGGGAAAGCAGTTCCATTGGGCTAGAGATGAAATATCGAGGTAAGAGGGCTGTTTTCTCCCTGAGTCCCACCTCTTCTGATTTACTGAAGTGATGCTCCTGAAGCAAAAGAGGTCACTGGAGTGTCTGACACTGTAGGAAAGAGGAGCACAGGGGAGAATTTTGTAGATTCCCACTCCCATGAGAAGCATCTCCCATCCAGGGGCACCACAGAGGAAAACATCCAGACATATTTTCTACTCCCTGCCTCAGTTTCTCCGCCTGTATCAGAGAGATGCCATTCTTGTGGCTCAGCCCTGTGACCAGACTGCAGAAGACACTGATGGAGAGCACCATGTCATATTCCCCTGCCCATGGGGAACACCAGGCACCCCACCATGCCCAGTCAGCATGTGGGCTCCTCCCCTAGCAGCACAGGGAACAAGAATGTCACACTACCCCCCAAAATCAGTGCCCAGGATGACTCCAGGGCTCCCTTTATACTGGAGCTGGTGCAAGGTCACAGACTCTTCGTGGCACTTGGCATCAATCACACCATCACACATGAAACCAGTGTGAGGCCATCAGCATACCGTGGCATGTCACCACAGGGTAAGTCACAGGTGGGGACATATTCAGGGGGCACACACCCTCCTTGGAGACCCACAGCAAGGTTGTCTTCTGGGCAGATCTGCACTGGGACCTGGAGGAAGCCACTGTCACCTGGAAGAAGTGCTGTCACCTGGAGGTGCCAGGGTGGCACTGCTCGGCCGGGGCTGCACACATGAGCACCCTGTCCCTCTGTGCCCCAGAGTGTGGGGTCACCCCTTGGCCTGGAGCAGAGTACAACTGCTAACAAAGCACTAACACAGTCAGAGAGGTTTTCAGGTCCCCTGCAATCAAATTACCAGCTTTTCCCTCGGCTTGCAAAGCTCAGGTTTAACCCACAGAAAGTTGGGGAGGTCTCAGGTTGGCTGTCCTGGGTATGGGGGACACAGGAGCCCACCCACCCCCATGACTTTCCCACCCCACTCTGCCACCTGGTGTCAGGCAGGCCCTGCTTCAGCAGCTGATGAAAAGGATTTGTGCCAAGCCACGTCTTCCTCTGCCACTAATAGATAAATCTGCTCTCGCAGAGGAAACGTGGGCAGGCAAAGTGGGGGAATGGGATGAGCAGAGCATCCAGCTGGGTGCCCCAGGGCAGGGGCTGAAGAGGAAGAAGAGGCTGCAGTGACAGCGAAGTCCCGGCCACAGAGGGCAGATGAGCCACCAGCCTTCACCCAGCAGCAGAGCTGGTCCTGCTTCCCCTGCCCAAACCCAGCTCCCCTCACCTGTGCATGGACAGAGAGGAGATGATGCCCAGCAAGGGCAGTGCCACCATTGCACACTCAGAGCCAAAAGAGGACAGGGGTAGTTGGGAGCTGCCCATGGTGGGAACACGTCATTCCTGCTTCCAAGCCTGCCTCCATCCCTCACTCCTGTCCCTGTGGAAGAGGGAGGCAGGAGCAGGGCATGAGTGATGGGGCTGTCAGAGCACAGAGATGGTATCTTAAGCAGAGGCCTTGCCGTTATTGCTGTGAGGGATGCTGGCAAATTGCTCTTTCAAGAAGCATCTCCATGAAGAATGAAATCAGTGCTTCCTGTGAGAACTCTGCCCCACAGAGGCTCAGGGGCTGGGGGGCTCAGGGGCTGGATTTCCCTCCAGAAATTCCATGGGATGCACTTGGCCAAAAGTAAACCCAAGTTCCTCTGCAGGGAGCTCCTGTCTGCCCCATCCCAGCTGCCCTCTGCATGGGAACACAAGCTGCTATTGAAACCCTCATCCCACACCAAAGAGCAGGGCTAGGCAATGCCTGAGGAGCTCCTGACCACAGACAGAGGTGAAGGCAGCTGTTTGCTTTTTGGTTCTACTCTTCCCACCTGCAGAGCTGCCTTTAACCTCTCACTCCCAAGCTGGCCGTCCCCTGGGGACAATCTTTCCTCTTGCCACCCCACATCACAGGTAAAGGCTGCCCAATGCACTGCTTGCCTCCTGAGGGCTGCAAACACCACAGCCCCTGGGGGCACGGCCAGAGATACGTGGTCCGATATCTGCTCAGTCATCACCAGCTCCGACATCCACTCGAGCCTCTGATCTCCGTATCGATCCGGCAGGCCCGCGCTGAGGCTCGCACCGCCCGCTCCCTCTTACCAGAACACCACTCCCGCTCGCTGAAAATGATGAGCTGACATTTTCCTAGGCCCCCCTCCCGTCCAGGAGGCTCTGCAGATCTGCCGACAGCCAGGACCGCTTTGCACACCTCTGACAGGCAGCCGGCCCCGGGCGGGCGGAGCTGCTCGGCAGCGGTGCCGGGCAGGGAGCGGGGTGTGAGCTCCGACAGGGGAGGCAGGGAAAAGGAATCTGTGCTCTGCCTTGGGAATTCGCCTGCAAGTTCATGTGCCCCTTTCAGGAAGACCCCAAAAGCTGCGCATTGGAGAGGGTCCAGCTTGCAGAGTAAATGCTCAGGTGCTAGTGCCAGCTTTCAGGGAGGGATGTCAGGGTTGGTGTGAGGGCACAGCATCCACCATGGCATCCCTGAGACGGACTGCAGGAGGAAAATATCAGCCCCTGCGGAGCCAAGAGGCATTTGCCTCTCACCTGAGCTGTGCAGGCACACAAACATCAAAAGTGTTGCTCCCTGAAGAAGAGCTCCTTGTACCCACCACCCTGGGAAGCGCTTGGAAGCATCTTTTGATCTGATCTCTGTATTGCTTTGCAAGTGCTTGGCAGGAGGGTCCCTGTTCAGCAGGGAAGGTCACATCCTGAACTTGGGTCAGCATGGCCCTGGGAACCTGCAGGAAGAGCAGCAGGAAGGGGGCCAAGGAAAAGTGTGTGGGACAATGATTTCTGGGCAGTGACAGCTGTGTGATGAAAGGTGAAGGTCTCAGCTCAGGGACATTACTGGAGACCAGCCTGAGGGAGTAGACTCCAAGCTTGGGTTGACCTTGGCCATGCTGTGGACACGTGGGGACAAGGGCAGGATGAAACCGTTCCAGCTGATGTCCTGTCCATAAACTCTAGAAGGCTGATAACCAAGTGTGGGGAAAAGCACCTGGCTGAGAACTGTTTGCTCGAATTATCAGGAACAAAAAATCAGGAGAAAACATATTCAAGTGAAGTCTAAAGAAACAGCCTTGTCACGAAGATAACAAATATTGCTGTGCTTGAATTCAGTGTTGGGACCTGAACCAGTCTCCCACCTAGGCAGCTCCTGAATTAATGTGCCTAGCCAGGGAAAAGGTCTGGTCGTGGCTGCAATGTTCAAGAGGTGGTCCGGGGAGGATGTCTGCAATTAATTTTTTTTTAAAAAAAAGAAACTGAAACGAAGGTCTTATAAAGCCCAAGGAATAGGAAAAGGAATAACGTGGAGCAGATTATAGCTGCCATCAAGGCATCAGGGCAGTGCTTTGATCTGGCAGCAATGCTCGGCAGAGCCGGCCCCTCTCCAGCCGGGGGAAAGAGGAGAATTCTGACACCGGGATGGGGAAGCAGAGGCCGGGCTGCAGAGCCTGAGGGCAGCTGCTGGGAGAGGAGCTGGGGAGGGAGCTGCAAAGGAGTCCCAGGAGGCACTTGAGATGGCCGTGCTGCAGGCAGATAAGGGGAATTACAGTCCCAGCATTGTTGCTCTGATGTCCTGCCATCTGCACCTCTCTCGGGGCATTTTACACACGCAGAGCCACTGGCCTGTGGGCACCAGTGAGGAAATACGTGATGTGAGTGGCTGGGACACGCAGTCAAAGACACAACCCTTGCCAGGACAAAGGAGCAGAAGCATCCATCCTGTTCCCCCATGACTTTCCCCAAATCAAGTCTGTCCATTCAAGAATCCCATATTCCTAATTCAGTCTCTTAACAGACCAGTGGAGTATTTGAGACTGCAGTGGGGTCACAGAGTGCCTGGAATATCCCACACTGTAGGACCTTGGTGTAAGAAAAATTGCTCTAGATTTTAAAATTAATCAAAATCAATTGATTAATTAGGCCACAAGCCTTCAGCTTTTTTTTCAAGCATGCTTTTAAGAACAACAGGAAGAGCTACATCTGTGCCAAGTCCTGCTCCCTTGCACTGTGAGGTTCCATCCAAGTATCCTGATTCTCCAGCCAGGCACTGTACCCCTGGGAGCTTCCTTCAAGGACCACTGCCTGGTTCATGGAAACTCAGGCTGATGCTGACTTGTTGGGGAGGAAACTGTACAAAAGGAAGAGTGTCCATGACACACACCTCATCAGAGGGGTCACAGTGCTCACCTCGGGCCCTTACCAAGGCTCCAGGTTGAACCACAGCTCACTGGAGAATCAATTCCTCCTTGCCCCGAGCTCTTCCCTGCACATGGGCAGAGAAACATGTTCCTTATCCCCATCCACCCTTGTGAGGAAGTGGAATTGCTTTAGAATCAGCTCCCCATGCAGTTCATGCCTCCAAGTCTGTTACTGAACTTTCTTCCTGGGGAGTTTGTTGGGTGCCAGAGCAGGGTTAAGCAGAAAAGAAACCAATATGATACGACTCTTTATAAAATGAATTGCCAAAATCTTTTTGTAGGGTTCTGCTTCTCAAATAAGTCTGGTGAAGTTACTCTTATCTACAGCAGGGTAGGGAAGGCAGCTTTTACCTGATGTCCTTCCCAAGCATCAGGGGGATGAGGGACTTGCAGCCCCCACAGCTGACTGGGGAGATGGCTGAGGCCCCAAGGGGACACCATTTCAAAATTCTCTGCTATCTCTCTCACCCCAAGGATGAGTTGGGGCAACAGCTGCTTGAAATGGTCATTTGGTCCATCAGAGGATTCAGGAAACCTTCAATCACTTTAAATGTCTCCTCATCCCATAATGGGCGCAAGTGAGACATCTGGTCCCACTCCCAACCCACAATGCAGGGAGAAGTGACCATGTCAAACCCAAAGGAACCAGGACCCACAAATCCTGGCTTAGCCAGCAGCCCTGGACTGAGCAAGAAAGGCTCCCAGCTACCTCACCTCACTGGAGAGAAGCAAGCAATCACAGGCTGCTCCCCCTCAGCAGCTGGTGGCATCTGTGTGTTCCTACTTTGATGCCTCTCCAGCATCACCTGAAAGCTGGAGCTCCTGCAGCAGAAGGTGACAGGCTGGCAGCAGCCCCAGCAGCAGGACTGTGCCTCTGAGCCTTCCTCTCTGGGCACTGCCACGCTTGTTTCTCGACATGGGTTTGCAGAGTCGGTAACAGCCCTGCTAATGCAGCATCTCATCTCATCCCATCTCATCTCACCTCATCTCTTCCTGCCTGGGGATGACAGCAGCTCAGTGGCATCAATGTGTTTTGATCCCTTGTGCCAGACTTCCTGGGCACACTCTGGGAGCTGACACCACTTTACAGGAGGGGGCCTTGCTGTGGGAGAAAGAGATCTCACGAGCTGTGCCCACCTGGGGAGAAAGAGGGGCTTGGATGGGGGGTCCCACAGGAAAGCTCTTTATTGCTGCCATGGGACTGGGCTAAAGAGGTTAGCCTGGAGACCCTGGGGCACACAGGTGTGTTGGTGGGATTGTCCTCAAGGTGGGGCAGAAGGTGCCCAGGTCATCCCCCCTAACAGTGCCCTCAGCCCCCTGAGCCACAAGGGGAACCAAGGGCAGGAGCCTGGTGTGTGAGCTGTGGCCACGTCCTGCCAAAGCATCTGCAATAAACAGATCAATAATTAAGGGAGAATGTACATTAGCCTTTGAACACACTCCAGGTAGAGCTTATTTTAACCTTCCCAGGCAAGTGTGTGGGGTGAACAAAGGTGGGGGGCCGCAGTGAGGCTGCAGGAGGATGAGGTGTGGATTGCAGAGGAAAATGGAGGATCAAGAGGAGGAGGGCAGGCAAGCTGCAGTATTAGGGATGTGTGGGAAGCAGCCAACTGGGGGAACCATAGGGGGCCAAGGAGAAGAGGGCTGCAGGCATTTGCAGCAGCATGCCAAATAATTGCAATGGTCTCTCATGTCATTTTGGTTGGTGACAGGAACCAGCAAGGTCAAGCTAGAGGTCCCTATGCTCATCTGGGACACAGTGCAGGGCAGGAAAGCAGCAGAGGACACCAGCAAGCCCTGAAGATATCTGGGCACCTGTGTCATATTGTTCTTCACACTGGCACCGGTATCACCCCTGCTCTGACACATCTCATAGCAGCAGGGAAAAGCCAAAGTCCAAGATCTCACAGTGCAGGGAAATCTGAAAGGAGTAAGTGCCCAAACCTTTCAGCCCGTGGCTGAGCAGTTCTCAGCACTGAGCAATTCCCCCATCACCCCACTGGTCTGAAAGGAGGCCCTCCCCATCCTTACACAGGAAGGTTGACATGATTTATGCCTACAGCACATCCAAGCTTGCTTGCCACAAGCTTCTGCATTTGGGCTAGTGCTGGAAACCACACAGGAGCATCAGCTAATGTGAAACACAACCCACCTTCTCAGCAGGATGGGGTCCCCAGAGCCCATCTCCCCATTCCCCCCTCCCTGGGCTCAGTACTTGCTCCCCCTGCCAGGCAAGGTTGTGGTCTGTGACAGCCAAGCTCACCAAGAGTGAACCCAGCAGCAGCATTAGCCAGAGCCTCCCCAGCCATGCTCCTCCCAGGGAGCTGGGGAGGCTCTGGGAAAGCCCTGCAGGGCTGGAGACAGACCTCTCCCAGACAGAGCTGATTTGATCCCCAGTCTCAAACAATGGAGATTTTCCCCCCAGCAAAGAGCTTCAACAATGAATAACTATCAGTGAAACACTTGTGATGCAGTTCTGATGAGTAAAATATATAAAAGTGATTAATGACTGATTAAATATTAAAGGATGGCTTTATTTTTTTCAAGTACACAGAACATTGCACACAGCTGAAATCTGGAGGTGGCCCCTAGAGGCGAAATGACCAAGGAGACCTGAAATGACACCAGGTTCTTCCTGATGCTGTAATGAGGAGCATCTTGATGGAGACCTCTGCTTCCCACCATGACAGAGGTGAGTCCAGCAGCCATCTCATGTGCAGATTATTCAAATGGAATTTCCACAATCAAACAGATGAGCTGAGCCTGCCAGCCAGGCTGTGCCAGTCTGACCTGTCTGTGTACAGAGCTGCCTGTGCTGAGCAGGCAGATTCAGGAGCTGTTTCATTGTGCTACAGGGTTCCCCTCACTCCTTCACCTCCCACAGTGATGTGTCAGAGCATCTAACCAAGTTATGATAAATATTTCCACCTCTTGCTTATTAACACTGGCAAGAAGGGAGCTCCTTCTCTCACTGGTCCTGTCACAAGGGACACCACCACAACCCGATCAAAACAGAAGGAAAACAAGGTTTTGCATGGTCCAAAGTACAAGTCCCATGGCTCAGACACAGAAGTCCCAGGCTGAGCAACCAACAAACCTCCATGCAGGGAAAACACAGGAAGAGTGCATGGTCACTTCACAGGCAGTTTGCATTGGGATGAAAAACTTATTTTGTATGGAATAATTCCTTCAGCACCATCAGGTTCTTTGCTTCATCCCCAAAATCCTGCCAGAGGGGGCTGCTCCTAAACACAACTCCCTTTCAGGGTTATTGCAACTGAGTGAAAACATTGTTCATGGTGCTAACTTTATTATTTTGGTAAGGAGTCCAAGAGGCAATGCAGCATCACACATGCATCAGCCACATCTCTGGAGAAAACTACTGTCCTGCTCCCATCCCTTCCCCTGCCATCTCTGGCTGGCCACAGCCACTGCCCAAGCAAGGAGTGGGATGCTGCTCAGTTAAAATCCTGATTATTAGGAACTCAAAGGGAAAGGAATGAACGAGTGCCAAATGGCGAAGGATAAAATCAATATGGGGAGAGCTGTTATTTAAGCTTCTGAGCTCCGGGGTATTACAAACATTGGAGAGCAATGAAATAAAAATGATACATAAAGTGACAACATCATCATGTCTGTATAACTGACGCCCTTAGCAGCTGTTTGGTCTGAACAACAGAAGTAAATCCAAATCTGTGCCTGCAGCCCAGGGCTGTCTGCCATTCCTAAGGGGGCACTTCGTGATCAGAGAGAGAGGAAATTACAGGGTATTTTTGCCAACCAGATAGTTTTTAACCTGCTTTGGCCACCATGCCCTGGAAGGCTGGAGGATCACATAGTCAGCAATCAGTCTACAGATTGCACACTGAGACTTCTGAAAGAGGTTGGGTGTTTGCTAGAGGTGGAGGGGACCCCAGGGGCATCCCAGCATCTTCAGGGGTGCAGGGTGGCAGTGGGGCTCCCTGGGGGAAGGAGCCAGCCCCCCGCCATGGCCAGGGTCTGCCCTTGCAGGATACATTCCCTTGGCCAGCCCTGAGTCAAACTGCACTGCACGGGCAATGCTGGGGACAGATCCTGCAAACCAGCAGTGAAAACACCAGGCTGGCATGTAAAGCGTCCTTTCTCTGCCTCTAAGGCTTCCTGACACCCTCTTATCACCCTTTAAAACTTCTCCACACCAACACGAAGCAATAATGTCTGTTTCTCTCTACTGGTGGAAAACCGAGATGAGGGTTTGGTGGGGTTTATTTTGTGTGTGTGGTTTTGTTTTTTTGTTTTGTTTTCTTTGTTTGTTTGTTTGTTTGTTTGTTTGTTTGTTTGTTTGTTTGTTTGTTTTTGTGGTTTTTTTTTTGTTTTGTTTTTTTTTTTTTTTTTTTTCCCAGCTTTCTATGCCTCTCTAGCATCTCTCCTCCTGTTGACGAGACCCTGGAAGCTTGTCAACCCTCCTAAACCTGTCTTCAAGCTGTTCCTCACTGCCAGCCCCCCACTGCACCCTCCTCCTTGGAGGGTTATAGTCACCAGTGTCGCGGTACCCTGGCTCTCCCAGCAGCCGCCTGGGGACAGGTGGGGCTGCGGGGATGTCACTGGAGGAGCCTGAGCCACGAAGCACAGCTGAGTGTTTTGGGAGGCAGGGGACACCTCGGAGCTGAAGCAGTGGGTTGCGGGAGGATGCTGCAGTGCCGGGATTCGCACTGCCACCTTAGGGAAAGCCAAAGAAATGCTTAACCTGAGAGCGGGAAGCGCTGGCACTCTCGCCTTGGCTTGAGGACCAAGCAGCTCCTGCGAGGCCGAGGCAGGGTTTAACCTCCCGGCAGCGAGGGGAGTTGCGGGGGGAGCGCTGTGTTAACCCCGCTTAGGGCCGCGCCTCCGGAGCTGCCGCTGCATTAACTCGTCTCTGGGAAAGCGCCGGCCCCGCTCCAGCGCGGGCAGGAAAAGGCTTTTAGCACAGCCCAGCCATTACTGCACCATCGTTATGGGTGTGCTGGAGGGAGAGGAGCAGCCTCCAGCTCCCACGGCACCATTTATCCTCCCGAAGCTGCTCGGGGATGCACTGACGGGATGTGCTGGTGTAAAGCGAGGCGGTACCGGGGCCAAACGAGGCACCAGATCGGCGCCCGCCGGCACCAGGGCAGTGAGGGCGATCCCAGCGTCTGTCTGGGATGAGGAGTGCGACCCCAGTGTCTGTCTGGGACGAGGAGTGCGATCCCTGTGTGTGTCTGGGATGAGGAGTGCGACCCCAGTGTCTGTCTGGGACGAGGAGTGCGATCCCAAGTGTCTGTCTGGGATGAGGAGTGCGACCCCAGTGTCCATCTGGGATGAGGAGTGCGATCCC
>VXBB01008638.1:66743-81443 GCA_013399915.1 Illadopsis cleaveri
TGAAATACAGGAAAGATAAAACTTAAGGCATCAGCTGGATGCTGTGGGATGGGATGGGATGGGATGGGATGGGATGGGATGGGATGGGATGAGTTCAGGTGCTGCAGGGCAGGGCAGAGACCTGCTCTCTGGAGCATCAAGGCTGCAGCAGTGGGTTGGCAGGACAAGGAGCTGCTGCGACCACATCTGGAATGTAAACATAGACCACTAGAAGAGAAAAGGTCTAGAGAAACCTGAGAGCATTGCCTGCTTTCTGCTGCACCTGCTGCTTGTAAGCTTTCCTGCTCTGGGAGAGAGGTGGAAGGTCCCAGATACAGCCACAGACACTTCTGATGTCACAGGTTTCTCCCAGCCTCTCCAGAGCTCCTGGATTTTTATTCTTTCCACCTCCTCCCAAGTTCTCACACACATCTCTCCCAGTGATGCTCAGCTCCCACACCTGACCCCAGCTGAAGATGCAGCACAGAGCATCTCTGTGGTGGGTGGTTACACTGCACTTCGCCCACTGCAAGTGTTGGGAGTAGGGAAGAAGAAGAAAGGAAAATGAAATAGCAGCAGAAAAACAGCCTCCAGGCTCTGCCTCCATTTCTGTGAAACTTCAACTAAGTGGCAAAAAAATGAGGAAAGCAGGGGTTTTCCCATTCTGTTCTACACAGGCTCCATTTTCAAAGTGGGGAGCACAACAGGTTGGGAGGGCAAGGAAAAGGCAGATGTCACCTCATAGACATCCTAAAACCTTAACCCAGGAGCACTGGGAGCCGAGAGAAACTTGCCCAGCCGAAGCCTCCCTGTAAGCAGCAGGTTAAGGCAGGTTTCCTTGGATACAGGGAGCACTCCAGCTGTTTAGCAAATGGCCAAGAGAAAACTCCAGCCTTGCTTTACAAAACAGGCAGGGATTGATGCCACCCTCTTCTGGCTGCTGGGGAGCTGGGAAGAGGATGCTCCAGGGCTGGAGGCATAGCTGGGTGCTGATTGCAGTGGGAGAGAACAGCAGTGTGGGGAGGGTGCTGATGCCTGCTGGGCTGGGATGTAGGAAATAGGGGACTGGGCTCTTGTCCTGTGTTGACTTTCACACTGGTCCCTTACAAAGTGCCCATCTCTAGTGGGTGGGTGAGGAAAGTCCAGCTTTAGAACAGCAGATAATCCATCCATGATGATGAGCAAGGTTCCTTATGGATCATTTAGGGCCAAGGAGGGTGCACCAGGAGATGCTGAGGGATGCTCCCATATCTGCACTCACATCCCAAGCTGAGTGCCATGAGCAGACATGCAGCACCTGGCAGCCTGTTGAGCTGCCTGGCCAGGAGATGGGCACAAAGAGACTCACCAGCAGTGTCCTCACCAGGGTGGCAGAAGGAGTTTTCCAAGTAATTAAGCAAGTAACTGGGGCTGGGAGAAATCTTGTGAAGAGACACATCATGCAGCTCAGTCCATCACTGGAAACATGGATTGAAAGCTGCTCCCATGGGAAACACAAGATGGAAGAAAGAAACCCATGCATAAGACAAGGGAGCAGATCTTCTCTCCTTCAAAATTCACCTACAAGCCTGGCCCCCCAAGTTCAGAAGATGCCAAGAGACACAGATCCAATGGAGAGTTATTGAGACAGTGTTGGCAATCCAGATTCTCCATATCCCTGTGTCTCTGTGGCAGCACAGCAGATCAAAAGGAGCTGGCTGGAAAAAGGAAATGAAATTCAAGGAGTGTTCTATTTATCTAATATAGCACTTTCTTCTGTTTTAAGCTGATTATTTTTTGGAGATGTCTAAACTGAGACAAGGACAATTCTTCATGGGAGATGAGACTGCCACTAGGACAACCATCCTGGAAATCACTGAAGTGAGATTTGGCCAGCCTTCAAAACAAAGCCAATGTGGCTGCTTTAATTAGAGGGAGAGGATCTACTACTGTGCGTGTCCCTGATAGATGCTCAATTAATACAGTCCAGCAATTCTTGGGACGGTGACAGAGAGCCCTGTTTGGGCTCCCCCAGCCATTTTTCAATCCTGCTGCATCTTTGCCTTCGCTCCATCAAGTCATCGTTAGGCAAACGCTCGGAGATGACACCAGCAGCTACACAGGGGAGAGCAAAGCTTCCACATCAATGCACATGGCTTGACAATGCAAACAGCTCGGGATGCACACTGCATGGGTATTTATTATTAAGCAGCAATAAATGAACAAATTTCCCGTACTCGCCCGGTGGGTACAGGAGGGAGGATTCAGGAAAGGCCCGGGGAACTGACAGCCTGAATCACTCCCTTCCCAGCTTGTCTCTATCGAGTGGCTCGTTTGCTCTGGGTATCTGAAATCGATTCAATTAACATTCTTTATGCATTCACGTATAATAAAACAGGGACAATTAAACCTAATAAAACTCAGGTAGCTGTGTCCTACCCTCGTTATGCCTTCTTGTTCCCCTTACAGCCTCCCAAGAGAGGCCAGGGCATACCTGATGGATTCAAATGGGGCAGGGTCAGCCAGCACAGCCCTGCTCTGTAAAGTTCCAGATGTCCAAAACCCCAGAGAGAAGGAGTGACACACACCAAGCTCCCATTCCTGCATTGTCTCAGAGATAGCCCCTGTGCAGAGGTGGCCTACAATGGATGGGTTGGACACCTGGGGAAGGTATTGAATCTTCCCCATTACAGATGGACCCAAACTGAGCCAATGTAGCTAAATGGAAAGCAAACACTTGGCTGTATTGAAGTAACCTGGGAGCCCACCATGCCTCTGAGACCTGCATGGCACAGGGAAATCCCATAATCTCCTTCAGAGTCTGGCCCTGATGTGAGCTGGCAATAAGATGCTCCCAATATTGTCACTAAAGAAATGGGAGAGGCCAAGTGTAGTCAACAGGCACAGCCATGGAGAGACCCCATAGAGGCCTGGGTCATTCCACAGGTGCAAGTCCAGGGTGTTAGCAGCTACAGTGGTGTGATAAAGGAACAGACCCTTGGATGATCCCTTGTCGGTGTCCAACCACCAGGCTGGAGCACCTCTCACCAACAGGCTCTGGTGTGCACACAGAGGAAGGACCAAGGCCACATCAAGTTGAAAGCAGGGTTAAGGACCCAAGAAGTTAAATGGAGCACTGCATTTCTCCCCCAGATATGGATGAAGAGCGTGTGGTTATGAGCATGGCCATCAATGAACCACAAAGCCTTTTAGCATCCATTATTTGCAACTGCTGCTGAGCAAACAAATGTGACCACATCAGTCACCGAGCCCATCCCCAGATGAAAGCTGTTCACATCAGCCCATGCCTCCCCCCAGGAAAGAAGAGCTGACCCTGAGGGAGTGTGGTACAAACCCATCCCCCTTTCCCTTCTGTAAACTTGTCAGAAAAGAGACAAAATGGGGTATCTCACCCCACCTCCCTCTATCATGCCCCCTTCAAAGGGGTCACCATGGTCCTTGAATGATCACTGTGGGCCACATTTTCCTCTCCATGTCAGCTGAGGAACTCCCACTAATGGGCAGGTTTGGGGGATGTGCACATTCCCACCAGATTCCTGTTTGCAGCCTGCAGCATGGAACAACCCCAACGTGGGCAGCAGCTCCTAGAATTCTGTGTGGGGACCTTCTCTTCAGCTCCACATCACCTCCCTGATGTAGAGGATGTCCAAGGCTGGGTGTCAGCCCAGCGGGGGTCAAAAAGGAGGCTCTCCTGGGCAGCCAGGGGATTTGGCTGGCAGCCTAAGGGCTGGTTTAACTGAGCAGATGCTGGACTCCCTTGGCTGAGCAGACAGTGAAGAGCCCTGCAGGTGCCTCTTCCCAACCACAGCCGTGCCCTGGCTTCAGAGAGAAGGCTCGTGCTTTGCCAGACACTGGAACCCCCACACCCCTCCACCTGTTTGCCTGTTTATCCTCAGGCTGCCAGCCAGGATGGTATGTTTATTTATTTTATTGGTCTTGCTTCCTTTTCTCCCCTCCTACTCCTCTCCCTTCTCCCTTTTGTCTTCTCTTTTTTTTTTTTTTTTTATGAGTTGTGCCGCACTTCTTGGTAAAGCACTTTAATCCATTTTAATGCCCCAGTTCTGCTCCTCAGTGACAGCCTGGTGGTTACTCTAATGCGTCCTGCTCACCTCGGGGTTACTAATGAGGTCATGGCGTAGGCAATCTCCAAACTGAATAATTCACTAATCAGATGCTGCAGACTCCAGTGGTAAAATTTATTTCTGACACCTAAAAGAGCAAATGGGTTTGTGGACACAGACGCGCATGCACGGGCCCCACGCACGCCGCTCTCTTTCTGCAGAGCTATTTTTGGTCAACTGGGGCTGTGCCATACATTTCATGGTGGGTCTCACCACAAGAAAGACTATCTCATGCCAAGCTCAAGGCAAGGAGGAGCTGGTGTGATGGACAGGTGTGTTGGGCATCTCCATGGATTGTCTGACTGAGTGTGACAAGACAAAGATCTGGGGACAAAGGCACTCTTGTGCCATGTGCAGAGACTGTCTGCTGCCAGTTTTCTCCTTGCCTTAGCCTTGACTGTCCAAAAACCTGGAGAGACTCACCACTGATTCAGGCACAAAGAGCTAAGGAATCTTTGGACTAAGGACCAGTTTGTCTTTTATGTCTTCACAGTTGGAAAATAGCAAACCCATGCATTGAATTGCACCACCCTCCATGGAGGGTTTGGTGCTGCCATTGCTAATCCCTGCTCCCTCCTGGACCAGTGTCCCAGATTGCCTGTCACCTCTGCCACTTTATATTACCCAAATAACATCACTTGAGGTCCCTCTTATCCCTTTTCTGTATTGAAAGTAATGTTTATCAATTCTATGTGCCACCCCCAAGCACCTTCAAGAGAGGAAATAGAAATAATCCAATTAATTAGAATTGTTAATAATAAAAGTCACAGGGTGTCATTAATAATAATTAACATTTCCTATTCCTAGAGGGCACAGTGGTCCGAGAAATTTTGCCTCTCCATTGCTAAGGCAGACAAGAGGTGGCTGGTGTTGCTACACACCTGATGGATCCCCATCATGGGGGGCATGTTGACAAAACCTCCCCCTTTTCCTTGGACCTGAATCAACACTGCCTCAGCAGACAGAGCTGGAAAACCCTCCACGGTTTTCCCTCCAGGCTCCATTGGTGCCACGGAGGGGCTGTGTTTCCCTTGGAACTGCAGATCCTCCTCCTGAGGGTTGCTCTGCAAGAGAGGGAAGGAAGGGCTGGAGATGTCTGGGTGGCAAATGGCTCTGTGGATGGGAAGTGCAAGGGCTGGAGGGGGATCAGGTCTGTTGAGGAGGATCTCACAAGGCATGGAAGGGCTCCACCTCTTCCAGCTGGATTTGGGCTGTGCTGGCGGGAAGAAAGGGCACAGAGCTCTTTCGGAGAATAGCAGCTCCCTGTCAAAAGCTGAAGATGCTCTGAAATGAGGTGGTGAGGAGATGGCAACGAAGCTGGACACATGGAGGGGCCCATCCCATCCAGGAGTCCAGCTGAAGGAGGAATAACTGCTGGACGTGGCTGCAACAGTGCTGAAATCTTTGTCCCAGCCAAAATGTTTCTTGGAAACAAGCTGTTTTCCACAGCCAGGAAAGGTGAGAGGACACTAGGGAGAGGGTCTGCAGATGGAGCACCAGGGATATGGGATGCTGAAGTGTCCAGGAGGGAAAATAGTTCAGGAAGGGAGAGGATTTGAAGCTCTGCTCCCCAGCCCTGAGCCGTGCCCTGCACACCAGCCCAGCCCTCATCTCTCAGTGCCTGAATATTTGCTTTTCCTTGGAAAAGAAACAAACAACAAAATCTGAGAGTGGTGCTGAAATCGGCTCTCGCGTCCTGTGGCCAGCTCTGGTAATTACCCAGCTAAGTGCTCGGCTGTGAGGGGCTGTACAAATGATCTGTATGGTTTGGCATATCATCACTGTCCCAGGGATCCAGAAGATGATGTTAATGGTAAAGCCCGTGATCACTGGCTGCAGAGGAGAGGTGGCTCAGTGGGAATCCCGGTCCCGCAGCCAGACGCTGCAATTTCACGTACAAACTTTTTGGATAACCCGTCTCCAGTGTAAAATGCTGCCTTGCTGGACAGAACGGCGGTGAGTGCCCTGCTGGCAGCACAGGGGATTCGTGGCTTACAGGGAAGGGCAGGTCCTCCTCCGATTTGCAGAATTCAGAGGAGGAAGAGCAGATCCTGACAGAGCCGGAGCAGCTGCAGCCCGTGGGGTTCCTGCCCCAGACACTCCGAGTCCTGCCTGAGGAAGGGCTGCCGGGTGGTCACGGAGCTCCCACCCCCTTACAGGAAGGGTCGAGCAGGGGCAGATGAGCTCATCCCCGCCAGAAGTCACCCTTTGATGTCCGGCAGCTCCCCTGGGGTGAGGATCGCATATGGCCCAAATGCCGAGCAAACCCTAGGATGCAACTTGAGCAGGGAGGGAAATTCCCTTGCTGCTGCTGCCTTTTGGTAACGCTCTCGTGCTGACCCCGTTTCAGCCACTCTCATTTTCTGGGATGAGGGAGCAGGAAGGGATGAGGAAGCAGTAAATCCAGGTTCAAGGCGGGTGGCTAACGCAGCGTGGAGCCAAAATGGCCCAGTGATGAAATGTCTCAGCACGAGCAGTGATCCGACAAGGTATCATCTTTTCTAAAAAAAGGGTTCACAGCAAAGCAGCAAAAGCCCCAGTCTGGCTCTGGGGAGGAGGGAAGTGTGTGGGGGACAACCGCAAGAGCAAAATGAGGTAGGTAGGTGCCACAAGCACAACAAGGTGGTCAGAGGGAAACCTCAAGCCTTGGAGAATGCAGGGGAAACAACTCTCACCAACTGGAGCAGGGTACCAGGGGCCAAGAGAACCTCCTCTGAGTGCCAGGCACTGCCAGGCTCCCCGCCCAACTGCTGAGCAAGATTATGTGATAAATGATTGCATTAGTCCGGACAGCTTCTCATTTTCCTCCAATCTGGCCTGTCTGCCCTCTTAGCACAGGGCTCCTGATAGCATTTCTCCCTTCACTGACTTCATTTTTCCTGTTAGGTTGTCAAGATGTCACAGGGAAGAAAGGAGAAGCGTGAACAAGGCTCTTACTGTCTGTGTTCTGAGAATGTCCTGTGCCTCTGCTGTCCCCATCCTCCATGGCCCACCCTGGGCAGGTGCCTTCCCACTCTCTGCTCATCTTCCTTGGGCATTGCACATATCCTCATTTCAGCTCAGGAGAGACAGTGGTTCCATCTGTCCCTGGCCATGCCAAGGATGTCATGGAGTTTTGTAGAAATTAAGGCTAGAATGGGCTTTGCAGGCACTGCTAAAGAGCACTGATAACTTTTTGGGGAAAAGGCTCACGGCTTCTGTGTTGGGGTGCACAGATGATGCTCAAGAGCCCTTCTGAATGAAGCAGATGCTCCTGTCCTGGTTGATTGTTGATGGAGGGAACAAAACTGGCAGTGGGAACCAAGCCAAGCTTGTTCTGGTACAGCTCTCTTCTTTTCTGTGCAGCCTGCCTCATGTTTCTGCTGTGAAGACAAAATGGGATGGTTGAGGGAAAATTAGTTTTCATCAGAGTCTGCTGTGTGATGTTCAGCTGGGCATCCAGGAAGCCTTCCTTCCTGGCACTGGGCAGCCCTGTGCAGTGGAGATGGTGTCTCCAACAAAATTATAGCTCCAGGGTCCTCTGATCCAGACCAGGGACTCTGCTGGGGTGAAACATCCCCATCACCTGTCCTATCTCCAGTTCCTCCTAAGGCTCAGAGGGATGCTGGAGGAGGAGGTGGGTGAGCTTGAGGCTTGACTTGATTTGAGGGAGAGACACACAGCCAGAGCTGAGTCTCTCCTGGTCCTTCAGACTAAAAAGCTAATGATCCAGACAATATTTTAACCCTGATCCCACGCATGGAGGTTTTTGAAAAAGCCAGGTTTGGAACTTGGCTCAAGAGAACCTTGTGCCCCTGCAGCAGCATTGTCAGTCAGTACACGCCGAACAGAAGTGTCCTCAAGTCCAGGTGTCTCCCAGGTGGAGACCAGCATGTGGATTAGGACCCTTCCCTCCTAATCCCAACTCTGTGAGAGATGTTCAGCAGCTCCCATGCTCTGCATCCCTGTTTCCCCACTTGCCAAAATGCCACAAGAATAATATTTTCACCCTGTGCATATGCTCAACAGAGGAGGTGGGCCGTGAAATCCTTGGGTGAAAGATGTCCCATAGCTCCAATCCTCTCACCTGAGCAAAGCAGCACTGGAAGCAATGGTGCTGGTACCTGCAGCACCAATAGCATGTTTCTCTTCTTCAAAGCACTTTGCAAATGTGAAATAACTATCCTAACCCCCTGTGAGGAAGCTGGGGAAGCCCAATTATTCCTGGTAACAAGCACTTCTTGTTTTCATTTAGCACAGGGAGAGAAGGGACTTTCCTGTCTTGTTCTCCCCCATCACCCCTAGACACCATTCCTTCCCATTGATATGAGTGTTAACAGCCATTTGTAATCATATTAGAGATGTTTAATTCCAAAGAGTCTCATTCCCTGGACTCGGTGCCCTCCCCTCCATCGCAATGAGCAGATCAAGCAGCCCCAGTTCCAATTTGGACATCGATCTGGGACAAGGGGAGCACACCTGTGGGCTGAGAACAGGCTGGAAATTGCAGCCAGCATCCTGCTCCAGCACTGGAAATCTTTGCAAATGTCATTAGGGAAGGGCTGGTTTAAGATATTGGGCACCAGTGAGCAAAGGGATGGCTGCAGGCAGGGCTGCAGGGATGGGGCAGTTGGGGGACCTGGGATGTTGCCACTTTGATGCTACTCCATGGAAAGTGCTGAGCTCAGTAAACACAGGGGATTTTGGCTTTCCAACCCCAAGGGGAAAGCTCCTTCCCCCATGTGGGCTGGGAAGGGCTGTTGGGAAGTTCTGAGGCAGTGTAACAACTCCATGTAACACAACTCCATATTTCAGGTTTATTTAGCGTTTAGGAAAGCTGTGAGCATGTAAAAATAGGTTAAAAATGCTGATTTTCTCTTCAAGTACCTTCCCTGCACCCCTTCATTAGGCAGCCTGTTTAGCTGTTTACCTGCTAGATGGGTCCTTTTACTGAACTTGTCAATATTTGCATTTGCACCCTTTGAAGTGGGTGAAGCTTGGATAAAGTGGCAGAAATCAGGCAGACCTGCAAAATCTCCACACGGCTCATCTCTCCAGACTCAACAGATGAAACATAATTCAGGAGGAGAAAAATCTTAGCTGGAGCAAGGGGTCAGCTCAGAAGGAAGATACGGAGACATAGAAGATGTCTGGGAGATAAATTGCCAGACATGGGCTTCCCGTGCTTCAGTGAGGCTCTGCCAGGAGATAAAAAGGTGCTTGTGGGATGCCCTGCTCCTGCCACAAAGAGGATGCAGCTTATAAACCCTGATGCAATCACCAAAATGTGCAACCTGCAAAGCCCCCCTGCTCCTTCAAACCGAATTTTTGCTCCTTAGCCTTGCCCCAGCCACACTGCTCCCTTTGTTGTCTTTTTGGGAGCTGCTTTTGGGGTTTGGCTGGGTTTGGTGGCTGCAAAAAGCACCAGGCTGGGGAGGTTGGGGCACCACAAAGGAATCCCCCAATTGCTCCCTGCTCCAGCCTGCTCCTGGAAGGGGAGAGGATCCTCTGCAGAGACATGATCTCGTAGTTGATGGTGCACAGTTATTTTCAGATAATTAATCTCTCAGAATAATGAGATATCAGTCACTGCAGGTCCTGAAGAGCTGTCAGACTGATGCAGCAATTGCTTTACTTCTTCCCCTCGCTGGAGGGAAACTGAGGATCCCCCAGTGCTGCCACTCCCTCCCTCCCACCCTCAGTCTTCTCTGCCTCTCTGGGGCCAATGTGGCAGGGCCAGGACTGAGCTGGGGCAGGAGATGCTCCCCAGGTTCCTCTGCTGCCTCCTGACAAAACTGCACTGCTTTTCCATGGGAGACTTTCCCTCTCCTTGCTGGAGTTCTGGCATGTGCCCTGTCCAGGCCCTATGGAGACACGGGTCTGGCTGGGGCCTTGTGGGTCACAAAGACCAGTCCTGCTATTAATGAACTACATCAGCCTCTATTTCTTATCAGCCTCCTCTATTAATTCTTTCAGGCATTGCTTTCTCCAGTTTTGTCTTCTTTCCTGGTTGAAGAGAGGCAGGGACAAGGTAGAGGAGGGATCCCAGGATTACAGTCCATGGTCTGCAGGAGCCATGCTAGGCCAGAGGACCCAGCAGATTTAGTAAGGACACAACTAGTTCTCTACGGTAATAATTTTCTCTCCTGATCTTTCCAGCTCAAGAACCAGTCATTTCCCTTGTCCATCCATGCTGTCTCCATCCTTCTTTCAATGCTTCCTCCACTCTGGAGACCCATAAACTCTGCACCACTGGGACCTGGAGTCCCCTGGGCACACCTGAGCTCCTCAGTGGCTTGTGAGTCCACTCCAAATTCTTTCAAACAGGGACATATCCCAGCCAGACACCTAAGAAACTCACTTTATTTCTCATCACATGCCTCAGAGTCTCTCTGGGACCCCATGGAGTCTGAGTTTAAGGAGACAGAAGTTATCATTAATGAAAAAACTGTTCCTATCCATTTTCATTTAGTGCTCTGTCCCACAGGGAATGGCTGATCTGCATTTTGACAGGGACACAGGCCCAGTGGACCATGTAAGTATCAATTTTCCAGAGTGGGCAGATCACGTGTAATTACAGTCCATGTCAGGGTTTGTGGCCGTGGAGAATCTCTCTAACACTAAAACACTTATGAAGTTGTTTTGAACTTTATCCAGGAGGAAGAGATCCAGTGAGTCATTCAACCCTCCTAACTCCTCTTTCTGCCCCTCCAAATACCAGGTGACCCCACGCTCAGGGCTAAGCCTTGGGGGAAGAGTAACCTAAGCAGTAAAGGACTACAGATGCCAGAAAAACAGGGCAGGACTTTGCTTCCCTTCTCCCAAACAATGTGTGAAGAGCCAGAGATTGAGATGAGACTCTCCATACCTCCAAGACGAAACTGCAACTGCAAGGATTCCTTGGGCTGAACCACATCTATCAAGCCCTGAATATAAGCAGATTATAAAAATCTCCAGGGTCCTGGATGGGATGGAGATGGATCCTAAGATCACCTCTGTTATTTTTGCTGTACTTCCATCACCAATATTTTGTCAGGAGGAACTCAAAGTGCAACCAGGCAAGTGGAGGTTTGCTCCAAGAGATGCAGATCCTCACACTGGTTGCTACTGGGAGACTTGACCTCAGGTGTAACCTGAGTCAGCCTCCACTGAGCCTGGTGCAAGCCGTGTGGAGAAAGGCAGAACCATCTCCAGGAACTGAAAACCAGACCAATGCTTTGGCTAAACTGCTGCCCCTTTGGGTACAACTCTCTGTTCACACAAGTCCTCATCTTTCATTAAAAAAACTTCTCTGTGAATTGTGAGGAATGAGCCACGTGAGACACCAGGCAGTCTCCTGAGAAACGTTCAGACTAAATCTAGGCTCTCCAGTGAGTCAGTAGCAAAGTAGGTGAGAAAAAAAGAGAATGCTTTTAGGAAAAAAAAGTGAGTTGATCTGAGAGAAGACAAAAAGCCCTCAGAGCAGACATTTAATAGCGTGGTCATAAAACAGTGGAGTAAAGAAAGGACTAAATGAAATAACAGGACTGGTGCAATCTTTTCTTATTTCTGAATCACTGCCCCTTCTGGGGCCTGTAAGCATATATGGGAGGAGTCCACCTAAGCCCACCTGACCTGGGTGACCAGCCTGATACACTCACCCCCACTGTTCCCTGCTTCNACATGGGCTTCCCGTGCTTCAGTGAGGCTCTGCCAGGAGATAAAAAGGTGCTTGTGGGATGCCCTGCTCCTGCCACAAAGAGGATGCAGCTTATAAACCCTGATGCAATCACCAAAATGTGCAACCTGCAAAGCCCCCCTGCTCCTTCAAACCGAATTTTTGCTCCTTAGCCTTGCCCCAGCCACACTGCTCCCTTTGTTGTCTTTTTGGGAGCTGCTTTTGGGGTTTGGCTGGGTTTGGTGGCTGCAAAAAGCACCAGGCTGGGGAGGTTGGGGCACCACAAAGGAATCCCCCAATTGCTCCCTGCTCCAGCCTGCTCCTGGAAGGGGAGAGGATCCTCTGCAGAGACATGATCTCGTAGTTGATGGTGCACAGTTATTTTCAGATAATTAATCTCTCAGAATAATGAGATATCAGTCACTGCAGGTCCTGAAGAGCTGTCAGACTGATGCAGCAATTGCTTTACTTCTTCCCCTCGCTGGAGGGAAACTGAGGATCCCCCAGTGCTGCCACTCCCTCCCTCCCACCCTCAGTCTTCTCTGCCTCTCTGGGGCCAATGTGGCAGGGCCAGGACTGAGCTGGGGCAGGAGATGCTCCCCAGGTTCCTCTGCTGCCTCCTGACAAAACTGCACTGCTTTTCCATGGGAGACTTTCCCTCTCCTTGCTGGAGTTCTGGCATGTGCCCTGTCCAGGCCCTATGGAGACACGGGTCTGGCTGGGGCCTTGTGGGTCACAAAGACCAGTCCTACTATTAATGAACTACATCAGCCTCTATTTCTTATCAGCCTCCTCTATTAATTCTTTCAGGCATTGCTTTCTCCAGTTTTGTCTTCTTTCCTGGTTGAAGAGAGGCAGGGACAAGGTAGAGGAGGCATCCCAGGATTACAGTCCATGGTGTGCAGGAGCCATGCTAGGCCAGAGGACCCAGCAGATTTAGTAAGGACACAACTAGTTCTCTATGGTAATAATTTTCTCTCCTGATCTTTCCAGCTCAAGAACCAGTCATTTCCCTTGTCCATCCATGCTGTCTCCATCCTTCTTTCAATGCTTCCTCCACTCTGGAGACCCATAAACTCTGCACCACTGGGACCTGGAGTCCCCTGGGCACACCTGAGCTCCTCAGTGGCTTGTGAGTCCACTCCAAATTCTTTCAAACAGGGACATATCCCAGCCAGACACCGAAGAAACTCACTTTATTTCTCATCACATGCCTCAGAGTCTCTCTGGGACCCCATGGAGTCTGAGTTTAAGGAGACAGAAGTTATCATTAATGAAAAAACTGTTCCTATCCATTTTCATTTAGTGCTCTGTCCCACAGGGAATGGCTGATCTGCATTTTGACAGGGACACAGGCCCAGTGGACCATGTAAGTATCAATTTTCCAGAGTGGGCAGATCACGTGTAATTACAGTCCATGTCAGGGTTTGTGGCCGTGGAGAATCTCTCTAACACTAAAACACTTATGAAGTTGTTTTGAACTTTATCCAGGAGGAAGAGATCCAGTGAGTCATTCAACCCTCCTAACTCCTCTTTCTGCCCCTCCAAATACCAGGTGACCCCACGCTCAGGGCTAAGCCTTGGGGGAAGAGTAACCTAAGCAGTAAAGGACTACAGATGCCAGAAAAACAGGGCAGGACTTTGCTTCCCTTCTCCCAAACAATGTGTGAAGAGCCAGAGATTGAGATGAGACTCTCCATACCTCCAAGACGAAACTGCAACTGCAAGGATTCCTTGGGCTGAACCACATCTATCAAGCCCTGAATATAAGCAGATTATAAAAATCTCCAGGGTCCTGGATGGGATGGAGATGGATCCTAAGATCACCTCTGTTATTTTTGCTGTACTTTCATCATCAATATTTTGTCAGGAGGAACTCAAAGTGCAACCAGGCAAGTGGAGGTTTGCTCCAAGAGATGCAGATCCTCACACTGGTTGCTACTGGGAGACTTGACCTCAGGTGTAACCTGAGTCAGCCTCCACTGAGCCTGGTGCAAGCCGTGTGGAGAAAGGCAGAACCATCTCCAGGAACTGAAAACCAGACCAATGCTTTGGCTAAACTGCTGCCCCTTTGGGTACAACTCTCTGTTCACACAAGTCCTCATCTTTCATTAAAAAAACTTCTCTGTGAATTGTGAGGAATGAGCCACGTGAGACACCAGGCAGTCTCCTGAGAAACGTTCAGACTAAATCTAGGCTCTCCAGTGAGTCAGTAGCAAAGTAGGTGAGAAAAAAAGAGAATGCTTTTAGGAAAAAAAAGTGAGTTGATCTGAGAGAAGACAAAAAGCCCTCAGAGCAGACATTTAATAGCGTGGTCATAAAACAGTGGAGTAAAAAAAGGACTAAATGAAATAACAGGACTGGTGCAATCTTTTCTTATTTCTGAATCACTGCCCCTTCTGGGGCCTGTAAGCATATATGGGAGGAGTCCACCTAAGCCCACCTGACCTGGGTGACCAGCCTGATACACTCACCCCCACTGTTCCCTGCTTCCCCAGCCCTCCTCCAAACACCCCCCAAACATCCCACCCACAAATGGTGGGACCCTTCCAAGCCCAGGATGCCTCATTGGGGAACACTGGTCAGTGGAGCAGCCATGGTTTCAGATGGCCCACTTGTGTCATTCCCAAATAGTTACCTCCATGTAGACACTCTTTGTGGGAGAAGAGAGATTTCCCTTCCAGAATAATTACTCCGCTTGGAAGCACACTAATTAGCCTGGAACAAAGTGGCTTGAGTGTCCGCATGGGGAGCTATTGTGGAATAGCTTATTCTGTCAGAGCTATTCTGGGCAATTTCCTTTCACAAACAGGCCATGAGATTTAATTTTCCTTCTTTCTACAAACACATGAAAGGTCTGTGCTTACCAACCCCAAATCGTCCCAACCTTCTTGCCAGGAGCAAGTGATTGGTGCAAATTGTCCTGAATTCTCCTGTCTTTGGAACTCCTTAAATTCCTTTTCT
>VXBB01008638.1:81486-125386 GCA_013399915.1 Illadopsis cleaveri
TTTTTTTTTTTTTTTTTTTTTTCTTGAGAGGGGGAGACATAAATCAGGAAGATTTACATCACCAGGACTCTGGACCCTTTCCAAAGGGTGAGGTCTAACGCAGCATAAATTAACCCGAACAATGGCAAGCCAGGATAATGTTCTGAGCATCCCAGGAACATGCCAAGGATTTATGCAATACATGTTTACCATGCAAAAGACAGAGGAACACAAAAAACCACCAATGCCAAGAGGATCTGTAAACAGAAGTACCCTCTCTTAACTCAGATTGCAGCATTTCAGGAAATGCATTGTGAGTTTCATTAGCCTGTAATTAAATTCACCTTTCCCCAGCTTACAGGACAGCAATGAACAAGGCAAGGAAGATACTGGGTGAGATGAGAAGAAAAGCCCGTGGTGCTCATGGGGTTGGAAGGTGGAAGGACAGTGAGGGCTGTTTTCTGGAGCCTTCAACACTCAGGTGCCCCAGTGATGGGCAAACTGGTGAACATCAAGATAGACCCACCTCTAGCACAGGTGTAGCCTCCTCACCTGGCTCTTCTTCTGTCTTTTCAGCCTGATTCATTTTCTTCCTCTCCCTTCACACACAGCAAGTCTTACAGATATGGAGAGGGAGAGCAGACTGGAAACACAAGAGCAGCTTCATAGCAAAGCAGAGAGATATGAGCAGGACCCACCTGCTGTGGGAGATGAAGCAGAGTGTGGCTTCAGCTGTGGGTCCAAAAAGGCTCAGAGAGCACTGGCAGCCTGGGGAGGCTGGGGACACCCAGGACATAAAGTGTCAGGGCACTGCAGGGACAGCCAGGGAACCAAAGGGGGAGCAGAGGATGAAACCGTCCACTTTCCACTTGGTTAAAACACCACCACTTTGGTTTCACCTCTTCTCAACATCTGTACCACTTTGTGACAGCTCCCTTACTTAAAAATAAATCCTTGGAGAAAAAAAAGAAAAAAAAAATCAACTCTGCAATTTGTTCCTCCAAGCTGGACTGCCTTTCTGGCCCTGATTTTATCAGAGTGGAGACAGGCTGTCCTTGCAGAATGATTTTACCATCTTGAAAATGATTACAGAGCTGCACAATGCCTTCAGCTCACCACGTAACGATATTTTTATGTGCTGTCTCATTAGATCGCCACCCAGGTTGAGGATGTTTTCAAACATTGTCTCTTCATGGTCGGTGTAGCTCAGTACCAGGAATAGAGTGACGAATTGGAGAGAGTTCAGAGGGCAGCAGCAATAATCAGAAATCTGATTTACAAGGAGATGTTAAAAAAGCTAACTCCATTTTACTTAGCCAGAGTGGAGAACTGAGCATCCACCCACAAAAATGGGAAGGGCAAAAGGAGGGTGCTGGGGAAGGTGGTACCTGATGTACTAAAGGTAAAAAAGTAGTAAATTAAAAAGCACTGGTGCATTCCCCAAAATGTTTTGTTTTCAGCAGATCTGGGACAGATTCACAGAAAGATCACTGCTGGATGGACAGGAAAACCCAGCTGGAAACATTAGGGAAAAAACTACCCCCTGGGGAATAGTCCTGCTTAAGCAGAGATGGAGATTACAAGACTTCCCAGTCTGCTTCTCCTCCAACCTCAAGGCTTTCCAAACCACTGCTGGGCAGCAGTGACAACCAGCCATTAGTGACCTGAGTGGCCACTGAACCTGTGCTCTGAAGGTGGCAGGCTCCAGAGCTCACTGTCACCCCTTGGAGTCACCTGAGCCCCCTGTTCCCTGCCCCAGAGAGATCACACCACGTGCCTGAGTGAACTGACATTATCCCTGCAAAGAGAGCTCGTGGCATGTCACACAGTTTTTTCCCCTTTATAAATACATGTGCTACAGCAGGGCTGCACTCCGTGAACCAAGGGTGTGATTAGAGGAGAACACAACGCTGATTATGGGTTAATTAGTGAAGTTAATAAACTGCCTGTAACCTCGTTTAGGAGAGAAACTGTATTTCATTGCACAGAAAACAATCAAGAACAGGAAGAGGAAGAGGGTTTTTCTTTGAGAGGTTGAAACTCATCCCCTGGGAAGAAGGGAGAGAAAAGGATGCCCTGCATGGATGCAGAGGGATGCTGGTGACAACAGCAGGTGGAGGGGCTGAGTTCATCTCTGCTCATGCCCTACAACCAGGCTGGAGGAGCAAACTGGGGGAGCCACAGTTGGGGGAAAGCCAAAATCACTGACGAGAAATATTATCTCCCATGCTCCCCAGCCAAAAAGGTGGGTTGGGACCTGGCAGGGAAAGCATCTCAAAGAGACAGGGATGGGGATAAACCCCCTCAGGAGCTGAGGGCAGAGCCCTTCTGATGTTGGAGAAAGGAAAGCAGCTCAGCCAGACTAGCCAGGGCAGCACAGTGTGTGTGAGACAACAGGCAAGGGACAATCCTGCCCAGGGGGAAGGATTAAATTGTCTACAGGACTTGCACAAAGCAGTTCTTTCCATTGCTCATTTCTCTCTGAATCAGATGTTTAGAGTTCTATCTGAAGAGGCTTCTCTTTCCTTCCTTCTTTGCCTCTTTCTTTTATTTTCAGTGGACAAAACAGAAATCCCAGAACTAGCCTTTGTCTTCCTGGTGATGGTTTTGTTCTCAGACTTCCCCACAACCAGGTGCCCAAGAAAAAGCCAAGCAGGCTTCACCAAGCACTTCCCACAGACCTGGCACCCAACCAGCCTGGCCCACATCAGCCCCAAGGGTCTGGTACCTGTAGCTCAGCACTTCTGTCCACAGCCCAAATGTTGAAAACTCCCCTTTCCCCTTCCTCCCTGTCTTGGTGGCAGCATGCAAGGGTCTGGCATAAAAATAAATCCCCTCCCATTGCATTCCAGCACATTAATAATGACATTTAATAACTTCTGCCTAATAGTCTCCATATTTGTGTGGGTATCTGTGACACATGGAGGACTGGACATGCTTTCTCAGCACACGCAGTGTGGTTGCCCCATATGTCGTGCATCTTTCAAAGAAAGGAGAGGGACAAACAAACAGCATTCTGGAAAAAAAAAAAATAATGTGAATTTTAATTAAACTTCATGTTGCTGATAAAATTAGGGCTGACAGCTCTGGAGATCAGGGTCTCCTCTCATTCTACATGGATATAAGCACCAGATGCTCATGGTTGTGGCCAAATCCTGTCCTGGAGGGTCTGAGAGGACTTCTCTATGTCCTCATGGCATCCTCATCCCTCAGGGTCTGCAGTAACCAGGAGCAGACTGGGGTTACCCGAGGATGCTCAGCTCTTGAGGGCTGTGCTTTGGCCATGCTGAAGCCACATGTGTGGTCTGCCCCATGTACAGACAATGAACATCAGCAGGAGCCAATGTGCATCCCAGGAGGGACAGCCAGAAGACACCCTGTGAGTCTGCTGAGCCCATTAGCAAGCTGGATGGCCACCAAACAACGTCCTGTGCTTAGGAAAACACAGAGGGAAGCCTGGGGACAGCCCCAGAGGGGTTTTCCTCCACAATGATGGAAGTCCTTGATGTCTCCCAGGTGAGACTCATGGGCTGCTGGGAGGAGGTTTCTCTGCCCGGTGCCCAGGCTGGATGGGGAAGGGGTCTCCTGAGAGGATGTCAGGTGGAGACAGTGGAAGGGAAAAACTGCTGGAAAGGTCCCTCCATGTCAGAGCCATGGGTTTCTCCTCCTTGACCTCTTTCCCATTTGCATCTTTTCTCCTCTCAGCTGGATTTCCAGCATGGGTTACACTTCTGGCTCTGCTCATCAAGTAATTCAAAACACTCCTTTAAAAAACAGCAGAAACAAGCAAACTAGAAATCAAACCTCATCACTCAAGACTTCTGTGAAGCAACCAACAACAGCCACAGAGAGGCTTTCTTTCACAGCCCACCACCTTGGGTTTGGCATGAGGGAAAATCATCTTTCCCATGTAGGAGGCTGCCATTACAATTTTTTTGAGCCAAAAGTCTTTTCTGGGCGGAGCCACAAAAATCCCAGGGCACTTTTTGTTGTCGACAGGAAGGAAACACAACCCAAAGTGACTCATGGACTGCCAGGATCTGGAGGAAACCACCCCTCCAAACCACACTGCCCACCCAACCCTAACGATCCTGGGGACAATTTTGTCACATAAACTCCACACATGGTGTTCCAGCTACTGAAAGCTTGTTCCTGTACCGTAAGTAGGTGAGGCTAGAAATAATGGGGGTAGAAATGGTGATGGTGCTGAGAGAAGTTCAGATGATTCAGAGGTCTTCCTACAAAATCTTTCTGATTGGGCATCTACCTAAGCTGCATTCCCTGTCACACAAAGCCGCTGCTTAAAACAGACATACAGTGAGGCAACTGCCTTTTTATTTTGCTGGTTATTATTCCTCACTGAAAAAGGGGGGAGGGGGGAAGAAAGCTATCACTCTGTGGTTTTTATCAGGTTTCATCCACTCTGCCTGATGTTCAATAAAAGAAAACCTATCTCTGTTAGAGATGAGTAGCCCTTTACAGAACAGTCATTGCCTGCAAAGTAACCTTTAAGCACCCGGCTGTCTCTTAAGTTAATGCAGGCAGAGGATGGAGAGGAAGTTACAGTCACTCCTGTATGTTTCAAAATGCAGCTATTTCTCTTAAAATTCAGCAGCCAGCCACACATGCTTTGATTGCTTTCGTTGATGTTGTTGTTTGCACTTTTCCTGAAATTACCACCTGCCACCTTTCCCCTACCCAGCTCTGCCATGTGAATCTCCCCGCAGGCAGGAGGAGAGGAGGAGTCAGCCCACACCTGGGGACCAGTGTTCTGTCCCCTTGTCACCATTGATGCTCAGAGTGGAAAACCCCTAAACCTTCCCTGTTATCAGCTCCTTCAGGAGAGTGCAGGGGGAGCCAGCAGTGAGGGTCTGGGCAGAAACAGGGGTTTAGAGGGGCTGGTGTTGCACGCCAAGCCCTTGGTGTGCTGGTACTCACCATCACAGCAGCTCATGCTGAGTCATTCATGCCCCTGCACATCTCTGTGTGAGACTGTGGCAGTCAGGAGTGGCCTCGGGGTGACAAACCATCTCCTGGTGCAACACACAGTGCCAGCCTGGCAGTCCCATCCCACCAGGAGGCTGGGACCTCTTGAGTGCCTGCATCTCCACACTCATCACACATTTTTCCTGGGGCTTGCCATGACCATCAGCTCTTCCAGTGAGGGAAGTTCACAGCCAGGCTGCCAAGTTTGAGTTTAAGTCTTTATGGTGGGGCCATGTTAGAGCCTTTGGAGGTCTTTGGCATACAGATCTAGTGAAAGGTGTCCCTGTCTATGGCAGGGGGTTGAAACTAGATGGTCTTTAGGGTCACTTCCAAGACAAATTATTCTATGATTCTGTGATATCCCTTTGGCAACAGAGATGGTTCCTGCTGTGCCACCCTCCTTCAGGGACCACCTCCAAACTCAGGAAGGAGAGAATTCAGGATAAGGGACTGCAGGACGGCCAAGAAAGAAGGACACATGTGGGTCACCCACTACCTCCCTCCAGGCACATCCAGCAGGAAGAAACCCCCACAGCTCTATGGAGAGGGGTGGCAGGGCCCAGCTAACAAATACACACAGGAGGAAACCTGAAACCTCCCCACAGGACTCAGTGGCACGGCTGCATCCTGTGTTGGGAGAGTCAGGATTTAGGGTACCCCTGGCACCCACTCCATAAGTGACAAGCAGCTGTCAGCAGCTTACGGGGGTCTCCGGCTGCCTGCAAATTTCTGCATTAAAGCTGTAAGCTCTCATGCCTCACTTGGGAGCAATAAAACGGGATAGGGTAGAGGCTGTCGTGATAAATGGGGCATAAATCACACCTCCCCCTGCTTTTCCCTTTCCTTGGGGGGAGGTGGTGCTGCCAGAGCCTTTACAAGCCCTGCTTCAACATGCTCAGACCAGTCCTCTCCTGCCTGTGCAGTCAATTAGAACTTCATCAGAAATCAATTTGTGAGGCCCAGCTGAGATGTACCTATAGATCAGGCGATGCCAAGTGATTATTACACTAATGGAATATTCCATTGATTAATTGAATATTTAAGTCCTGAAATGTAAGCCCCACTGTCTTATCTGTGGCTTGTTATGGAACTGAGCAGCAGAGATGTTGCACCAGTGTGAAAAGCCAATCTTGAGTCTCACTCTTTTGGGGCAAAAGTCTGAGGGTTCAGTCCTGGAAAATTTCTACTTCTTTGTTAGACTCCTCAGCCACACAGAGACACTCCTCTTTCTTCTGGCAGCAAAAATAATGTCCTACCTTTTCTAATACTGCGGGCTTGGACAATTCTCTGACTTGGATGTTGGGCAGAACTGTGTGCCCTGGGAGACAGATGAGAGTGTCCATGGGGAATAAGAAACACAGCTACAAAAAAGCACCTGCAGTAGCTAAGGAAGTTGAGAAGTGTGGGGACCACTATCTGGGCTCCTTCCCAGGGCTCTCCAGCTGCCCACCATGGCCAGGCAGCACCCATCATTCCCACCTCTTCCTCCCATGCAGAGCTCTGGAAAGTTCAGCCTTTCTCCAGCAGCCCCAGCTTGGATGGCCCAGCCCTGTCCCGGGGTCAGCACTGCTCCCATTCTCCAAGCCCAGGGAGGAAATCCTTGGTGATTTATTTCATTTTTTACATGCAAGCAGATGTCAGGACAGCAGACCATGCTCAGCAGGTCAGGAGGGCCACCCAAGGGCTTTCCAAGCTCCTCAACCCACAGCCCAAGAGCTTTTCCACGCCAGGAAAGCCTCAGGTGTCCAGAGGGCAAAGGTGGCCAGATGCCTGAGAGGGCCAGGTTACTTGTTCCATCAAACACCTGGTTAAGTGCTTTGTTGGATGAAGGCCATAACAACCAAGAGACAGAAACAAGGCAGAGATGGGGGAGAAGGGAGGGGTGGGAGTGCCAAGTGGAAGAGAGGTGGGCTGCAGCTGCAGTAATCTCCACCAAAGGGCCCAGCGGTGGGTGAAGGAATATTATTCCCAAATGGTATTGTGTGAATAACCCAACAGAGAGCCATTAAATAAATGAGAAAGAGAGGGCTCCAGTTCTCTGCATAGAGCTCCTGCTCCCACACCAGACACTCAGGTCTCCTTTTCCACCTTGAAAAACACTGGCTGCCTATGGCCAAACCACGTGGGGTGGCTGTAGGAAGAAGGAGCCATCCAAACCAGAACAGTGACCTCCACGGCAGATGTCCAAACGCTTGGAGAGCCATTTGCTTTCCTCCCAATTGGGTTCCAGGCATCTCCTTGAAAGCTGCAACAGTGGTCACTATTTTCAGAGAAATTTTTGCAAGGGTGAAACTCGATCCTTGTTCCTTCCTGCTGCCTCTCTTCAAGGCCTAAAGCAATGGCTGTCATAAAACCATGGGACGCAAGATGCACATAGGCTTCCTATTGTTCCCACCTTCCCTTCTCCCTGGGTACAGCAGGGACAAGGACCATGCCTCACTTCTGGCTGGAAAAGATCAGATGTCCCCTCTGCACCTCAGCTTCACACCAGCCTTTGCACTTGCCCTGGTCAACACTGGTCTCCAGTATTGTCCCCAAGGTGTACTGAGGTCTTTGTTCTGGCCACTGGCAGAAGCTGCTGACATGGGAAGCAGCATTCTTTCCCCTCTTCGTGTATGTTTTTTTCTGAACAGGAAGGTAAAAGTAAATGGAGAGGAAAACCAAGTATTGATGGAACAGCTAGAAGGAAGAAGAGAGATTTTCATCTCACTGAGAGATCTGACCTTTCAGTGGTAGCTTCAAGAAACCTCAAGCAAATGTGCTTTGCTGGCATTTGCTGCAGGTGAATCTTAGGGAGTTCTAACCCCCTCTCTCAGGGGATAACGTCTAGACATTTATTAACTTGCAGGTTCTGGGTGTCTCAGAGACCTGAGGAGTCTAGAAACCTGAAGCCATGGTCCTTGGTGTTTTCTCAGCCACTGGATCCCTACGGAACCAGCATTTTCACTGCTCAGCAGCCCCTCTCACCCTCAGCAGGGGCCTGCAGTGGGATGTGGTTCTTCAGCAGCCTCAGGCACTACTCGTGGTCCTCACACTTTAGTTGCAAAACCCAGCAGACTTGTAAAAGCAGCACGGAAAACGGGCCAGAAATGAAACACATTCCACTGAGTTTGGGTTTGTGTTTGCAAAAGAGAAGAAGAGGTAAGTTCATGTGTGCTGGTGTAAAACTGTACAGCTCCTCCCCTCCCAGAGCCATGAGGAGCAAAGGCAGAGACGGCAGTATTCCAAGGCATGCTGCTGGTGCCAGAGGCCAAGGGGACACTGGAGATCAGGCAGCAAATGGGGCTGTCCTGTTCTCAGTGAGGAGTGAGATGCAGAGTGATGGAGATCCCATTTTATCCTTTCGGCCTTGAGTTCCCCTGGCCTCTCCTTGCCCAGAGGGAGGGGGGAGGTCCATGGCAAAGGCATTACAGCAGGAGTGTCTAAACACGCACAAGGGGAGGCATTCAGTTTGTCCAGACATATTCTCCATGTCCTGCTGTGAAAGGAGCAGGAATCTCTTCAGCAAGCCCCAGAACACAGCCCCTGGGGCAAAGGGCAGCAGGAGGAGCCTGGCAGCACAGGGTGGCTTGTGCAGGGTGCCACAGCTGGTTAAAACAGCAGACACTGCTGCCATGGGAAGAACAGATAATGTCACCAGAGTGGGGATTGCTGCCCCACAGCAGAGGGGACTCTCCTTCTGTCTGGGGAACCTCAGCTACAAACCCCAGCTAGAAAATGGGAAGAAAAAATGGAAGCATGAAACTATGGCATGAATCGCAGGGAGATTTCAGACTGATAAATATTTCAGGCTGACAACTATTCCTGTCCTTGAAAGTTCATCCATCAAACTCTCAGCAAGGCCTTCACATCCCAGGACCATAAATACTAAGACCTATTTTAACAGCTGCTTTCATCGTGGCCAATACCAAAGGATTGAAACCAGTTACAGATCAACCTATATCCTCATGTACTGTGGTGTAATTTACTGTGCCTATAAAGACTATATTCAAATATACTTCTATTTTAATTATAGTCCCTGGTTGTGCAGGATCCATTTCTGAGCTGATTTTACCTTGTTTAAGTCTGATTCCACACAATGATGACAATTCAGAAACAATGGCAGCATTAGTGATGTAAACAGCCTTGGTCTTATGTGCAGAAAGAGTTTTACTGTCTGTCTGTGGAAGGAAAATTTGATCAAAACCTAGGAAAACCTGTTTGCTGTCAGGAGAATATAAATGCTGGCAATTTGGATACTCTCCCCTTCTTGGCTCTGACATAGTTTCTAAGTGATGCTGCAGGGTATCACAAACTTCAGTGGACAGGCATGGGTCCTGCCCTGGTTTTTCTACAAGTTCCAGACTCATAAGAGACTAGAGGGACTAGTTTTGGGGGGATATTTGACAGTTTTTTCCTCAAAAGCCCTGAATTCTTGGGTTGCCCAGATGGTCCCTGCAGAATGGAGCAGAATCAGGAGCCTCTTTGCTCACAGTAAAAGGAAAGCACAGAGCCCTTCACTGTACCACATCCCTGGTGGCAATGGACAACAAGGATAAAGGGGGAAACTTTTTCTGCTCCTTTCAGTCCCAGAAAGAAATTTCATCCCCAGGTCCTTACACCAGCCCCAGACTTTGACATCCCAGTGCTGAGTAGCTGCTGGGATTTTCAGTCCCCAGCCCCAAGCACCATCTTGAAGAGGAGCTCTTTAAGCAGAGCCCTTGCCTACCGGGCGCTCTTAAGCCCATTTCATTCATGAATTAAGTCCCTGACAGCCCATATCTCTATGATCAATATGTTTGTTTATTAGCAGCAGCTGCTGCTGTGTTTTAGCAAAACTGGAGGGCTCCAGCAGGAGCAGCGCGCCCTAACCGCAGAGCAGGGCTTGGGATGGGGAGGAGAAGGACCTCCTGCTGGCAAATGGGAGCTGGGCTGGATAAGATTTCAAGCTAATGACCCTTTAATTGAAATCAGTGCTCAGGACAGATTGCTCAGCTTGGGGATATCTGCACTGATGGCTCCTGGTTTGGCCACTCCCGTGATGAGTCCATTAACTCGGGCAGCGGTGAACAAAAGCAAGAGAAAGGGACAGCGAGGGGTCATCCATCCCCAGCAGAGCTGATTTGCACATCCAAGAAAGCCCAAATCAGCAGCTGGTGTAAATGGAGACCTGCACAAAGGGAGGAGAGGGTGTGCAGCTCATTAGACCTTGTGCTTCTGCTTCTCTGTGTCTGCTGACCCCAGGCGGATATGGCCCCGTCTCCTCTGGAGAGGATTGTCCCTACACGTTGATCTGGTGCCTAGGAAGGAAAATTAGAATATTAGGGTGTCATCTCCAGTGCATGGTGTGACCTCAGCCTTCACTTGGCATCTGCTCCACCTTCTCTCTCAGGGTCACTGTGTGGATGTTGCAAGGCAATAATATCTGCCTGCCCCAACACATGGTAGGCAGGAAAATTGACACAGCAGAGCAGAACAGGAGCTGGAGAAAAGGGAAAATCCTGATCTCCTGTCTCCTTGTGCAAGGGGCAAAGCACCCAAAGATCCCTTTTCATTTTGCCTTTCCCTGCTGTAGCCTCAAGGCCAGCACTGCCCAGGAGCACAGGCACAGGTGGGGCTGCTCCTGGCTGGGTTGGCAGCACAGTTCAGCAGCTCAGGACAAGGTGAGCTCTCCCCATGTTCACTCCACCCATCTGAGTGTGGAATCTGTATCTGTAACACTGGAGACCCTTCCCCACTGGGCAGGCTCCCAGGGAAGGGCAGAATATGGGCTTTCTTCCCCCACAGATCCTGGGGAGCTGTGATATAAAACTCAGGATTGGCAGAAAGTCCTGGAGAGACACAGAGATGCTACCCAGGCATGGCTCCTGTTCCGTGCCTCCACCTCATTCCCAGCCAGGAGGGAACATCCCTGTCCATGGGGAACCTTGGTATCACAAGGTTTATCATGGGACAGAGTGCTAATGAAACCCAGGCTTGTTAGACGTAGGCAGATCTTTTGGGCCTGTTTTGTAAGTGAAAATGTTGATGTGTGTCTCTTGCAATGTGAAGAGATGTCTGAGTGCACAGAAAGGAGGGTTATGAACCTGCTTTGAATGCATTTATTATTCCCATTAATTACTATGCCTGCTAAAGAGGACCAGCTGTTCTAGGAGGCTGTGGTACCAATTTATCAGGAGAAGATTCCAACAGAAGTCGTAGAGAGTTTTCCTCTGAACTTGGGAGGATGGAAGATGGAGGGTTTTTAATTAGAACTTGTTATTAATGGGAACGTAGCAAATTAAAAATAGTCTCCCTCCCCCCATTCCTATTATACGAAGCTCTGATCTCAATTAGAAAGATCAGGGACTAACCATTGAATGGGAATTACTGAGATGAAAACTGATTGAAAGACAAAAAGTCACAGACAGACACATCACAGGGAGAGAATGGAGATGGGGAGCAGCAGGACCAGAGAACAATGGGCAGAGGCTGGCGGAGGCTGCCTGCAGCTGCTGGGCTCAGGACAAGAGCTGCCGGCTGTCTGCCTTCCCCTGCAGTGAGGACACCC
This sequence comes from Illadopsis cleaveri, assembly GCA_013399915.1. Classification (NCBI taxonomy): domain Eukaryota; kingdom Metazoa; phylum Chordata; class Aves; order Passeriformes; family Timaliidae; genus Illadopsis; species Illadopsis cleaveri. The sequence continues at coordinate 92,981 of VXBB01008638.1, forward strand.
TCCCAGGGCTGCTGCCAGCAGGGGCTGTCCCTTCTAGAGCCATGGCAGCTCATCTCTGTTTGAGCTGAGCCTTGAATGCTGGGCATCAATGGTACCCCAGTTTTGTGGCCTTGGCAGAGTGGGACCACAGGGTCTCTCCTATATGGGCATCACAGTAGGAAGGGCAGGACACCTGGGGCCATCTGGGGTGTTCCTGGTGGGTGCAGGTTCCTGTCTGCCTGTCATTGCACCTGCAAAAGTTTCCCACCTCATCTTGCCTCATTTCCTTACCCCTCATCCCATCTCACCCTAGAACATGGTTCTTTGCCACAGGCTCTGCCCTCATGCAGGCTATGAACAAGGCTGCATCCCAGTTCTAGTGCTCTGGTCTTGTCCTGCTGGTTCCCCAAATCCAGCAGTGTTGAGGATGCCCTGAAGCTGCTGAGTTTTCAGCAAGAGATGATCGAATTGGTCCCCAGGCTCCCCACCCTGGGAGCTGTAGCCCCACTCTGCAGGCATTGAGTGCAGGGTCAGGCCCTGCCACCTCTGGCTGGACAAGAGCAGGTGGGTTGGGAAGAGACTTTGTGCTCCATTTTGGCTTTACCAGTCAGGTTGGGGAACAGGAGATCAGGACTAAAACCTGAGGTGATGCAAAGGGACATCTGGGTCTGACCAAACCCACCTCCTGCATCCCTGTGTTGTCAAAACTTGGTTAATGACTACTTAATGAGAATCTCATCTGCTCCTTTCTCTGGTCACCTGTGGATCAGAGCCCCTGTCTTCCTTCCAGCAGATAATCCATGCCATATTCCAGGGCAGACAGGGACCTTAGGCTGAAATTACAGCCTTGCTTACTAATTGCTGCATGTTCTCTCTCCGTAGGTATATCATTGCCAGCAATTAGCACAAAATCCTTTCCCACTCTTGTTAAGTTCCTGTGCTGCAGTTAAATACTCCCAGATCCCATTTAAATGATTTCAAATGCAATTCATTCTGGCTCGTTAAATAATTCCACAGCAGTGTTTGTCGTTTTCTCTCTCTGTTTTCCAACAGACACTTTCTCCCAAGAAGAATACAATGACTGAAGAAGGGAGAAGGAGGGGAAAGGGGAAGTGATGTGAAAGCTGAAAAATCGGGGGTCCATTGTCTATGGCCATGTTTTCTCTTCTTTTTTTCTCCTCTTCTTAGGCTGAGCCTTCTCCTGGTAGCTGGATTTTGAGATCTAATGGCCCAGGGAGAACAGGACTCTGCCTTTGGCATGCTGCATCATGTAACCAACCACAGGAAGCTGCCTTGTGTTTCCTGCTGCATTTCCCCAAGTTCAGGACAGTGGATCAACAGGAATGAGGGTCAGTGTTACAACCAAGCAGGTGCTCAGGTCCAACTCTGGTTGTCATGGGGACAACCTTCCTGTTCCACATGTGTTTCTCCCACTTCCAAGCCTTAGCCCTTCTTCCCTTATCTTGTTTTCCTTCCTGCACCATCCACCTTCTGTCCTACATCTCCTTGCTGCTGGTCCAGCACCCTACAGCACTGCCCATCTCTCCTAGAAGATGTGATCTGTACCTTGACTCTCTTGGTAGGAGCAGGGGTGGAGGAGGGAGGTCAGCATGGCTGAACCTGCACCCCAAACACAATCCTCATATTGTCCTTCCCACCGTGGCTGGATGACATCATCTTTGGGTTTCATCTCCTGGTGGCATTGCCAAGTCTCACTTATACACTGCACACCTCCCAGTACTGGATACTTCCCTTAAAGCCCCAGTTCATGGAGACACGTGGTTCAGCAAGACTCTCAGCTTTTGGCTTATACTGAGAAAAAAAAAAAAAGAGGGAAAAAAATAAATAAAAGGAAAAGTTCTCATTCTTGTGGTTGGGGAAAAATAAATAAAAGCTGTGAGTGCTATTTGAGTGCAACCTACTTGTTACAGAGCCAGAAGGCAAGTGAAAAGAAAACAGCACTTAATATCTTTGTTTGAATTTGGAGACCAGACTGGCAAACTCTGAGTGTCTGGGGTCAGCAGTGCAGCATCTGTTGTGCCTCTGTGCTGGAGAGCAGGTGAAGGACTCAGGCTCATCTCATCAGGCAGATCTTTGTGTCCAGCCAGGACTCTGCCCACTACAAGGATGGACACTGTAGCAGGGCAGAGACTATCAGGAATATCCAAAGTCCTACTGCAACTTCAGCAGCTTTCTTATTTTCTCCTGTATCTGCATGTAATGCTGCTGCCTGCTAAATTTGATGGCTAGCCCATTCCCACCCAGAGGCATCACCTGATGTGAACTCCATGTGCTGCCTGGTAAGTCAATGACTTTCAATCCATGGTCCTTGAGACCCAGAGGTCCAGTGACTGCAGGGAGTTGTGAAAAGGTTACAAAGAAAAGTAATTTCCTCTCTGACATTCAACAGTCCACATCTGTGTTGCTGCCAGAAAACTTGTAGTGGCCCTTAAGCTAACAAAGCTGAAAGCCACAGTGCTAAATGCATTAGGGATCCTGTGAGATGGAAGGTGGAAGAACAAGAGAGAGTGCTGTCAACACGATGGGAGCTGCCAGACTGCCTGTCAGGGGAGGAGGAGACAGATACGTGAAGCAGGGATCCAGAGGGTTCAAAACTTGACTTTGTGTTTATTCCTGCAGGCTTTTGTTTGTTTATGCCAGAATGAGTTTCAAGTGAGGTGTGTGGATGATCTCCTCAAGCCTTTCCAGGGTGGGAGAAGGAAACAAGGAGTGCCTGCAGTTAACAATCCTCCTGAAAGGCTTGGATGAGAAATGTGAGTTTGGTCAGAAGGGAATTACACTGAAAGGGGTGAAAGCAAACCAAAAATGTCACAGCAGTGTTCATGCAGTAAAGTTTCCTCCTGAAAATCAATTTGGCTACCCACAAGCCTCAGACTGGGGTGCCAGCTTATTCCCAGGCAGACTGGGATGGTAGTGAAAAACACCCTCTAAAATAAATGGGGCAATGTAAGGGAAATCTCTTGAAAATGTAAGGGAAATAGCTTGAAAAATGTGTGTCCCCATCTGTTAAACAATATTCAGGTGCTCCTGCATTTACGCTTCCTCCAGATTTATGCAGCGATGGCTTTAAAGGCAGATTGTCAATGAAAAGAACAGATGGAGGGAACAATCCTCCCATCCAAGCTTTGCACCAGAACTGAAGAAGTTTGTAATCTGGTTCTTGTTTACAGAGCCAAGGCTTCAAATTAAGCCCCCTCTGGTCTGACTGAGTAGCTCAGGGAGCCGTGGAGCTGAGATACTCCTGGTTCTACGTACTTTTTTCTGCTGGTTTCCCATTAAGGGATATTTTGTAAAAGCAGCAACGGTGTCAGGGATTTTTTCTTCATAGGCACACACTGAGCATAGACCAAAGATTACAGGGCAGCAGACCCAAAATTTCCTTCTTTCCCATAGAAATGGCAGGAAATTTTCCAGATGTCTGAGCCAGCTTCCCAGGCTTCAAGGCCAACTGGTGAGCAAAGTCTCTCCACTACCCTGAATCTTTCATCAGCACAAAATTTGCTGTAAAATGAGAAAAGTTATTTCATGGAAGCAAAATAGTAGTCAGTCATATCAGCACCTCAGCTCCCAATCTCTGTTTTCTGTATCTCCATCGATATTCAAAGGAAAACAATGTGATTGTTAATTACAAACTGTTTTGAATGCATGAAAGAAAACGTTTCAGAGCCAGAGCCAGCCGGAGGCAGGAAAGCTGAGAATATGATGTGTGCCGAGCTGCTTTAAAGGGCAGAAAGTCCCTTTGTAATTAAAGCTGATGCAATCATTGTAACAGACACAAGGTGGAAACATTACCTTGCTCAGCTTCCCACTTGTCTCCTCTCTGCCTGTTGGGTTTTGCTTTGGACTAGGTGGAAAATGCTGAAATATCAAGGGAGTGCTTTGCATTTCAAAGAAGTTAATGCATAAGTGATGTTGTGATTCATTAGTCATCTATGGATGTATTGGTGTTCCAGGGTCCACAGCCCTTGTTGAAAGCTGGGGTTGCCCTCTGTTCATCTGTTGGCAAGTTGGAGGTGCTCAGGAAGAAAAAGGCCAGTTGGAACCTGGCAACTAAACCTTGGTGGGAAATAAAACAGAGCTGGAGTTTGGTGCAACAGCTGATCCTCAAGGCACGGTTTCCTTCCCCCACTCTAGATGATCTTTTTAATCCCACCATGATCCAGCCCACCATGGGGAAAGTAATCCCAAAAACCTGATGATGTATAGGATGAAAGCAAAGCTCACAGCTGCAGAGAAATCCAGATGTAGTACATGACTAAGGGAAAATATAAATAGGCACACAGTGAGGTGTGCAGAGTGTCCCAGTGAACACTGGGCAAGGCAGGAACAGGCTCTGGTGCAGACACACACACATATGGTTCTCAGACCCTACAACTGCCTTGCTTTGCCCCTGCCCTGCTTTCTCACCCACCAAACCCCATTGGGGTGCTTTGCTTTTCCCTTTCCAGTCCATCTCGTCCAGTTTTATCCATCTGCCCTCATGATCACTCAAACCTAGCTCCTCCTCCCCAAAAAGGAATGCTCAGAAATGTGTTGGTGCCATTGCAGGGAAACACTCCTGTAAATCTGCCCCTCTCTCATCCTAATCCCAGACACACACCAGCAACTCCATGTGTGACCTGGCCCTTCCCTCCTGGGCAGCTGCAATGCTCCCAGGGTGCTTTTTCTACTCCATAGGAGCCGTGTCAGCATCAGTGCCCTATAACAGCCTACTCAGAGTCCCCAGCCAGGCAGCTCCCCGTCCCCTCCGGCTCCTGACACAAGGAGCAGGACAGTCAGCGGCGACACTGCGCCAAGCCAGTGGCTGTCCCTAGAACGTGGTCCCGCTCCACATAGTGTCTCTGCTCCTCCTCCTGTGCTCCCACCTCCTCCTACGGGAGCGGTGACTAACGCTGGCAGCGCCGCTCCCCGCACGCATCATCCCGGCGCTCGTGGGAGGGCGAGGGTGAGCGGGAGCGCACGGAGCGGGGAAAGAGCCTTCCCCAGGGTGTGAGACGGGCTGCAGGAGCCTGTCCCGGGCACTGGGAGGCGGGGACACCCCGGACACCTTGAGGGCATCCAGATTGCCTCTCCAGGCACAGCAAGAGCTGGGGATGCAGAGGAATGTCGCGGTGGCACTTCCCAGTGGGACGTTGCTCTCAGGGTCCTGCTCACGCAGAGACAGCGCGGGGACAGACCTGGAGGAGGTGGAAGCACTAGGCACACGGGGAAGATGGGGATTCTCTTATATGAGAAAGAAACAGCAAGAGAGAGCTGAGAACAGCTGAGACACTTCTGGGATCTGCTCTCCCCTCGTGTCATTTCTGGCAGCCATGAACTGGTACTGCGGGCTGGTGCCACATCTGCCCGCTTTTGCCCATCCTGCCGTGCTCCTGCCACCCACGCATGGCCAGGACAGTCCTTGTCCCCTCTTGTCACTGCCAAGCACCTCCTTGTCACCCAGCCGGCTGCGGGGAGGCTGTCCCGTGGGGGGCCAGGCAGCCCCTTACCCAGCACGGTTAAGCATTGCTCTGTTTTCCAAGCTGATTTTTACAAGCCCACTTAAGAGCAGGGGAAGGGGCGAGCTGCCGGCGGCCGTGCCGGCGTCCCCAGCGAGCTCCGGCGCCCCGCGCTGCCAAGCGCATCCCGGCGAGCCTGCAGTAATGGATGGGCTAAAGAGAGCCAGAGCAGCCCGGTAATGCGAGCCGAGCAGGCTGCGAGCGCTGCGCTCCTCCCCTGGCCACGGCCAAGCCCACAGGGGGAGCTCCGAGGGTCTGGTTTTCTCTCTACCTCAAGGAGACCACACTCCCTGAGACCCCGAGGGGGATGGAGGGGTAGACAGGACCAGGATCAGGCCAGGGAAAGCCTGTCCCACCCTCCATCTCACCAGTGGTTGCTCCAACAGAGCTGTTCACTTCTCTGCCCCTGCCCTGGGACAATCCGAGCCGCACGCAGAGATGAAATGTCCCACAGCAGTGAGGAGGGGAGCAGGATCAGCCTCCTCAGCCAGCTTGGAGGCTGGCAGTCACTTAATTGACTGAGGATTTTAATTACCTGTGCACTGGATAGAGCCCATGGGGAAAAGAGTGATAGACAGGCGGCTGGACCGGCAGGTACAGAACAGGGAAGGTCATTGCTGAAGGTTTTGGGAGCAATATTATAGAGCAAATGTCACTGAAATGCACCTAACATGGGCCATTCTGCACACTGTGCAGCCACAGGCAGGTATGAGCCATCAAATAGGACCCTCTTGCACCTTTCATTCTGCAAATCTCACCAGCCAGACCCTATATGATGAGGCTGGAAGCACCACCTCACCTGGCAGATTTCCTGAGCCTTTGAAGACTGAATGGGGATGCCAGAAGGCACAGCTCACTGACAGGTAACTTGGGCTGGAGAGGAGGAACCATTTCTGGTTGTTTGGAAGGGAATGGGAGTGGCAGCTGTTGGCAACTGAGGGCAGGAGGATGTGTAGGTGTAGTGTTTAGGGACATGGTTTACTGGTGGACTTGGCAGTGCTGGGTTAACCACTGGACTTGAAGGTCTTGGAGGTCTTTTTCAAGCTAAACAATTCTATAATTCAAGTTCATGTTACCAGGCAGGTGGATTCAGTGGTAGCAGCCCTGGCCCTTCCGTTTGTTAGAGGAGCCTTGTCTTCATATGGAATGCAGATGGGAAGGGATCCAGAGCACAGAGAGCAGAGACAGAGATCCTCACCCAAATCCTGCCCAAACCTCACCAGAAATGTGTTATGGGACAACAGGGACAAGTTTAGGGATGCTGAAGGTGCTCAAGCCTTTATTTGCAAAGATTAAAGGCATAACAGTCAGCAAATATCAAGGCTATAGAGCAGCATCCTTGTTGACTTAGAGGATTTCTTGAAGCCTAAAGACTCCCCTCAAAAGCCCCCAGACCTCAAACCCCACCACTGACACCATGACCAGCAGTGGCAGGTTTCCCTACCTAGCAGCAGTGGTGATTTGTCACATAAACCTTGTCCATTAGCAGCAGGATGGAGTCCCAAACAGGAGTTTTTACAGAGGGCTCTAAGCAGGTTTTGGCACCTACTTTTTGGATCAGAAACATAGTCCTCACAGGCAGCTCCAACCATGAAAATGGAGGGGAAAAGCAATTAGTGTTCCTCAGTCTTTGGCATAAAAGCACAGACAGAGGAAGAAGAGCCCCTCAGCCCAGCTGGCAAGGACAGAATCCTGAATCCTGCAGAGCAGGTCCCTGGGCTGACCACAACCTGTGCCCTCAGCCTCACCCCCCACCACACACACCCACCCATCGTAACAGGGACACGTCTCCCCGGCAGCCCTCATCTGGAAGCACCTCAAGGTTTTTGGCAGCTGCTGCCCCACGGAGCATCATTTGCCTTCTCTGTGAATGTCTCCATTCCAGGGGAGCCCACAAACAGCCGGCAGCGGTTTCGGCGTCGGGGCGGACGCATGCTGGAAGGAGCTGCCTGCCAACCCAGCAGTGTGAGTGCCTCACAGGGGGCTGCTGCAAGCAGAGAGCTGGCCCAGTCCTGCTTATCTGATGGGATCTACCAACATGCCATGCTGCTCACAGCAGTACGACTCCAGGGTTTTTTGTCAGCTGATGATATGAGGCTGAAATGAAGATAAATGAGAGCGAAAGAAGAGAAATCCCTCCTCAAAACACATTTGAATGCAGGATAAAAAGCAACCCAGTGACAAGGGCTTCTTTTCTTCTTCTCCCCAAACTTTGGGAACTCGGATGTGGGTGTGAATATCACTTTAAGGATTTATAAAATGACACATGGCCTCACCTGTCAGCATGCCAAAATCTGAATGTCGGTTTTAATTACACCGAATATTTTACTTTCTTATGCAGAGGCATAATCAATTATCTTATTTAAAGGCATTACGATAATGTGTGTGTAAAATGGAGCCATTCCCTGTATTGCATTAGATTCTCTAATTATAGGAGAATGTTTGGAGCTAAAATGTCAGCCTGTCATCTGGCGGGTGTGTAATTCATGATCTGCATTTGCCGGCACGGATGGAGCTGACAAAAATTGCATTCATTCTCTTCCACTGCTTTGGCCTCAAATTTGCCTGGCCTGGAGGTGACAAATCCCACCCTGTCTCCCTTCTGGAGCACAATGAACCCATCCCACCCTGTGCCAGGGGATGAGGCTGTGAGGAGCTGAGTTTGACAAAGTGTTTTCTGTCGGTGGGTGTTCCTTAGTTAGACCTTGATGAGCCTGGAGAGTGAATGCGGGGTTACATACCAAGCTCTCGGGCAGTGGGGAGCTGTTTGGATGTGATCATGAGCTCAGCAAATGCTTCCTCATGTCCCACATGGCGGGAGGAGACCGAGGCATGAGAAGAGCTGGAGGCAGAAGACAGAACCCACCAGGGACTCTTCAAAACAGCCTCATCTGAATTACGAATAATGAAAGCCCTCCAACTCTCAGTTATTAAAGCAGAGGGATTAGATAAAAATAGTGTGCTTGTTTCTTGGGATCTTAGTCCTTTCTCTAAGCATTACCCCAGTAAAGGCAGCCTGGATGGCTTCAGTGCCTGTTCTGCAGGACAGTTCCTGATCACATCCATGATGTCACTTCTAGGTGGGCAATGACATAGAGGGAAGAGAGAAACCTCTTTGCCTTAGGGCAGGGCAAGGGGGAGATTGAGGTTTGGGAAATTATGAAACTTTATCAGTAAAAGGGAAACACTGCAGTGAGATTGCTGTGAGAGCACTGAAACAGAGACCATGATCCCCGTGGGTGAGGGGCAGCAACAAGCATCACCTGGAGGTGACACCTCAGCAGCAGCATCCCAAAAGGAAGGTCCTGATGAAGGAAATGCAGCTGGTGGCTGTGGCATTAACCGAAGGGACAAATCACACAGGGCAGTGCCATTGCTGTATCCAGCTCCAGGCAATGCCACTTGACCTCCCAGTCACCCAGAAGCAGATGCTGTAGGACCAGACACACCACCCTGTGCTATGCCATGGGCTGTGGGCAGTGCAATCTCCTGGCCTGTCCCTGTGCCCCAGATTTCAGACCAGGCCACCCTCTGGATTCCCTGAAGTGACCTGGATTGATGCAGCAGAGCAGGACGTGGGTCACCCCAGTGCTCCCCACATCACTCATGCCTCCCCAGCCCTGAGCTCCCAGCACTGCCTCCCCTGCATGCAGGTATCCTAAGGCAGCCTCATCCCGAGGCTGCCAAGGATCTGCACGATGCCATTAAGAGGCTTATTAAAAACTGATGCACCAATTTAACACCTATTAGCCAGCACGGTGCCCTTTAACGGCACGGGGGAACCTGCAAATGGAAGCCCCAGCTCCCAGCAGAACCCTAAGAGGCTGAGTTTAACTTTATGGCTCCAATTAGAGCAACACTAAAGCAGTACGGACGCTGCGGATTTATTAACACTGAGCCCAGCCCAGACGGCTGCTGGCCAATGCCAACAGCAGGCATGAGCAGAGCTTTGCCAGCTGTGTCCAGGCCACCAAAATGGCCTATCTCCCCCAAAGGGGAGATTTTTGGGAGCTTCTAGGGAAGGGATGGTGTCAAACAAAGGGGGACCAGGGGGAGAACAGGTTAAACCTATCCCTGGCCATTGCTGCAATTTGAGTTTCCTATTTTAGGGGATGTCACCAGCTGGTAGGATGCTAAGGCAAAGCAGGGGAATGTCTCTCTGGGTCCCAGATCTTCCTTTGGTCTGGATGAGCAGAGCCAGAGTGGGAGGGAGAGCAGCTGCCTGCACACACGGGTTGAAGATGTTTAAAGTGCTTGGTTGTTCCGGGAGGTTTATAGGCTGCCTTTGCCTAATAAAGTAATTTTTTAGCATCTTGCGTCATCCTAATTACTTGTCACAGTAACGAGACACAGCCCTCGAGTGGTGTGCTCCCTGGCCCAGGCAGGGGCAGGCACAGACGGCAGGAGAGACAGCGGGATGGACGAGCCTGCAGGGAGGATGGAGACTCAGCGTCATGCAGCCCCACCCCTCAGCCTTTGAGGTCATTTCCCCATGCACCTGCTGGTTCCCATTTCCTCATCGCTGCTCCCCAAAGCAATGCACAAACACCTCGGGAGGGCCATTCTTGCTGGGGTTGTGTTGCTGGTGGGAGCCTTTGCCAGCTGCAGGGATGGGAGCAGTGTTTCAGCAATGCTTCAGGATCATAAATATCCCCTCCCTGGGACAGAGAGATGTCCCCAACCCTGAGCCACTCGTGCTTGCTAAGGACATCTGGGGAAAGGCAGGACAGCAGAAGCAAGTAGGTCCTATTTTGGATCCTCCAGCAGCGTATTTTTCTCTATGCAAACCACCCATGGGGCTGCAGTCGTGCCATAGCAGTTCCCACATGCCCCAGGGAGCAGCCACTGCCCACATCCCTGCCTGCACTGGCAGAGGAGGCAGCACAGCTCCCTCTAAAAGTTTCTCCCACCCTTCTCAGGCTGCTGTGAAAGCCCAGGAAGGATCTCACTGCTGCAATTTTCTCCCTGTGCCCATCACTGTCTCAGCACCCAGCATGCCCCCACCAGCACAGGCTGTCATTTCCTCACCATGAACCTCTAACAGCTCTTTCTTACTCTTCATTCAGACAAACAAACAAACAAACAAACAAACAAATCATTCCAGGCCTTTGTAATGAGAGGAAAATTAGTAGCAGGTGAAAGCAGATTTTAATGAGACAAAGCTGTTCATTGCTGTAGGAACAGCAATTCTTTCCCCGCCCTTTTACTCTTCTGTGGTTTGAGTGGGTAAAAAGCAAATTAGCATGGGGAAGGCACAAGGTTTTCTTGAGAAAAATACAGGTCTAATAGAGAGCTTGTCCCAGGTATCTGTGTCCCCACGTGCTCCCTGCATGGATTCCCCCATCATCCATCCTCTGTCTGTTCTCCACGAACTGAATCCAGTCCTTATTCATGTGCAAAGCTCACAAAGTGGGAACTTTTCAGGCTGCAAACCAAACAAACCCATTCTAGTTCAACATGAAATGTTTGATTTCATTCTCACATTACTTAACTTGTTTTTATGCCTAAAGAAAGAACAATGGCAAGCACCAAAACCCCAGCATTTGGGAACAAAGAGTCCCAAGTTTGGGTTCCGGAGAGGCTAATGAACCGCCTGGATGTGGTCACAGGCTGCCCAAGAAATGCCTCAACTTTGAGCCAAAACAGGGTGTTTGACTTGAATTCATTAGTTCCTTTTGTTCCTCTTGCCACTATTTTCTCTGCATTTGTTTACATGAAGAAAATCCCCCCTTCCCATTCCCCATCTCTCCTCACATATTAGAGGAGCATTATAGGATATTTATAGCTCAGCTGAGCTTGCTAAATGCCTTCTTCTAGGAAAATAGTTAATCAAACTGTCTATTTTGACTCTTTGTTTATTCTCCCTTTCCCATCTGTTCCTACTTCCATTGCTGGAAGCTGGGCACCACCTGAGTGAGAATGGGCAGGGGTGCACAGCTCAGTTTGGGGAGATCACCTGGCTTAGGAAGGAGCAGCACGTGTCAACACCAGCTCTGCCAGTGGCTTTGTGGACACCCCTTCGGTGCCACTGCACACCTGGGCACAGCAGGGAGCTAAACCAGGCTCCAGCCAAGCCAGGACTGGCTGAGCTGAGCACCCCACCCATGGGGCAGCTCAAACGGGAATAAAGGGACTTGCAAAGAGGTTTGCCTCACTCCAAAGGAAATAAATCCCAGTCACGTGGAGCAGGCCTGGCTGGAGGACAGACAATGCACTCTCCCTGCAAGAGGGACAGCGATGTTTTAGCTGACTGCACCCATTCATCACACGCTGGGCAGTGCAGAGAGGGGAGCCCCTGGGCACACAGGGCAACGTGCTGCTGCCACCCTGCCTGGGAAAGAGCATCCCCTGGCACAGAGCACTTCACTGCATGGCTCTGCTTTCATTGAAAGGCTGGAAAACTTGACAAACTTTGAAGAAAAATCCTCATGCCCTCAGGCTGCAGAGACAGCTGTAGTGTTTGCAAAGCAGGAAGGGGGATGCCTCTGAGAATCCCATAGCGACACGATGTGAGAAGCCTCCACTTCTTTCCACCAAAGATTATTCAGATAATTTCAGAAAGGTGACAGGAGTGCCAGCCTGGTCCCAGCCCCTTGCTGTCCCCAGGGTATCTCTGAAGCCACATCTGTACCAGCACATCTGGCAGGTGTCCCTCAGAGCAAAAACTGTACTCATCACCTGAGGACAAACTCTGAGGCATCCCACCAGTCCCTCTGCACCCCCACCTACGGCCACATGGCCCAAATCTCCTCTGCTCCCCTTTCTCTTAATATATAGAAGGAAAACATCTGAGATCACTGCTGTTTTATTGTCAGATTTGGCAGCCTTTTCATATTTGCTTGGATTGAGATATAAATTGAATTTGGTTTTCTCCCGCTGACTCAGTTATTTGTTATAGGAATAAGCGTGTGGTAATGGATTAGACAGGGGAAGGAGATTTCTCTTTCAGGCGTATGCACAAGGTGGTTTGCCATGCCCTATCCCACGTTTTTCTGGTGTGGCTTTGCATCATCAATGACTTTGCAAGCACTTTCCCCTCGTTGTCTGGCCACAGCTGGACGTGGGATTCTTTTCATGGCAGGCTTGGGCTTCTTTCCCCAAATTCTGCAATGTTTTAGTGCAGAAGAAATTTAACCAACAGTGAAGTCATTTGCTAAGTCCACTCCCCACCCATATCCTTCCTCTTCCCTAGTCCCCATCAGTCACTTTGCTGGAAATAGTGCAAAGCATTTCTGCAGCTCCTCAGCTGCACCTGCAGCAACCTCCCTGCCTGAGGAACTGTCAAGCTCCCTTTTCCCTTCCATCTTCCATTTGTGCAGGCCAGGAATGGCACAGGATGCTCTCTGCATCCCAGCCACATCCTTCCCACCTCCCTGCTCTCAGCAGGGCCAGGCTGCACCATCAGCAGTGACACGGAAAAGGGCAGCATATGTGGCATTAACCCCTGCATTTGCCCACCAGCTATGGCATTTCTGTGTTTCCCATCCCAGTATTGCTGCTTCATCCATGGCATGGCACCCCTGGTCTTCCTCCAGTCTGCCTGCCCACCTGAGGGCAAACAGAGCCCTCCAAATCCCAAGCATGTTGCAGCAGCAGAGCCCAGCTCTGGCTGCCCAGCATCTCTCCATGGCACCTGTGGAAGCTGTCATGGAAAACACATCAGATCCTGCTGTCCCTTGCACTTGGCAGGGTTGTGGGTCGTTGCAGCATCCCTGAAGCCACAGCACACTCTGCAGGCACTCACACCACAGCACCCACCCCAAACCCTCCAGCAGGTGCCTCCCCACAAGTGTCACAGCCTCGAGCCCCCCACACTCCACGTGTCCCCAGGGAGGGTTGGTGGCACTGGGCTGCAGAGGAGCCTGTGCCCACAGGTGCTGGGAACTGGGGCCATGCAGAGCCCATGTCCACACACACCAGCAGGCAAAGGCACCAAACAGAGCCCATCACATCATCCCCAAAAACTCTACTGCCCCACTGCAGCCCCTCTTTACAAATCACCAGGCATTCACTGCCTGCAGCCCCCTCCTCAGTGGGACTTGGAGCTGAGGGCAGCTGCTGCAGGGCTTTGCCCCTCCTGATGCTGATTGCAGCTGCAGGGCTCCAGCGCAGCCGTGGCTCCGCTAATTCCATCAGCATAAACATGGTTTATAGGGCTGCCACTGCTGCCTGTCAGCTTTTCTAAATCACCCTGTGCAATGGTCTCCATCCCTCACCAGAGCACCAGCCCCTCTCCTGAGGTCAGAGACGCTCAGAGATCCCCCTCAGCAGCAAACAGCACCGAAGGAAAGTTTGCAGCTGGCAGGGATGTGACAGGCTGGAGGCACCCAAAGCAGCCTCCAGCAAGGAAACCTCCACATCAGCCAGAGAGCAGGTCAGCCTCTCCACACCCCTGGAGCACACCCTGCAGGGAGGCATCAAGGGGAAAATAAAAACAAACAAGCAAGCAAACAAAGCCCTCAGAGGAAAGAAAATACAAGCTACACAAAGTAAAAAAGCAGAAGGGGCACAGGCCAAGCTCCCCACCAACCCAACTGCTGCCAGTACCCCCCACCCCGAGCATTTTAGTGATGGTGGGTTTGATTTTGCTTTTTTTTTTGTTAATACACTGCCCAGCTCCTCCAGGACATGTCCAGTACCTACTCCCAGCCTTAGGACAAACACCATTTTTTGAGCTTGAGCCCACATCAAGCTGGATATGGAGCACCAGTGGTTCCTGACCCCCACACCAGGCCCAAAAAGCCCTCACATCAGTGGTTTCATCTGCAGAGGTTTTCATCTGGCCCCAGCCCTTAGGCATCTCCCTGTCCCAGTGGCACACATCTCAGTGCAGGGAAGGAGGCCAGAGCTTGCCAGCAAGCAGCAGCATTTCTGAGCAGAGCTCTTGCAACATTCCCATCCTTTCCCTCAAGATGGGCAGCAGAAGCAGCCAAGGCATCCCCACCTCAGAGAGAAGGAGCCACGAGGCAGATGGAGTCTCTGGGCAGTGAAGCACTGCAGTCAGGCTGCCAGAAGCCAGCCAGGGTGCTCCTGAAGAGCATCCAGCAAGCCTCAATAATGTGAACCCTGGTGTGGCAGCAAAGCCCTTGGCTGTGACTCCCACTGGGAAGGCTGATGGCCAGGAGAGCCCCTGGGATGTCCCAGAGCTGGACTGGTCCCATCAATGGCTACTCTGGGGTGACTCTTGATCTTTAAGGAGGCCGCCCCCTCCAAAAAAAAAAAGTGTGAGTGGTCCCAGGAGACAGTGAGGATGCTGGGGGCTCTGGGGAGCTGGGCACTGGGGAAATGTGGCTCGAACGAATCCACTCGGGGAAGCGTGGGATGCCAGCTCTCTGCTGGAGGGTCTGAGCCTCCAGAGACACGTGTGTGGGGGTTAAAACCCACTGCTCAGCTGGCAGAGGCAGTGGGGTCCCCTGGGCTCCTGTGTCCTCCCTGCTGGAGTCGCACACTGATGGAGCTCAGCGTCCTCCTGGGGTCCTCTGTGCTGCTCCCACCACAGCCTGCATTGCCCAGAGCCTGCCATCTTCACTCCCAAAATCTGTCCCAGGTGTGGCAAACTAAACAGCTAAGCCAGCAAAGGGACTTTGTTGCTGCAGCAGGGCCTCTAAGCTGGCCCTGTCCAGCCCTCCTGTCTTACCTGGGCTGAGCCTCCACTCAGGCACATGTGCTTCTCACAGATATTTAAAAATAGAAATAATAACAACCTCCTCTCTTTCCTGCCTGGTTGGAGAAATAGCTTAATTAGTTAATAAGGGGTTTAATTTGTTGTGTAGCTGTGTGAAGAACTTGCAGAGGGCAAGCTAAGTCACTAAGTCCAAGCAACAAGCTTTAGAGGAAGGCTAGGGAGGGAAAGTGCCCCAGCTGTGACCAACCATATCCTGCAGGGAGACCCAGCTCTGCCTCCAGCATCACAAGAATTTCCAGGCCAGGACTGAGGATCTTCTCTTGGTGGTGAAATAGCTGTGTGCAGGGGAGAAGTTGTGGCAAATCAATGGTTTTTGTTTTGCTGAACAATTTCTGCCCATGTTAGCAGTGCAGCTGGATCTTAAGCAAGAGGCTGCTGCCCCCAGACCTGGGGAGCTTCCCTTCTCTGCACTGAGGTGTGGGGTTCCCAGGATCCCCCTGGGATTTCCCCTTTCCCCTTTCCTGGGGAAAGGCAGGAAGGTGACCAGAGGATGGTGCTTTATTCCCACACACTCAAACCCAACAGCAATGAAGATGCTGGCTCCTGAACACGCATTCCAAAGTCTCTCTTTCCAAAGGCACTGGGCCTGTACACCCGGGGACACTGCCCTTATCTCCTGTGCCCCTGTCCCAGCTGCAGAGGCAGGACCTGGCCACCCAGCACTCAGATCCTTCAGCCAGCAATGGTCTCAGCAAACTCCCACCTGATCCAAATAACCTGGCAAATGTTTATCCACAGCAACATTTACAAAGGCATAAAATGGATCTTTCTATGGAGTCACTGCCGTGCTGCAGAAGAGGCTTCAGTGCTCCTCATCCCCAAACCTGGGGCAGGGGACGGGGACCCTGTGGTGGCAGCCAGGCTCCTGCAGCAGTTACAGCTCTCAGGAATGTCCTCACAGCCCTGTTCTTTGCTGGATCTTGTTGAGGGTGAGCTCTTACACTCTCTTCACCCCACTGAGCACCAGCTAATATCCTGCCAAGGGCAAGGGCCGGTGCTGAGCTGCTGATGTAGTCAGAGACAGGGAAGGCTCCTGGGATCCACCAAGAGCCACATTGGGAGATACTGGAGGAGCCAAAGGATTTTCCCCAAGTATGCAATGCAAAGACACAGCAAATTTGCCTTTCTTCCCCCATGGCAGCTCTCTGCATCCAATTTGGGTGTCATTATAGGTAATTCCCTGCTTGATGTCTCCTCAGCGGTGGGGGAGGGAGGCACCATTTCAAGAAAAGACAAAAGGGCTCTTTCTTCATCAGCATTAACCTCAGGCAGCTCTCGAGAAAAATTCTGGGCAATTAGTGGAGCATAAGAAGATTTATAATTGAAATCTAGTTTGTAGCACTACAGGCAGCTCCCTCGAAAGACATTTCTCAGAGACCAAAAATAAGGGGGAAGAAAATAATAGAGAGAGACAGAGGGGGACAGGGAACTAGTTAAAGAATTTTAAAATCTCACTGAAAACTCCATTTAGTTTAACATTGCATGATAGCTTTCATAATTCAGAACAAAGTGCAAAGCTCTTTAATGAGGCCATTAATGACCCTTTAATTTACTCCACCAGGGCTGAATTCATAAAACATTTATGTTCCATTTACACAGGATTTTCCTGAGACTGTTCGGGGCAAGTCACCATCACAGAGCAGGTGGGATGAAACAGAGGATTCTTCTTTTCTGTCCCCACTCTTCTTAACCCCAGCACTGAAGCTCCACATGTGCCTTTTAATTCTGCCAGAGAAGCTGCAGGGACCCAGGAGGGAGGAGAGCCATTTTTGACTCTTCTGCATGGTAAACAGATGCAGAGTGCTCTCCTGGATTCTGCTCTAGGAACAGTGAAATCCTTTTTAAGATTGAGCTGTGGCATCGACAGCCAACCTTAGAAAACATTTTTAGAAATCATTACAGCCCAGCTCCAATTCATTACTGACTTGTGATATCAGATTTGCTCTTGGGACAGCACTGTTGAGAGCATCCAGGGAGACATGACCCCCCCAGCTTTCCAGGCTGCTTTCCATGGGTGGTGATGGGGGAAGGCTCAAAGAATGCAGGCACAGAGATGGGTGCTGAGGATGCTGCTGCTGACTGCTCTGCTTGCTGGTGAGGGTGGGCTGGACTGGGAGCTGCTGCCAGACTGCTGGGAGGGGTGGTCACTGAGATTGTCTCTTGCCATCTCAGTATCTCCTGTCCCTGCAGCTGTGGGAAGCTCAGAGAGCTGTCAAGGACACGTAGGGCAGTACCCTGAGGTGAGGAGGGGCTGGTTCATCACCCCCATTCAGCACTTCCTGAAAGCCACGTGAGCTGCAGGTCATGCTCCAGTGTGGTTGTTCCATGATCCAATCCAAGATATTTGTCTCTCCATGTTTTTTCTTCTGTTACAGACTGCAAGCAGGGAGAAACACCTAGGAATGCTTAATTGCTTGTATTGGCTGAAACACCTCTTTTTATTAAAAAAAAAAAAAAAGAGACAACTCTTCCTAGTTTATTCTAAAGACCTCACTCTCATTTCCTCAGTAAATGTCAGTTTCTGAACATCTTCATATAAAAAGAGCCATTAATCATTGCAACGAGGTTTACAGCATCTTAATTTTGCTTTGACCAGCCTTCTCAGCTGCTTGCACAGCTTCAGGACTGTTAAATACTTCTCATCTGCCTCCCTTTGCAGTTTTGATCTAAGGAGGGTTTGCTGCACCAGCAAACAAAATACTCATGGCAAAACCAGGAGGACAGAGGTGCCAACCCACAAGAACCAGCCCCTCAAAAGCCTCTGCAGAGTGAGGTGAGGAAGATGCTCCAAGGCTCTCGGCACAGTAAGGAAGTTGGAACCCGATGGAGAACATGTCCAGAGTCAATGTTTCCAGCAGCTGTCAATAACAGCAGCACTTCACACCTCACAGCCTGTGCAGCTGGGTCTCCCTGCAGCTTGTGCCTGGTGAGGTGTGGGGACACAGGCTCAGAGGGAAATGCACTTTTCATCTCACTTGCTCCCTGCCCCTCAGATTCAGGTTCAGGTGTCATTCTTATTTCCATTCTTCACCCATTATTTTGCTGACGCAGGTTAGAAACCTGATGGGCCATCGAGGTACTGACACTGCTTGTGTTGGTGCAGTTCATGAGTCACCCTCCTCATTTCACAGCTAACAGGGCTGCTGACGCTGATGCCCTCAGAAAGGACACATCAGCAGCAGCAGCATCAGGACCTCTGAAACCGTATCAACAGCAGGCTGTGTGCACAGTGGTTTGTTATTGTGGAGTCTCTGCTGTGCACTGGGTTCTACACACGGGGCTTGTGGTTGTAGGGTCATTTTTTACTTCAGGGGAAAGAAGCAGAGAGGAAGATTGCTTGGCCTACTTGGATCATTCATGCAGAACTGCTTTGCAGCATAGGGTCAAGTTTGTCAGAACACTTACATCACAAGACGAAATTATGGCCAAAAGAAACTTTAAACAAGTTCAAGGAAAAAATAACAAAACCCCCACAGACATACACTCTGATGGAGAGAAAAAAATGGACAATGTTTTTCAAGTATTTCAAAATATTTTGGAATCTCACACTCAAAAGTGATCTGAGCTATAAAGGCACCAGGACCCTGACAGGACAAATAGGAAACTGGTCCCACTCCAAGCCTAAAGTGCCAGCAAAGTGGTGTTGCAGGAGATCAGTGAATGAGAGGGGAGGGAACCTGCAGCAAGAAGAGGAAGCAAAATGGAAGTGGATGCGCAAGGGACCAGCAGCAGGTTACTCACTCTGAAGGGATGCTCTCCATCCCAGTGCAGAGGTGGGATGCACCTAGGTGGATGCATTTTGTGGCCCACAGAGGTAGGAAAAGTCAAATTTTCTTACTGATACCACCCTCAAAGGGAGAGGCAGGAGTGCTAAGGGGAGCCCTTGGATGGAGCTGGCTTCCCCAGCAGTGGGATCATTCCTGGGATGCTGTGAGAGCTGACTGACAGCAGGGAAAGGACCACATCAGAGAAGAACAGGGACATCCTGCTGTCCCACAGAGCTTCCTGCAGACCTGGATGCTCCAGGGGCCCTTCACTCCCTTTGGCCCAATAAACAAACAGCTCTGGGCAGCTCTAGGAACCAGCTGCCTTAGTTCAATTGTTATTTGATTTCCAGAAACATCAATGCAGGGATCCCATCCAAACTGGACCCTGGGTTGTTTATTAAGCACAGGCTGCCATTTAGTTAGAAACACATGGAGTCTTATTATGTTTCCCTGGAAAAAAAAAACAACAATGGTTTAAACTAAAGCGGAAAATATTCAGTAAAAATCAAAACTTATACACATAGAGGCTCTGAAATCTCATAACCACTCAATTCCCTGCTCCTCCATCCAGGTTTCCTGCTCAGCACAACTGTACTTACAAAGACCACCTCTAGGGAAGCTTACAGCCAAGGGCTCAGGTTTGCTAAGGTTACCCACACATTGACAGTCATGTGGGGTCAAGACTTGCAGGCTATGAAATACAGGCAGGCTCTTGAAGCTTTCCACATTTAAATAAAATTCTTTACACCTTCAGGTAGCTCACACACCCCCGGGGCTCCCAGAGGTAAGACCTGGCAGCTACTGTCCTTGAGGACATGCAGTACTTGAAGCCAGCAGACACATCACCTTTAAGAGGATCTTTTTGTATTTCAGCTAAAACCAGAAATGCAGTTTCAGCCAGGCTGGAAGACCCCTGCACATACACCCATGAGTGACCCAGCCTCTTCTGAGCAATCCGATATCTCTCTTCACCCTTTCAGCTGAGTGTAAAGGACTTGACACTTGAGGATCCTCATGCATCCACTTTCCTGCTGCTACTTTAAAACCCACAGGACAGGGCAGCTGAAACACTGAGTGCCTCCATGTGGTCACTTTGACGGGCCCAGGAAGTGGGCCAGTGCTCACAGGGTGTCTGTCCTACTGGTGGTGTTGATGCTGTCTGAAAATCAACGTGGTTTTGAGGCAAACCACAAGGTACAAACAGGAGAGGATCAGCAGGCTTGTAGGAATGCCCTGTTTTCCTTTGTACAGCTGCTGGGTCTTCTAATCAAGACTATCTGATACACTGATGTCATGCTGGTAATGGTATAACTCTATATCGGCCTAATGGCACAATGGGTTTACAAAAGGAGCAGTATATGCAGAAATACACATTCATGCTTGCAAATCCTTCATAAGCCTGTAATCCTGATTTTCTTTTCCAAATAATAAGTGCAGATCTATTAAGACCCTATCACTAGCTGCAAGCTAAATTCCTCTCTTCCTGCCTGGAACCTGCAGTGTCCCCTGCACGTGGTGGGGCAGGGGGTGACATGCCATCCCCACCAGCTCACAGCCTCTTGGGGTTTTTCCTTCACCTGTACCAGGAGGAGCACATGGAAGCAGCCACAGCCTCACTGCCATTCACCTCGTTTCTGGAGGGTCTGAGGATGCCTTCTAGAGGGCACTTCTGCACCAAAATGAAATATATTTATTCACAGACATGCAAATAAGCAAGGGGATAACCAGCAGTGCTTGACAGCTTCCTCCATCCAGCCCTAGCATCCCCTTCTTGCCATTTGTGCCCCAGCACTGGCAAATCCCCACCTCCACCAGCATCCCCAGTCACAGACAGCTGCTTCCTGGGAGTCTTGGTATCATACAACATTTCACAACCATTCTCCAGCCCCTTCATACAAACAACCTGGAAATAACCCTTCCAGGAGTGACAAAGTAACAGTCACTAATTACACAATTAATTTATTCTTTGGCACTAATAAAAAAAAATGACTTTGTGTTACAAAGGAGGAGAAAAAAGAAGAATCTAAGGATTTATTCAATTAAAGCTACAATGTATTGAAAAACCAAATAATTGTAATGACACAGACAATGCTCAGATTGTATAATTAGTAATTAATTACCTACAGAAATGACACTTCCTTTTCTTTAAAGCGATTATTTTTTCTTTTTCTTGTTTTCCTTTTTTTCTTTTTTTATTTGCATGCAACTGTCTTCAGGGCACACAAATCATGGGAGCAAACTTGTGCATGGAACAGAAGTACCAACCTTGTTCTGTGTGCATTTTTACCTGTGGACAGAGGTGCTGTATTCTCACCTTTCCCATCCTGATCCCCACTGAGCAGCAGTCACAGAACTCCCTCCCTGGTTTCCCTCTGCCTCTAACAACTGCTCTTTACACCAAAAGCCCTGCAAAAAAATGGGCAGCAGGGCAAATTGTGACTCCAGCCATGAAGAGCCACTGGGCCAGAGCTGACAGGCAGAACAGCCACAGCCTCCTGTGGAGGGAGTCAAGGCACAGACTGTTAGCCCAGTGCTATATATATATATTATCCTTATAAGTCCTGATGTTAACCAATGTTATATATATATTTTAAGTATTCATGTATTCACAGCCATAAAGGCCTTTTCTCTACTTGAGCTAAATTGTATAACCGTGACCTATTGTCCCAGAAGGCTTTTTATTCATGTTAAATGGGTACTGAGATTAGAGCGCTCCTTGGTAGTAGGTGCAGAAGTGTTCTGGATGAGACAGGAGAAGATGAATGGTTGTATTGAGGCTCAGCACAGAAACCAAAAACAGGAGAACCAAGCAGCTCTGCAGCCCAGCTGGCTTGGCATCTGAAAAATCAGATGTGGGGTTGGAGTGGGGACAACAGTGCCCAGCACACATCACTCACTCACTCACTCACATATTCCCAGTCCTGGTAGCTCCAACTTCCCATAGGGATCCCTCACCACCCTCTAGTCCCATCTGTTCCTTGACCTGTGAGCAAGGGAGAGGGAGCCAGGCTGGGCTTTGTGGTGCTGTCCATGGTGATGCCTCCTCACAAGTGCTCCATGCTGCACCTCTCTGGGGCTGTCCCACCCTGCCCTGCTCCTCGGGGACAGCATTCCTGCTTGTACTGCCCCTGGCAAACAGCACAAGTGCTACTGGCTCTCCCATGGAGCCTCCAGCCCCACCACTGAGCACAGATGCACCCTGGAAGCTCCCAGTTAATATTCACAGGGAAACGCAACCTCCCTGGAAAAAACTCTGCATCAGCATCCTGCACCCTCCTCCCTCCCTGCCCAGCCAGGAGATCGCTGCAGGTCACATCAGTGAGACTGGCAGTTCCCCTGCTCTGATCTTAACCTTTATCCAAGGCCAGGGAACCCCTCTGGCTTTGAGTCTCATGGTCACACAGGCACAAGCAGTGAAATGTTCCTCGTCCGTCTGTTCGTTCCCAGTGAATGCCAAGGACGGCCTCCAGCCCCTCAGAGACACGTTACCTCCACACTGCCTTGGGAAGGAACCAGGACAAGGCAGGCCTGGGTGCTGGTGCCAGGGATGCAGGGTGACAGCCAGGGATGCTGGTGTCCCCTCACTGGCTGTGATACTTCAGTCACTCCGACACAGTCAGGGTGGAAGCGGCAGCGAGCTGGCTGCTGGCTGTTATGCTGGTGCCAGATGGTGGATGAGATTAAAAGAATTTGATTTTCAAATAATCCATAAACCTGGCTGAGCTAATGTCGTTTCATATGCATTATCTTGTAATCCCAGGGAAGAGAACGTCTCAGAGCAAAGAGCCTTATTCTCCCTCCCTGCAAGGACTCTAACAAGCTAAAGATAATCCCCTTTTTGTTGGAAGGTGCTTACAGAGGACCTACAACACCCAGAGTGTGGCACAGGCGCTGTGGCTCTGTGCTGGTGCCTGGGAACAGGACAGCCAGGCACCCACCACTATGGGTGCTGTCTTGTCCTGAGCTTCATAGAGGTGGGAGCAGCACACAGCAGGGTCCAGGGACACGCTAAATATAGACTTCTGGCCAATAGAGAAGGGATTTTGCCACTCCCACCTCCTAACAGTGCATGGGAGCACATGCTGCTGCACCACTGGGGTAGAGGAGGGTATACATATATTCTACTAGGTGAGTCCACTTTTATGTGTACTTTTGGGGATAAATCCCAAAGCCCAACCTAAGTAAATCAAAGGCCTGCTATGCCAATCTGGAGAGAGGATGAGGCCCTCCCTAGTGACTAAGGCCCACAGCCAGAGTCTGGTGACCACCCTCCCCCTCACAAGGTGAGGGACAGCATGTGGCTGAAATCTCGACACTGACCTCTCCAAAGCAACTGCTGCACAACTAGGCTTATAGAAAATTCATCCTTAGGGATTTCTTGACTTCTCCTTGTTTGTGTCAAACACACACAATCATTTTTTGCCTCTATCCCTATTCCATATGGATGCACCCCTATCCCTCCCTAACCCCTGCGCAGTGCCCTGGGCAGACCTCAGCACCTGCCCTCCATCCACCCTCTATCCTCAGATGCTGCCTGCCTGCTCCCTGCCTCTTTTCCCTGCTCTAGAAGCTCCTTGGACTCTCCTGCTACTTGTCAAGCCTCAGTGGAGCAAAGACAACCATCTGCCAATCACTGGGATCCTTCTATATGCAAGGTACAAGCTTGAACGCTGCAGTTAAAAATTGTTGATCCTTATTCCATGCTCCAGGTTCCCACGCTGCAGCGTGTGAGAGCTAGAGCAGGAGGTTATTTTAAGGGGAAAGGGAAATAAAACTCCACTGAAAGGATTTCCCAGTCACTGCCTGCCATCTAGTGCCTAGCACTGAGCTGTTTCACGGGCAGCAAGCAGCATCCGCCTCCATTCTCGGGGGATTTTGGATCTTAGATTAGAACCAGCGACATTTGAGCATCAAGCTCCCAGCACTGATAATTCCCCACCATGCTCCTCCCTCTGGGGCAGAGCCAGGGAATGGGTTTGGAGACAAATAGCCCAAATCCTGGTGGGAACTATCAGGGAAAACAGCATGGGAGCGAGGAGAGGCAATGCTGTGTGCCTGCCTGGGTTGTGACACGATGCCCAGCTACAAGAAGCTAACTAAATACAACACAGCTTGACTTACTGCAAGCTGCTGCCTTCAAGGTCATGTCATCGTCGTCAGCAGCTCTGATCAAAGTAGTGCACACAGGCATTGTGTGAAGAGTGCCACAGACAGGCTAAAAATAGGGAGACAAATGGAAGCATGAGGGAAAGGGGTGAAGGGTGAGGCTTATCAGCTGTGCAGGAGACTGAAAACTCAGAGAAAATCAGGAAACAAACAAAAGTAATCAGGAAACACCGACTGTGTGACTTGGAATATTGTAGTGCTTGGACACACCTCTGAAGTTTCCCACCCAGTTCAGTCCATGGCAACCACTGTAGCAGGAGCACAGTCCCTACCAACCCCTTGTAGCTGGTGATTTTAACTTTGCCTTCAGGCAATCTCGGGAGCTGATGCTCTCCCTTCCTTTCTTCCTTCAGCAGGGACGTACCTGGTATCACCTTCGGGGGTGTCTGGCAGCTTCTTGTTCCTCTCAAAGGGCTCAGACAACTACCTACCCACAAGGGCAGGAGCAAACAGGCAAAACAGGTACAGTTTACCATAATCCTATTTGCAGGCAGAGAAAATTAAGGGATACGAAATGCAGAAAGATCTGGGACAGGTAATGCCCATCTTGCTCACTGCCTTCTGCCCCTGCTAGCCCAGGAGCCTCCAGCATTCCAGTGGAAGGCACTGTCTGCTGCACCACACTCCCTAAGCAGGGACAGGACTGGATGTCGAGCTGTGAGTGCTGGTGGAGCAGAGGCTGAAAAGGGGGTCCTCCCCATCAGTCACCTGTCCCAGCCCCTGAAATGGGGGACCCACTGCCCCTCCACACAAGGCACTGGTGGGATCAGACACCCTGACGGTGCAATTTCCCTCCTCTCCAAACCCCTCATGGCTTGGCTGCCCGCTCTCCATCAGATCCTGCTTTCCACAAGCTCATCCAACATTTGCAGTCTGTACCAGTTGGTAGTAGCACAGTTTGGGGAGCAATTTCCGTTCTGCAGAGGGGCGCCTTGGGTGTGACACAAATGGGCTGCACCGGGCATTCGGAAAGGGCAGGCGGGGCGGGGCAGCGCCTTCCGAACACGCAGAACCTGATTTACGGATTAGCACACGGCTCCGATTTCCTCCAATGCATCCAGAAAAGGATGCAGGCGACATTAACAAAAGGATTACTCAGAATTCAAAAGCAAATGGGATCTGTGACCCATTATATTAACTGGGGACTGGGGAAAGCTCTACAGAGAGAGAACACTGCCGGCAGGTCACCAAACCAATTATTAAGAGCTCACAGATCACGAAACTAGATATATACACACATCAAGACAAATTTCTATTTGCCTGCAGAAGCAGGATGCTGGCTGAGCCACCCTCCAAACCCAGTGTGTTTTTTCTGTGTACCCATTAAACCTGGATTATATCTAGTTTTTTCCCCCCAATAATTCACTCACCCCACAGGTTTAATGCTGAGGAATAACATTTGGGAGGGTAAAACCTGAAAGGAGAAATGTAGTGGGTATAATTACTTTGATAGATGAGAGAGAGCAGAAAGCAGGCAGGCAGCAGCAGTGCTGGCCCATGCCTCATGGCATGATGCCCCCAGTCTCCCTCTGCCCAGATGCCTGGGAGGAAGGGCAGCCCCTCAGAAGATGGTCTGCCTTCAACATCAGCTCTCACCTTAAGCTCCAACAGAGTTCAGCCTAAACTTCAAACTGTTAACTGAAAAATCTTTTCCTCAACTTTTGCATCAGTTAATTACAAAATTGGATGTTCAGCAGCCAGGTAAAGAGCCAGTTGCTGGCAGCACACAGTCCTGCTCCTGGAGTGGGCTGTGATGGTGAGTCCTAAAGCCCTGCATTCCCTCCATAAAGGCTTTGTTGCTGTGCCTCGGTTTTGAAGCTTCATTTTAATATTGCTGAAAGACCCTTCATAATTCAATTGAAAAATGCCCTTGGGTCTTCAAGCGTTGCCTATGAAGTCCTGACAAAGGATTTTATACCCCCCAAGATCTGTTAGGAGAAAGTAGCCTTGACAGCAAAGCTGTAGCTGGAACTACCTGAAGGGGGTTCCTGCTGTCAGCATTTCACATTCACCTCAAAAATTCCTGGCTTTCCTTTTTGAGGCATTGATGTCAAGGACTGGGGAGTATCAACAAAGCTTCTGGGGAAAATTGACCCTAAGTACAAGTTTCCCAGCAGCACCCCTTCTTCTACATCCATCCTTACTTTTGCAGAGATTCACTCACTTGCCTCCTGACTGCCCCACTCTGTGTCTTTCCAACACACAGGGAAGCCCACAGGGGTTTCACAAGAAAAGGGAGGAAAAAGGTGTCCTCAAAAACAAAAGGATGGGATCTAGTCTACTCATGTCACTGGTGACCTGAAGCAGATTTCTCACACAACTTTGTGCTGGGTCTCTGGGCTACCATGAGCAGAGCAGCCCATGCTGCATCCCCTGCAGGCAGCAGAGCACAGCAGGAAAGGGCAGAACCTGCAGAAAAATTCCTTCCAAGGAGACAGATCCCTTCCAACACAAAAATGGGAGCTTGAACATAAAGGCAAAGGGACTAATGGTGCTGGAAATGCTTCATCCTCCAGGACAGGGAGTGAGCCCAAAGGCTGCACCAGCTGGGACAGCACAATTCCCATCCTCCCTGAGCCAGCTCACCCCTTGCCCCAGCAAATCAGGGATGCCTCAGGATGCTATCTGCACCCCAGCAGCTCTCCCTGCTCATGGTTGTATTTGGGAAAATAGCAGCTCTCCTCCTACAGTTTTTCAGAGAGCAGGAAGAGGTGTAGCCTGTGGCTCCAAAGGTCTCTCCTAGCTCTGTATGTATCTTCCCAGTTTTGAAGCCTTTCATTGCTTGGGGCCAGCCAGGAGGAGCAACAGACAGCAGCTTCCCATTATGTGAGAAAGTCTGAGGTTCTGAACAGTTCATACTGTTATCACAAAACATACCAAAAAAAATCTGCTTAGAGAGCATCAACCTCCAAAACTTACACAGACAAGGAGGGGTATCAGCTAGAGAACTATTTGTAGAAGTAAAGGAAAACTGTATCTGTGAAGCTGACAAGTGTTTTTATTAGGACTTGTTCTTTCTCCTCCACTGAAGGGGAGTGCTAGTATCAACTTGCCACAAAGAAAACCTTCAGCTCTCTCTTCTAACATGGTGCCTTAAGCAATGGCTTAGATGCCAGTGCTTTAGAACGCAACTGCTCCTTCCATTTGTGCCTGCTACTGGACTGCATCACACCAGGGTCAGGACATCTTGAGATGCTTCCTTCCTCCTTGGAGAGGGAAAGGATGAGGTTTTTGTGTATGACTCTCAAGAATGGAAGCATCTTATACCAAAAATGGCTTTGAAGAGCAGAAAGCCTCTGGAGCCTGAGCAGTCAGGAGCCTCCTCTCCAGTGTGCAGAGTCAGGAGCAGGTAACAGCAGCACAGATCTTACCTTGGACTGCTTAGATAAGCCTCACATTGCTGCTGTCAAGGTGAGGAGTTACGGGTCCTTTCCAAAACCCCTCTCTCCAGTGCACACTTTACAGGAGAGCTCTTCAGCTGATCTCACAGTGCCATGCACTGAAGAGCCAAAACAAACTTTGTTTCTTTCCCAGGCACTTGCTGTGCCCTCGGTTCTGGCAGAGATCTCGTGTGAGGGGGCCTTTGTCAAGGTGAGAAAAACCCTTCAGGGTTTGGGTGCAAACAAGCTCCAGCCTCCCTCAACACTCAGACAAGCACTCTGGTGGTTCTCCATCACATTTGCAAGAGCAGTTCTGTGTTTCATGTTCAATAAAAGTAAAATGCTCCCCCTGCTCTTTGTGCTGGACTGCAGGAGGAGCACCTGGCTGCAGCAGCTCTCACACAGTGACCACTCCACAGGTTTCTCCTGCTCTCTCGGAAAAGGCTCTCAGGCTTTGTGCTGCCCTTTCAGCAGTAACCAGCAAAATATATCCCACCAGCCTGCTCAGACTTGTGCAGCTCTGAGTATGGGAATAGGTTATGTGGAAAGACAGCCTACAGCCACCGAGTTCCCAAAGGAAAAGAACAGCCTCAGTGACCTACTGCAGGAGTTTGGGAGTAGAGGAAAGGAGAAGACTCAAACCATCCTCTAGGATCCTCCTGCCTTCCCTCACCCCAAGGCTGAGGGAGACCACACAGGTGTGTAAGGTCTGAGGACAAGGAAAAAATATTAAAATGAAAGATGCTGTTGATTCTGACCTTTCCACTGCTGAAGGACCTACACATTTCTCAGCACAGACAATGCCCAAAGACTTCCAGCTTGAGTAATCCAGAAATAGGAACTACCTGGGTCTGAAGATCAGCAAGGTTTCAGTACAGCCTTTTCTTTCATTTGTGCTCTGTCTTTTGGGAGCAAGCACAGATTAAACAGCATTTTCTATGCTTTGAAAGTTTTGTCCCAGGAATACAAAACCTGCCTTGGTGTGGGAAACAGAGCAGACTCTTTAGTTAAGGGCGTGCTTTAAGCCAGTGGTCAAAAGGGCTCTGCTGCATCTTCTGGAGCCAGTGACAGCCTGAAACAAGAGTGGCAGAGAAAACCTGTACTGACTGCACCCATGCCTGCCCACAGGAGGGGCACAGCTTCAGGGGAAGGACTCACCTCTCCCTGCTGCAGGAGCTTCCAGTCCTGGAGAAGGCAATAGGCCTCTCTTCAGCAGTGCTGACCTCAGAGAGCAGCCAAAAATCTGCAGTCTTTCAGGCACATGTTCTGCTCCACATTTATTTCCTCTTTGCCACTGCTCTCTGCTGCAGACTCAGCCTCCTTGCCAGGCCTGTGAGGATGCTTCCAGGAACCAAGTTTTGTTGGTAATTTATGGCAAACCTGCAGCTCCCAAACTGTCCAGCATTAGTAAATAGAAGGTTGCTGTGCTACCCTCCACCCCAATGGCTTGCAGAGTGATTAAGGATAACTTTAATTTGAGGCCTGGAGCTCAACAGCTCCCAAAGGATTGATAAAATACATACAGCAATCTCCAGTTCCACCTCTGGAGGCCGAACTCTCTCCGGATGATTAACGACAGTGATTTCCTCCCTCTCTCCCTGCTGCTGGGGGAAGCTCATTCCCTGAGAGGTCCAGCAGCACTCCTGACTACTGAACAGCAACATTTACAACCACAAAAAACCTCCAACAACAGAAGCGGCCCCAGAGGGCCAAGACAGCACCACATAAGCCCAGGGTAGATCTTCTAATAAAGAAATTGGCGTAATAGGGTGAGGCTACCTGAGACAGACCCAGCTGTGCTGGTTAGCAGTGCTGGCCTGATGCAGTGGGAATGAGAGCCAAGAACTCCCTAGAGACACCTTTGAGGCTGCTCCTACAAGGCAGCAGTGCTAAAGCACCTTCTCCTCCCAGCAAAAATGACCCTCCCAGCCCAGACAGAAAGCAGCTGTTGTTGCTGTTAGCCTCCTTCAGTGTCTATTGCTGTAACCTGAGGCTCACAGGGAGGCAGTGTGATGGGAAGGCAGCTGCCTATTCCTCATGGATCTGTGTCCTCCATGGCCACTGTGAATCAAAGACTCCAGGCCAGAGGCAGCTAACCCTAAAAATTAATAAGCTGTGAATATCCCTGCTTACATCTCCCCAGAATTCCACCTTGTCCTGGCTGGTGTTCCCATCTGGACACAGATAACGCTCCAGCGCTGCTCTTACCAGAGAGCAGGTACCAGCAATAAGCATTAGCTATAGCAAGGAGGAAACCCTTTGAGGCTGAGCCTGTGACAGGAGTCTGGAGAGGAATGCAAACCTTCTGGGTACCACAGCCCCAGGGAACCACGCTCTTGGGAGAGGTAAGAATCACAACATGAATTTCCAGAAGAGGTGGAGGAGGAGAATTCAACAAGAGCAAAGAACTCCCTCAGGAAAGCTTCACTTCCGAGTATAGATTTTAATATTTATTCAGTACAGGG
This sequence comes from Illadopsis cleaveri, assembly GCA_013399915.1. Classification (NCBI taxonomy): domain Eukaryota; kingdom Metazoa; phylum Chordata; class Aves; order Passeriformes; family Timaliidae; genus Illadopsis; species Illadopsis cleaveri. Next base: position 122,942 of record VXBB01008638.1, read on the forward strand.
CCAGTGAAAAGAACTGGGAAATAAGGCAAAGGCAAATTATCCTCCAGAGCCCAAGTGAACATCTCATACACACAGACCATGCAAAGCAGCAGCTGTGCTCCTCCCTGGAGCCACATCCCACATCTTTCCCATCTGCTGGAGCACAAGCCATTGCTTACATGTCCATGAGAAATCGATTGACTTTTTTCAGGTATTCCGACTTCAGGTAATCTCCCAGCTCCTTCTTTGTGACCCACAGGTGATCTGCCTTCAGCTCTGCCTGGGACAAATCACTGCTTTGGAGAAAGGCTTTGAAGAAGAAGACTTTGGCTCCCACGTTATTGTCAGTTCTGATGGCCCTGGGGAATTTATACTTGTAAATCCCATATGGTGCATTCCCCAGGACTTTGGCTTGAATGTGATCTCCTGCAAGAAGCCAGCAATGAAACAGAAAGACAGTAAAACAAAAGAACACAGAGCAACAATAACTGCTCTCTGCATAACAAAAACGCAGCATAAGCCACTCCTTGTATGTGATTCAGACTGACTGTTCCCTCCTTGGCAGAATTTTTTCACTGTGAAAAAACTGTGGTTTCTTCTCATGTAAAAACAGCTCATTTGGAGACCAGAGAGTCCTCTCAGAGTGGGAGAGGGAGGAAGGGGAGGGTATCCAGCTTTGCCAATCGTGAGTGAAAAGCAAGGACACGTGTTTGCCATCATCACCCATCTGCCACAGAAGCTACTACAGGGCAACAAGAGGGAAAGAGAAGCCCAAAGCAACCCCAAACATTAAGGCATCTCTGGTGACATCCCAAAATCAGACCATGATGGTCCAGACATGGCACTGCTGCTGCTGGCAGCCAGAGATCCCAGTTCACAGTTTGCCAGCCCTCTGCCATAACATGCCTTTTCCCAGCAGATGGGAGAAGATTTCACTACAGCAGGTGCTAAATATCCCTCAGACAGGGCACTGGAAGAAAACCACTGGGACAAACAAGAGGGAGGGTAAGCTACACACCCAAAAACGTAGCCATGGCTCGCTCAGCTGTGCTCCGTAGCGTCTCTCCAGGCTGCCACTCTGCTTGAGGCAGGAGCCACAGCTCCTGGTTCCCAATTTTCTGTTTCACCAGAAGCATCAGGTTGCTGTCCAGCTTCCTGTTCAACGACGTTCGATCGTTGCTTTTATCAGCATCTGCCAAAAACCAACACGTGCTGGAAACAAAGTCTGCTGGCAGCATGCTCTGATCCCCTTGATTATCAACCCTCTGTGCCTCACACCCAGCGACAATACACAAAGGTGGATACATGGAATATGACAAAAATCTAGACAGGAATGCTCTCAGTCACTCTGGAAGTCATTGCAGGATTGAGCTGCTGTTTTCCTTTCCAGAAGGACTCTATAAGAAGCAACCTGGACCTCCACCTTCACAAAAATCAACAAGAGCCCTAAGCAGAGCTTGGGAAGTAAATGACCAAACATTTCTCTTGTCTGGAAACCACATCTATTCTCATCATTTTGCCCTGGTGAACACGCATGTTTCTGCAGCATGGGAACACTGATTTCCTTGTCAGACAGTTAACTGCACATGTGCTGCCACAGAATCAAAACTCTCTTTAAAACAAACAGAAAAGAGACCCAAAATGCCCTCCTGCTACTGAATTGCACTCTGGCAAACAATCCACGTGTTCTCACTCACCACAAACTCCAGGCTGTACCTGTTATCCGTGGGGCAGCTTTGAACTGCAGAAACTTCTGTTCCCACTTCTCCTCCAGGTCTTGAGCCATGATGACCGCCTTGCCACGTGCTTCATCCTCATCATACAAGCTTTCCTTCTTCTTCTTGAGCTGCTCCTCCTCCTCCAGCTTACGGATTTCATGATCTGAATAGTGGCTCTTCTCCAGCTCTATCTACAAAAGCAACATAAAGAATTCTTAATCCACCAGCACTATAGGTATTAGCAAGCAGAATTATTTCCAACTCAGCAAACGTAAGGCAATGGGAATTTCCTGAAGCTGAGCAGGACTTCCCTGTTTGCGGCAGGAGCGTGTGACGGGGGCACCAACACCATGGAGAAAGACCATGGGAGCACCACCAACACCCACGAGATGCGGTGCAAATCGCAGAGCACTCGGGGAGCAACATCACAGACGGCGTGTGCAAGGCTACCAGCCCCCGATGTTCCTCTCCCCTCATGCCTGAGGGCGCCATGTCGCCATAAACACCCCCAGGCAGACACATACACACCCCTCTACCTGTTCCATGAGCGCCGCCATCTCTTCCTCCACCTTTTCCAGAGGCTGCGTGATTCGGGGAAGCCTCAACAAGCACATCGCCCCAAAAAGCTTCCACGGGCGCTGCGCGGCAGCGGCAGCGCTACAAACCCACCGAGCGCTGCCCGCCGCCCGCTGCCGCAGGGGCGCCGCCATCACCCGCGCCCCACAATGCCCCGCCATGTCCCCTCCTC
>VXBB01008638.1:125758-150964 GCA_013399915.1 Illadopsis cleaveri
CCCGAGGCTGCAGGACGTGGCAGGGGCGGCTGCCAAGGAGATAGAGAAGCAGAGCGCGACCGAGCAGAGGTGAGAGCCGAGGCCAGGCCGCGCCGGGAGGGCGCTGCCATCTGCCGCTTGCTGCGAGGTTTTATCGCCTTCGGTGGGTTTTCAGCCGAGGAAGGGGAGGGAGCCACTTGACTCAATCAGAAACGCAGCTTGTGGTTTTCGGAGGCTTCATCCCTTCTTTCTTTATTTCCCGAGATGAAATGAAACTTCGTAATATTTAAAGAGCGAGGCCTGATAACTCTTGTTTTGCTCCTCAGCCCTTTAATCCTACAGAGGAACTCCATGAGATGGGATGGCAAGGTTTATGAAGAGGTCCCGATAGCTCACATCAAAGCAACGTACAACAAGTAAGCAAATGAGCTGCTCCATTCCTGCTCTCGTGTGAAATAAAAGCTTAGAACCCGGGGTTTGGCCTGTCATCATTTTGATCTAAAGGCTCAGAGAAAAACAGCCAGGGGAGTGGTGTTCATGGCTGGGAAGATGATACTGATTTAAACCTCAGTGTTCAGGGAGAATAACTCTCCTTGGAGTGTCTTAAAAGCAATGAGATTGTTTTTATACATTTTGATTACATTCTGATACGAATAATCAGATGCTGATAGTTTTAACAGCAGGTTACTTCCAGCCCAGTGCTCTAGCACTATTTCTGTACAGGTGTTGAAAAAATTATTATATTCTCCATGAGAGACAGTTGTGTTTCATCAGTGATGCCTCCTGTGATATGTTGCTGCTTAAAGCTCTTTCAAGTTCTAGAAGTGGTTTATGTTTTGGGGTTTTTTTAATAGAAGAGATAAAATGCAGTGAGAGGTGGGTCTGGCAGGGCTGAGTGGGGTCTGAGGTGTACTTAGATTAAGCACACCTCCAGGAAGTCTGTGAGGTGACTGGAACATCACTGCTGGGTGGTCTCTGCAGTGGATTTAAGTGGAATAATTCGAAAGGGAGACAGAAGTCCTGCAGTCAGCTATGCCAGTAAGGTGAGAAACTGGAGAATAAAGCCTGCTTCTTGCCTTCACCCCTGTCCATCCGCAGCACCCACATCCAGGTGGTGGGCTTTGACAACCAGCCCTTCTCCCGCACATCCTGCGGCACCGAGGGCTTCCAGAACGCCAAGAAGGGCACGGCCATCGCAGCGCAGACCGCGGCCATGGCAGCCGCCGTGGTGAGTCCGTGATCCCACCGCCAGAGGGGAGCACCGACTGCCTGCCCCCGGGCACAGGCAGCACTCCAGAGCTGTTTGTGCTGCTGGAGCAGCGTCCCAAGTTACATTTGCACACAAAGTGTGTTTGAAAGAGCTGTTAGAAATGCCCTGAGCTGTGCAGGTTGTGATTGGAAATGTGTGACTGTAACTTGGAGCCTGTCCTTTCCTAGCGCCAGTCTGCACAGCCTCCTGTTTTCCTAAGTGAACATTTCTCAGTTATCTGGGGAATGTAGCCCCTGAATCAGCAGCAGTTCAAGTTTTGCACCGTAGGGAACCGAGAAGTAGCTGTAGTTATTGTCTGGGTGTTTCATGTCTGCTCTCTGCCACAGAACTGAGCTCCAGTCAGAGAAAGTGATGTTCTTGCACCTGTAGTTTCTAGCTGCATATGGTTTATTGTAACTCTTCCTGAAAAAAAAACATCTGGGTGTCCAGGTGGAGGAGATGAGGCTGGCTGTGTCACAGCCCTCATTACAGCAGAATGAGGCAAGGTTAAACTGAAAATCTTTATCCTAAATTAGGTGGAACTCACTCCAGCCTTTCATGCCAGAGGAGTTTGGTGCCACTGCTGGCCAACAGCTTATTGTGGTTGACTCAGAGGGATATAAGAACATCTTCACTATTAATCTGTGCTCGTTGGAGCCTCATAACAGCAGTGTAGCTGTGCTTGAACAGATTTATTCTGTCACTGTTGAAGTAGTTAGTACATTAATTGCACCAGAACACAATGAGAAAGAGAGCCAGAGGAACTCCCTCCACGTGGTGGCAGCAGGGCTGTGCTGTACAGCAGTTCTTCATTTCCAATTTGCAAGCCCCTAGAATTTTTGCACTGGAGGTGTGGACTCCTGCACAGCAAATCTAAAGCTTGCCTGCTCTTCTCATTTACCCTCCAGAAAGAATCTACTGCTCACAGGGGAGAAGTCACCACATTAGAGGAGGGAAAACAGCTTAAGAGTTAGTCCTTGTTAGTCCCTTGCCACTTCAGTCACGTATCCATGGATATGTCCGTTTCTGCCCTGGCTTTAGGTCAGAGATGGTTTGATTTGAGAGCTTTCTCTGTGTGCAGAGCTGACAGTCTAGCACAGAAGTTCTCTTGAACTGCCGTGGCCGTACCCCAGCCTCCTTTGCTCTTAGTGTCTCTGCAGTAATCCCCATATATATCTTCTGTATCATTACTACCTAGTCTTTATTTTTATTTAAATACTATTATGAAAATGAAAGACACCAGGGGAGCCAGAGTTTATGTCCAAGAGAACACTAACCAGTTGTTCTTTCCACAGAAAGCACGTGGGAAGGGTGTATTGCATGTGCGAGTCATAGTGAAAGGACTGGGACCGGGACGCAAAGTAGGTGTTGGAGTTCCTTTTCCATGCTTTATTTTCTCAGCTGTCCTGGATGTTTTCTGAACTCAGGCTGGTCTCAATAAACTTGGTTTCTCTGAAGCTGCTAGAAAGGATTCCTCAAGGACCCAAGTGCCCACTAATGAATTTTTAGAATTAGAATTTCATTAGAATTTTAGAGTAACATCATTTTGGAGGTAGAATAAAAGCTGTATTTAGGACCTCTTATGGCTAAAATAGGAAAATCAATGGGAATGCTCAAGGAAGGACTAGACTAGGTAAGTTTAAGCTGGTTTTTCTGATATGAGTTACTCATTTTTAAACATAGTGAGAAGCATTGGAACAAGCTGATTTTCAGACGGGGGATGAAACTGTTCAGCCCTGAGCTTTTTCCCTTCTCTGCTGCCCTGTGTGTTGATGACTGTCGTTACTGTCTGTTTGCAGGCTGCCATCAAGGGGCTGACGATGGGAGGTCTGGAGGTCATCTCCATCACCGACAACACCCCGGTCCCCCACAACGGCTGCCGCCCACGGAAAGCCAAGAGAGTCTGAGGGGCAGTGCAGGGGACACACAGCTTCCAACATCAGTTCATCAGGGACTGAGTTGAATGTTGCTTCTGTAACAGGTGCTGGAAGGCCACCCTCCCTGGAAATAATTGTTGAGGGAAGCTTGGAGAGACCACGCTGAGCCTTAAAAATGCAGGAGGTAGAAGCTGCTGGTGAAAGCAGGAATCCGTGTATTCCTTAGTAGGAAGCCTCTTGTCTACAAAGTTTGTTGATTAAAATGTTGGTCTTTTGACAGCCATTCTTGCTGTGTTCCCAGAAGTATTTTGGCTTATTACTGCCTTTTGACTGCTCTCTTCCTCTTACCACTCTATGTGGCTCTTGTCTAGCCTTCCATGTCATTAGTGCCCTTGTCAGGCAGAAGGAGAGCCTGGGATCTCGATCTCCTTGTAGTCATTTGTAGTAAACAACTGCACGAGGTCAGGTCATCTTCCTTCCTTCTTTGTCTGACTGCCCACATTGGGAAACAAGGCATGGGCTAACTCTTTCCTTCCCCCTGGCTCACAGAGCTACATGTGCCCTGTGAGAGGCACCTGTTCACAGAGCACCAGCCTGGATCTGTTCCTGGCAAAGGTCTGTTGCAGTGCTTTGTTTCACTTAAGCTGTACTGACCTGCCACTGCTCTTGGCAAAGGAAAGCACCACTCTTTCTAAAGGGGCTGCTGGGATCTTGCCAGGTTTGATGCTTGCAGTCTCTTTGGCCCTGCCTTGTGTGCCACAAACTGGATTTTCTGGGGTCCTGGGGAAAGCAAGCAGGGGTTAGTAGGCCCAAGGAATAATGAAATGCTGTCGAGATACAAAGCACTTAAGTCTTGAGCTGTACCTCTGTGTATCCACAAGCAGCAGGAGCTTGTTGTGGGTCTGTGATGTATTATCGCTGTCCCAGCTCCATCCAGAATTTCTGCCAAGGAAATATGTCAGGAGCATTAAGCAGGGAAGGTAGCAGCAGTGACGGACTGCAGGATTGATTTGCTGGATGGCAGAGGCACATTGCCTAGCAAAGAGCATCTCATTGAAGTCTCTGCTGCCAGAGAAGCCCTGGCCCTGTCCAACGTGCTCTGGGCGAGTGCTTTACCTGTAAACGTGGTGTATTTTAGAGCAGCCAGCAGTTCTATTGCAAATGCAGAATCTTCCTTTCTATTATTTCTCATTCTGTCATTCCTCTGTAGTTTCTTAAATTGCATAGTTAACTATTTTCTCCTCTTTAGAGAAAGGGTGCCATAGCAACAAGGCAGTGAACCTCCTTGATGGAGCTGAGTGGCATACAGCAGGTTTTGAAAGAAATCACTCTGCTTAGAAAAGCCTGGTGAGTTGCATTTGACAGGTGAAAACAAGATTCAGACAAATCTACTTTAGTCCAGCTCTGAATTTGAAGGGAGGGTAGGTGATCTTAAAGGGAAGTTCCTTGAGCTGTCACAGATTTGCCAGGGAGGAAGAGAGGCTCTTCCATAGATGTTTGACACACTAGAAGAGTTTTCCCCTCACTCCGGAAATACAGCTGCACTAGGGACTTAGTATTCTGCTTTTTAAGAAGAAGATAGCAGGTCAGCCAGAAACTGCCAAGATGAACTCTCAGAGTGTGCAGGCAGCTGGCTGGGGAAGGGGTGTGGGATGTGCTTACAGCAAGGCTGAGCTGGTGTCTGTGCCCAGCACAGCAACCAGCCTGACCAAGGAAGGGCACCAGGCTGTGCTAGCAGGTTTGTCTAGCACACAGAAAACCAAACACTGCTGTTCTCCACTACAGCCTGTTCATTGCATCAATGCAGAGGTGCCCATGTCACATGAAGATGGTAGAACAAATTGAAAAGTGAGATTGTGAAGAAATCTGTGGTTCTTCTGGAATTCAGGAAAGAGTATGTGGGTGAATTGAGAGTCAGGAAACAAGAATAAATCTTTGTCTTACCCAGATTTAAAATCAAGGCTGTGTCCTCTGTAAAGGCCTCTCCTTAACACTCTTGGTTTCTGGGTGTTTGTGAAGGTTTTAGGATGTCTGCCAGTGCATCACCACTGCTTATACAGTGGGAAGCTTTATGTCCCCCCCTTCCCTGCCTATTTCTGGGAACCACCCCTACTTCTTCCTTTGACTGACAGTCCTGTAACACCCTCTGTGCTGGACAGAAGAGGCTGACACTGTTCTCCATGGCTCAGTGGCTGGGATCTGTACAGTATGATGCAAATCTTCTAGACCCCCAGCTCCCTGTACTCTGAGCTCCCCAGCACAGTACTTCAGTTGTACAGCTTTTTACTGAAATCACATTTTCCATCCACCTTCTCTCCTGGCCTGATGGAGCACTCTCAAAACCATGTCCTGACTTAGTGCACAGTCTGAGCTCTTTATCCTGCAGCACATCCCGGGGCTCTGGGGCAGTCAGTGAGCTGAGGGAGCACAGCTACACAAAGCAAGGGCTTGGGTGCTCCTTCCTGCACACACTGTACAGTGGAAGAAGGTTTAAAACTCTATTGTGGTTCCTGTTGCGGGGAATTAATAGACACCAATAGTGCTTAACGATTTCCTTACCCTTCAAATGAAACTATTAATTAAGGACCTGGTTTTAGTCAGACACTGGTGTTTACGAGTTCTAATTGCTTTTCTTGGCGTCTGGGTGGAAAGCTGTTTTCTACTGGCTCACATTCCTCCTGAGCAGCAATTACTTTATTTGTCAGTAGCACGGCCACAGCATTAGCACTCTCATTAGGGTCATATCCTCTCCCTCTGGGCTTTCCTATCGGTTTTGGACATTTTTCTCTCCATTCCCTCCTAACTTTTGTTTCCCTACACTCAAAGATGACTTTTTCTGTGAAACAATCTCAGAAATTGCTGCTGGCTGCAAAGCTTCATCCTGGTTCAACCCTGGCCTTCCCTGGGATTTTGCCTTCTGTTCTAAAAAACGGTCACGTGGACCTCTCTCCATTGTATCCCTGTAAATCTCTGTGTAAAACACAGAACAGTCTCCTGACTTACAGATAAAATGCTGCCTCAGGTCTGTTTATCCCTTACTGAGTGCCACACCACTTTGGGGAGTTAGTCTAACTTAGTTACCCTTCCCTTGGACAGGCATGGTACCTGGTGGCCTGGAAAAACAGCCCTCAGCCATCTCCCTAATAGTGTATTATTCTGCAAAGAGGAATTACTTCCTAATCCCCAGCAACAAGGACTTTCTACCCAGAGCTGCAGCTTTATCTGCTGAATTGGTGATTTACTATTTCTTCCATGAGCATCTCAGTGACAAGAGTCAGGCAGCCAATTTGGATCCCTTTGTGAGATTCAATTAAACCACTAAGTGATGTCAGTGTCCTTTAACAGCTGACTGTACACACAGGCAGGCAAGGAGCAGGGGAGAAGGGGACAGACCCTGCAGTGCTAATAAACTAGCAGCAGGGGTGGCTTACGGCAGCCTGGCTGCAGCTGTTAAAGACATCTGTGCAGGTTTTGCTGGCTTTCCCTCTGGTGTGGGAATACCTGGCTCAAGATGTGCACAAAGCAGGTCACTGAGTAGGTGTTTACAACCCTAAAGCACTCCCGGGAGTCTTGAAGAAGTAATAGTTCAAATCAAGTTATGTTTTTGCACTCAGACTTCGGCAGATAATCACGGTGCTGCTTTCATGCCTGGCATCCCCACCTGGCTCCTCTTCCCCTCCAACCCCAGCCCATGACCTCTCAGACCAAAAAGAGATAAAGGGCCCTCGGATTGTTTCTGTGCTTTCCCAATGCTCTCCTCTCCCTGAAGAGGCATTAATGGGTACTCCATGGCAGTAGGAACTGCTCAGAGGTTTTACTAATGAACAGCCTAAGAGCATCCAAGTCCCCAGACTGATGGTGAAGCGAGGCTGCAGGGCCCTCTTGGGGAGATGTAGAGGGGAGCCAAGCCTTGACGCTATTTTGTTTTTTTGAGACCACTCACACCTCTTCTGCTGAGTTCTCCAAGCTTCCGCTGTACTAGTGCCACTTGGCAGAGTCCTCTAATTTCTCCATAGTCCATAACCCTCCTATGCCCACATCTACTGAGAGAGGAGGCTGTGCACCTGGACCCAAACATCTCAGCAGCTCTAGAGCCCCAACAGCTGTTGCTTGGGAGAGCTGCTTCCAGCAGCAACCTCACCGCTTGTTTTTCCAAAAAAAAAGTAAGTCGAAGGGAGAAAGGATTGGGCACAAGGGGCTCCTCTGCACAGCAGCAGGCCAGGCTTCCCACCCACACAGGGCTCCAGGTAACAAATAAAACCTGGGGCCCCAGGCAGGGGAATGACATATTTTAGCCACCTGTCTCCCATCCTCTGCCTCTTCTGCAGGTCCTAAGGTGAGGTGAAATAGGACTCATCTCTTCATGCAGCAGCCTGCAGGCACACAACTTGTTCTCTTAATTGCCAGCCAGGCTCTCATACAGCCCCTTGGCAAGAGCTGGCCACTGCCTTTTGTTTTGCTCCTGCCAAATCCACAGAAATAGCAATTTCCTGAGCTGCCAGGGTCAAACAGACCAAGAAATGAAAATTTGGACTGGCCAGCCCTGTGGACTTCTTAGTAAGGCCGATGGCTGGAAAGCAGCTTTCTCTAGCACTGGGAGATGCTCTGGGACAATCTGTCCCTGGACATGGTTGTAAAACCAGTCCTGTTTACCAAAATCCATCCAAAGAAGTGATGCTGGCTGGGGAGATCCCCTTCCAAGTGATTGTGCAGCCCAGAGACACAGTCACCAAAGGGCCAGTGTAAAACTGGAATAAACCCTGCTTGGCCACAAGCAGCTGCACAGCAGAGCTGCTCTCCCCAGCCCTTATCAGCGCCAGCAGATCAGCACCAACATCACCTTCAAACCTGAGCCCTCTCTGGGGAAGCAGCCAATGGGGGATTTAGGGGGTAGGAGGCAGGCTGAGGATTAACTCAGACTTTGCTGCCTAAAGCCAGACAGGCTGCACTGCACAGTCATGCTGATGAGATGACATTTGTCTATCCTATGTTACAGGAGACCCTGTTCAGCTGCCAGTTGTTCCTTCTTCCTTACAATGAGGGATTTTACAAGCATTAAGTACTAATCAGTCAGGGGTGAACCAGTGACCTACCTACACTGCTGCAGGTATCAGCACAGATAATCTGGACCTTACCCTGACTTCAGGACCAGCCCCCAAAAAATAGGGCAGCAGCAATGAAAATTATCCGTCACAGTTAAGAGACAAGGGAGCACGTGCTGGCTCTGCCCTGGGGGCAGTGCCGGTGTTTTGGGAAGGGACAGTGCCAGGGCTGCAGTAACCCACAGCGTGTGTGTTCAGCCCCGCAGCTCGGGCCAAGGCTCCCTGCTGGTCGGCACAGAGGTGCTGGTGCCCCTCACCTTTCCGAGCTCGCCATCCGAGCGGCTTTCCCGAGCCGCCTGGCGGGCACTGCAAGGCCGTTTCCATGCAGATGGGCTGTTTCTCCCCGTTGCTCTGGCGACGGCACTGGGCGCCAGCAGGTCGGAGGCGGGAGGGCGAGGATCGTATCTCCCCGGAGCTCACCAAGGGCACCGGGTACATCTAATCCGGCACTGCTCCATTTTAGGCCTCCGAGGAGCACCGAGGAGCTATCAAATGACCAGCTCAGCGAGGCAGCGAGCAGGCACTCACAGGGATGCAGCGCTGCCCACTGCTCTGAACAACACCCTAAAATCACGTCCAACGGCAGCCAGATGGCCCTGGCAGGGCGTCCCTGCCACCTGCCTGCTTCCCACCCCTCCAAGCCCCTTAAGCAACTGGTCCCACACATCCCAGCTCCAGCAGCCCAGGGCTGGATGTCAGGGCTGCCAGTGCATCCTCAGTGCCCCATCCAAGGGAACCAGAAGCTGTGCCCAGTCAGGCACTGGGACACTGACACTGTGCCCAGCCACCCAGTTCTCTCTCATACCCTTCTGCGTCCCTGCCTGATGCTGTTGCAACTCACCTGGACAGAGGAAGGACACTGGCAGAGGGAAGGATGAACTTGTGCAGGAGTAGCTTTCAGAGGGAACTATTCACTGCCAAAAATAGGGTCTTAGGGAGTCCTCTGGGTAAAGCCAGACCTGCTCTGGACTACATTTGGCATTTTGCAAAGCTGCTGGGTAGAAGGAAAGAAGACAGCCATGGAAAGTAGAAATAACATGTTCTTGGCTTTAAAAAGACTGAACTCAAACTAGTTTTGTCATCCACAGAAAATAAACTCCTCCAAAGGCTCCAGTTTATACCTGGACAAAGCAGTATGCAGGAAATGCTGGGGACTTGGTAGTGTTATCCAGGGCCCTGGGCATCCATGAGCCATCTCATCACATTCCTCCATAACTGTCCTCAACTCATTAATCAAGGACCCACTTACCCAGATGCTGCAGCACAGCCCTGAGTGGCCAGAACCAAGGGCAATGTGTCTCTTTCCAGTTCTCCTCACATGCAACACCACAGCAGTCAGCCATGAATTACCAGTTTCCAGATTGCTAGTTTAAAACTGCAGTATTTTTATGTCAAAACATCATTTAAAAAAAAAAAAAAAAGAAAAAAAAAAAAAAGGTGCCATTCAGTGCTTTTCCCACATCAGTATTTTTCTGAGAACTCATTTCCTTACACAGTAAGTACAGCTCTTCCCCAAGAGAAACAAAGTCAAATCAGACCTTGGCCAGCAAACAGCTCTAGCAGGGGCTGGGGCTGCCTGAGCCAGCACCAGGCTGGAACTCCACTGCACAGCTCAGCCCACAGCCCCGGAGCAAGAAAAACAACAACAAAAAAATAAAAAGCCATTTCACCATTCCCTCCTCCTGAGGAGTATTTGACCAGAAAAGCTTTTACAACCGTGCAACAAGACAGGGAAGCACAAGATTCAGGCACATCAATGACACAGACTCTGGAACTTGCCTAGTAAGGAATGAAGTAAACCCGCAAAATCCTGTCCTGTTGTCCACAGGACATCATTTGCTCTGCAGCATGCACCTATCTGATAAAGGCTCACAGAAGGACAACAGGCAGATTTGTCTCATTGCTATCCCTTTACCACCTCTCTGCCCACAGCCCTGAGAGATCCTTGCAGGAAAAGCTGGCAAAAAAGCAGCAAGACAGATCATAAAGAAGAAAAAAACAAAGAGATTTCTTAAAGCATTGGAAATCTGAGTCCTCTAGCTGGGTCAAAATGACCAAGGGAAGAGCTTAATAGATGCAGCACCTGAGAAAAAGGAAAGCCCTGTCAGTACACACAGGCAGCTAAATCAGGGCCAGCCATGAGCACTGGAAGGTTAATTGACAGGAGTCTTTAGTAGGGACACACCTTAAACATACCCATATGTTTGACTCTAATGGAATTTCTGTGTCTTGCTAATGCCTTTTATATGAGAAATAATGCAGTTGTCCTGCTTTCACCACTTTTTTTTTTTTCTTAAAGCAAAGGCAGCACAAGAAATAACAAAAGATGGGATTTTGCTGCCAGTCAAACATGGTTTCCAGCTCAAGCATCTCCTTGTCACTTCGTGCCTACCTGAAAAGCCAGGGGCTCAAGAGCTTTCTGGTGTGCTCAAGGTCTGCACAGGAAAGCATCTGAGAAATGGAGGAAAGGTTCAAAGGAAAATCACTTTCATGTTCCAGATGCAGATGGTTAGAGGAACTAACACAAACAGGGATGCTGCAGAGTTCTCAGCCAGACTGTTCTGCAAAGGCAGGGAGCAGCCCATGGAAAATCTGAGTGCCTCAGCCCAACTAAAAGCAGTGGACATGCTGCTCTGCCAAGCAAGGTGTGTTCAGCTTTGTGCTGGTTTTGGCTGGCAGTTACAAAGGATGGAGCCCTGCTTACCTGGAGATGGCTAAACACCTGCCAGACCTTGTGAAGTGTGAATTAATTCCTTGTTTTGCTTTGCTTGCATGTGGCCTTTACTTTACCCATTAATCAGCGTTTATCTCAACCCACAAGTCTTCTCAATTTTACTTTCCCAATTCCCTCCCCAATCCCATTGGTGAGGGAGTNCACCCATTAATCAGCATTTATCTCAACCCACAAGTCCTCTCAATTTTACTTTCCCAATTCCCTCCCCAATCCCATTGGTGAGGGAGTGAGCAAGTGGCTCTGTGGAGCTGAGTTGCCAGCTGGTATTAAACCACAACAAGCTTTCATCCCTTGATTATGCAGAAAATTACCAAAAGGTAAATGGAATAATGGAAGAGTCCCTGAATACAAGCTGGGCTAGTAATAACATACGAAATGTAACCAAGAGTTCCTCTCCCAGCATTAGTTCATGTAGGCAAGAATTTGAGAAATCTGCAGGAACTACAGAAATGCCTCAGGTGGGAACATTCTTAAGCACACTTGTACTCCAAGTGCCAGGAAGAGGCAGCAAGCTCCCATGTGATATGTCTGCAGAGGCCAAGGCACATCCCTGCCACCTCCTCTTAGTGAAGGAATTCCCATCTATACCATTCACATTTTTGGAAGACAAAGACAATAAATCAGACTCTTAAAGCAAATTCTGTTTATTCACATTTTGTCTTGTGTTGCTAACAAATCTTCACCTTAACCTAGGAAAAATATCAGGTAGAAAATATCTCCCCTTTTCTCCCACTCTCCCCACCACACACACTTTTTGTTTCTTAAATAAAAGCATCAAAATTTCAAGCATGAGAGACTTTTCTTTCCATACGTTTCTGTAATAAAATTAACTCTGTTGTTGATATAAAATGCAGCAGCCAAGACCAGAGGATCTGCTATGCTACTCCAAGGTAATTAGTACCCAGTATGATCAGTTTGTCTGCAAACATAAGAAAATACTTAGCACTTATCCAGCACTTTTTATCCATGAATCTCAAAGTGTTTTACAAAAGCTGAAAATATGGTTTTGGCCTCATTTACAGAGAAGAAAACACCAGTTGGAGCAAAAAGAGATTTGCCCCCAGCCTCAGAATTTAATGGCAGAGCTAAGAACAGATCTCTTTCTCAGCCCCAAGTCCAACAAACTGTGCCACGCTCTCTGCTTCACACAGGACAGCCTGAATTTGGCAGAAGCCCTTACTACAGAAATGCTGAAGTTTATATTTTTGCCACTGAAAAAAGAGTCTCAATGAAGCTCTGACAGCTAATTTAGTAAGCACTGACTTCCCGAGGCTGTGACACCAAGGAGTAAACACAGTCTCAGATGGAGCTGCTGGAGGCTTTGGAGGGAAAAAAAAAGTCTCATACTGAAGTGCGAACAGCTGTGAGAGTGGTGCAGAGGGAGGTAAATCCACGATCTACAGTGTGCAAACCATTCTCCACTTGGAGCTTTAACTGAATGTTTGAGGAACAGATCACAGGATAAAACCCTAAAACCTTGACAAATAGTGTTATTAGATGAGAGGAACCTGCAGCTAAAGCACTGACACCTCCTCTGTTAGCAGTCTCCTGACCCACCGGCACTCCTGACAGACCTGAGACACCAACAGTGCAAACACCAGGAAAAGAGCAGTGAAATGCAATGTCTTCCCTAGAAATATGTTTATCAAGGCCAGGAGAAGAAGTATGGTGAGGCAGAGAGCAAAGGCTGATTCAAGGACCTCAGGACACCCTTAATTTTGAGGTCCATCATTCACACCATGAGAGGCACCCCCACCCATACAGTTCTTCTCCGGTGCATCACCAGAAAAACAAATGCATTACTGCAACACTCCTCTTCACAGGCATGTGGCCACAACACATCACCCACAGCTCATTTTGGTCCAGTCAAGGCCCCCACAGGGTCCTTTAATGGAGAGGGTTTCTGTGTATTAGCACCAATTTTCTATTGCCCCCACTGTACCTGTTAAAGGAATAGGACAAGAACAGGCTCCAGTCTCTGATGGAGCACATTGTGATGTTGGGATGGTTGTGCTGCCTGGCAGCAGTCATAAACCAGCCCTCATGTAAAAACCCCTAAATGCTGGCCTACAACCAAAAACTACATTTTTAAGAGAGAAGGGCAGGCCAGCATCCTCACCAGCCCAGTGGCAGGTAATTACACCCAGGAGCTTAATTTAGCAGCAGCACAAATACTGCCATGGTCCAGCCAACACTGACACACTGGCCAGCTGTGCTCTGAAGCCTGGAAACAGCATCTGGGTTCTCACAGAGAACAGTGTATCAAACAGACAGAGGTAAGCAACCTAAGTCAATGAGTTCATCTCCAAACTGCCCACCCACAGCAGTGAATATGAATTCAGGTCTCCACACTTATTCCGGGGCAAATCCTACTGATTTTCCACACTGGTACTCCAACACAACAGAGGGTGTCAGCAGCTGGGTCTCCTGCAGCAGCAGAACCTGCAAATGGCCATGAGGATTAACCCCCATACTGCAGGAAAGTCCTTCTGATATGACCAAGGAGCTGCTGTTGCCCCCCACACACTTCCCAGACACTCATCTTCCTTCTGCATCCACCCCCTCATGCATTACAGACACAACCGCTGCCCTGGCCTGCTGGTGTAACACCACCTCTCACTTAGGAGCTTTTACAATACTAAGGCACAAAGATTAAGTGACTTGCATAAGAGTCAGGAACACACCTCATGTCTCTCAACTGTAGTGATTTCCCACACCTTTTTTTTCCTGACCTCTTGCATATTAAAATGATGTGAGTAGATTGTGTGGATGAGAGCAGGATCTCATTTCCCTAGCAATTCTGAAGATACAAACAGGGGTAGCTGCATCCAAGCCCTCCCCATGGCTCTCATCCCTTCCCTCTGTGACAGGCCATTTGTCCAACAAGGTCGCAGAGCACCAGTGCAGAAAGGAGTGCTCCACAAGTGTGATGCAAAGCTCCATCCCTGCCATCCAAGACCCACAGCAGGACAGAAAACAGCCATGTCTCTGGGAAACCGGGAAAGGAACCTCAGCTATGCCTTGCTCATCAGCAGGAACAGGGAAGGACAGCAGCACTTAATGCAGGGGGATCTCCACAGTACAAACAAGGTCAGAAGAAGCATCCACTCCCATAACTGGGGTGGATCAGCTTTCCACAGCTGAGGCTGAGGGCCCTGCGAGATGCCACCGGCAGCAGCTCCCAGGTGAGGCTTGTTCCCACGAGCGATGGTTTGGTTTCCCAGAAGGTGAGAGTGTCTGGCTTTGGTGCAGCCGTGGCAGAGCCCCAGAGCCAAGGAGAGCAGCCCCGAGCCCCTCTAGGTGCAGCTGTGCCTCATGTGGAAGTTGACCACGTACTCGGCGTTGGTGCGCTGCACCGAGATGGCGAAGGGCTCGAAGGGGTGGAAGGTGAAGGCGACCAGGCGCCGCACCGTGTGATTGATGGGGCGCCCCAGGAGCCCCGCCTGGATCTCGAACTTCAGCAGGCCGGAGTCACGGGCGTAAAATCTGAAAGGAACACAAAGTCGATTATGGCTGTTCCCGACTATTGACTTTGCCATCTGGGCTCTTTGCACACAGAGACAAGTGCCTTGTTCAAGCTCTGGTGCTCCCTGAGGGGCAGGAGGTCCTTAGCTGGGTGTCTGGCTCTTGGCTTTGCAGGAAAGTCCCTCTCAGGGCAGTTGTTTTCCACTGTCTAAAAAAGCACCACTTTTATTATTAGCAGTGAAAGAGCTCTGCCTGTCACACTGATGGACAAAGCTGACTGCACAAGAGGGAGTCAGTTTGGTTCAGACCCCGCCTGTGCTGGCTCTCCATCCTCTCTTAATGCAAGCTGCTCCCCTTGATCCCTAAGGCAGATATACTGTACAGAACTGAGCTCCCTTCCCTTAGCAATGGCCTTCACCGAGTGTCAGGCCACCCTTTCCTCACCCTGGTACTGCCAGGGAAGACTTTACACTGCTGTCCTTGTGCCTACTACCTCTCTGTTCAGTCAAGGATGTCGATCCAATCCTGCTCAAGGGTGCCATGTTGTACTGTACAGTTCAAGCAAGGCTTTGCAATTCATTTTAGACTGCCACCAAGAAAGCATTAATGAGATAGGCTGTGCAGGAGGTACCTGATGAATTGGATTCAGTAGCCACAGCAAGGACAGAGGTCAAGTTAAACCTTATGACCTTCTGCTGTCACCCACACACCTGCCTGTGGGTCAAGCTCACCTGCATCTCCAAACAGGTGAGCTCTGGAACACAGCTCCAGCACAGAGGGAACATTTTGAGGGGGATGAGACAAACAGCACTGAAGAGACAGGTGAGTCCAGGGAAGCTCTTTGCTCCTTGAACCTCCCCTGCACACTCTGTGTAACTGACATAAGCCCAGGTAACACCACTGTCCTCTGCAGCTGTCAGAACACAGGACCCTCTGCAAGGATCCCACCCTCTCCGAGACTTTGGAGAATGCTTTTGGGAGGTAGTGGTGGAGGTTTCTGGATGTGGTACCATCACCAAGTACCTGGGCTCTAACTCAAGTCCTCACCCTGAAGCTGTCTCTGTTTGTTAGACCATTTTCATTAGACCTCTTCCAGCTTCGGGCACAGAATTGCCATTACGCCTCCCAGCTGTTTTCTTTTCCACCAACACTTAGTGCATGTGGGTATTTTGCATTTTCCTCTGATTTTAACTCCAAGGATGCTTTTAATGTCGGAGCACATCTCCCCCCTGCCAGCAATACGATGCACTCAGCTCTCAGCCTGGAAGAACGGATGATGACAGATACCAGCGATGCTGTTTCAGGAGCAGACATACTCCACATTTTAACAACACAGCCTATTGAGAACCTCATGTTCTTCCTGGAGGGCCACTCTCCTCTCCCTTCCTCTGAATCAAAGTGCCAGCCAGCCCTGCCTGAAAATTGCACACAAGAACCCAGCAAGAGAGTCACAATCTTGGTATTTGGCTTTTCAAAAAGCCCTTTCCCTCCTACACAAGGCTGGGTATGCAGAGGGTCATTCTTTAAATAAAGCACAGCCCCCCACCTGTTCCTCTCTCCCCCAGTTCACAACAATTTACTACTCAAGATGAAGCTTCCTGTAATCTTAAAGATGTGCTCAGTTTGGTATTTTTAAAGGTATTTTTAAAAGTGCTCTGCAATCAGAGGCCATTTCCATAGGCTCTCATTCTGGGGATAAATTAGGCACTGCAATATAAAATTGTATGTCAACAGAAACAGCAAGACCAGCCTTTTCAAACCGTAGGAAAATGGAAGATTTGTCTGCAGACCAATTCTTTGGTTAAATGGCTCCTTATTAGCCATCTAGATGGATTTTAGAGACCCCCTGCTATAAGCAGAGCTGTGTTAGAGGCTCTTCCTTCAAGTGCCATCATTTCACTCACTGAATATCTCTTCAAGCCTCCTGAAAAGAGACTGGAAGGTGGTGGTGATGGGGAACCTAAAGTCCTTCCCACCTGACAGCAAACAACCACTGGTCTCTTAAGCAGGCAGAATTGAACCTTCTGGGATGCAAAAAAGCACTAAGGGTTAAAAGAACACAGTGCACAGAAATATTGAATTGATGTGGAAAAGGTCTGGAAGCCTTCCTAGCTCACATATCGTGCTAGGAAACTGCACACAGATTAAAACACTCTTAGCTACTGAAGGGTTTTCCATTCCAGACAATTACAGGACTTATATTAAAAATCCTGTGCTCCCTCATTTCCAAGCCCTCTAACCCCAACAGGCAGCTGGTATTATTTTATTAATCCCTTTGTTTTGCATGTGAGAACCACAGCAGCACTATTTCAGCTACTGAATGGTTAAGGTTAGCGCCTCATCTTCTGCTTACTTTCCAAAAAACCAGGAGCCCCCACTGCTCCGAGGCTCTATTCAAGTCCTAATTGACTCTGCACAGCTTTGAGCTTTAAAAGCTCTGGCTCTGAAACGCTGGTTTGCTCAGGGGAGGGAGGGAAGGTGGCACTTGGCTTTGTTTACTACAAAGACTCCACCGCAGCAAATGACTGCGGTTCTGCTGCCTTTTGTCCACGGGAGCCTGGCGCAGGTTGGTGCTGGCAGACAACTGCCACCCTGCAAGTTTTCCCAACGTCAAGCATGACAAGGGGGAAAAGGGCAGGCTTTCTTTGCAGATAACATGGAAGCTGGAGATCAAACCAAATCATACAGGCAGAAGAATCAATTAAATATACATAATTTGGGAATTGAGAGCGCAGGAATAATCAGAAGTTCCCCGCCACCTGAGTCAGGGCCAGGGGAGATATGAAACCACTTTTTGAGAATGCATTGATGAAAATAAAGTTGGGAAGCGGTCCAGAATGATCTCCCTAGGCTGCCTGAGCCCCCAACATGTGTGCAATCGCTAAACAAAGCACTCAGGCACTGAAGGCTCTCTTTGTTTTCAGAGCATAGGTTTGCTTCTGCAGTACTATGAGCCGAAAGACTATTCTGCCTGGATAACTTAGGCTCTTTGAGCCTTTCAAGCTGGAGATGTTGGATTTTTAACCACTACCTCTTGCAGCCATGGCTGCAAGCCAACGAAAAGAAATAAATAGTCCTGATGTTTCTTCAAGAAGCATTGCAAACCTCCCTATTGTCAAGCTCAGACTTACTCCCTCTGCCAGCATTGGAGACTCAGACAGAAGAGGCACAGAATGGCCCTGACATCTGGCTAAAATTCCTACTACAGACAGAAATTTCCTACAGATCACAGAGAGAAGGGAGTATGAAAAGGAGTAGAGCTCCCAGGGTGAGAACAGTAAACAAGGGAAGTCTGAAAAGAGCTCAATCAATACCACAAGGTTTCTGAGTAACACCTAGCCCAGATACTATTTTATTCACAGGACAAACCAGACAACCCTTGCCAACTAAACCCACATGCTCAGAGAGGATCCTTCCAGCAGAGGAAAGCAGACATCAGAGCTGTATCACTCTGCAACCCAAACACAACGGCAGCACTGCAAGAAGAGGAGGAGGAGGAACAAGACCATTCATATGGAAAAGGCTGAGACTTCACCACCCAAACCTTCCCCAGAGCAGAGCAGCTCAGCGAGAAACACGAAGAGCCCTCCCACACATCCACATCACTGTAAAGGAGAGAGGCCAAGTTTTGTGGGACTGCTGAAATAAATCCCCTGGTGAAAGCATTTCCTAAGGGAAAGGCTTCCATCTACTCCCTGTTCTGAACACTTGACGCCACACAGCAGGGGTGATTTACAGTGACTCCTGGCACTCTCTGCTCACATACAGCTCCCTGGCCCATCCCTTACCTTATGGGGTGATCACCACAGGTCTTGGGCCGCTCCATGACTGACACCCACTTGTCATCATAGCTGAAAAGGGACAGGTCAAGGTAGGGGCTGCCACTGTAGGACTGGGCACTGATGGGGAGCTGCCCCAGCAGGCGCCGCACGGCCTCCGTGTGCCCTCCGTACTTGGCGTTCACAATCGTGTCTTTGAACCTGCAGCAAACCAAGAGACACCTTCTGTTCACAAAGGCCACGGGGGAACAGCACATCTGAAATAAACCAAGCAGGAAAACTGACAGGGAAAGCAAACAGCTGCAGTGTAAGAACTAAAGCAGCTCACTTCCAAAGATGTATCACAGTGATTCAAGCACCAACCAGTTCTGCTGACCTTTTCATCCTCCCTCATCATTAGTGTCTCACTCAGAATGTTCAGAGTGACAGAAGGAGAAGAATGTGCCTACCCACAAGGTATGGACCCAGCTGCTCTGCAGTACAGGAAATGAACAGGATCAGAAACAGGGAGAGATGGATTAGCAGCTTATCAGTCAATCCAAGTTTTACCATGAGGCCTGGAAACAGCATGAGCAAAAGCCAGGGGGTTTTCACAGTAAGAGTTGAGCCCTTAAAGTTGACTTGACAATCCTCCTCTCTCCAGCCACTGTTTTAAATACATAAAGGGAGAAACCTTAGATGAAGAAGAACCTTGATGAGAAGCACAGAGCTTTCCAGAAACTACAGTGAGCTGAAAGTTCTTCCTGGTGGAGAGATTAACAGTCTGGATTTCTCTTTCCAAGTAAAATTTGAAACTTTACATGTGCAAGAACAGTCAGATCAGCTGCAGGGACGTCAGACAGCAAGGAGGATAAACACTCAGCCAGAAGCCAGCTCACTGTGGACTATGCTCTTTGCTGTGGTAGTTACAACACTCCTGTTACAGGCCCTTGTAGCAAGGGGATGAAAAGACTCTCCTTTCTACTTTAACAAAAGACTTCATGAGTCTTCAGTGAGTTCTGTCCTTCTCTGTCCCATTAAGCATTATGGATTTCCTGACAGGCTGCTCTAGAAAGTTACAGACATAGTCAACTTCGTCAGACTTACGTGACATCAGCCTAAAATCAATAGAAGTTTGATGCCCATAAGTGGATGCCAAGTACTTTGAATGACGAGAAACAAGTCACTCGAAGAACAAAACAACCTGAGTCACAACAAAATTTTCCTAGAGAAATAACACACTCTGCCTCATTAAAACCACATCTGACTGTTACAGCATATTCTAGAAACCCAGGTTATTTTGGTATTTTGCTCAGCTTTCACAACAGATCTAAGCAGATGAGTTTCCCTTCTCCAGCCATGAGGACCACGAGCTGGTGACTGATGTCAAGGAAATGCTACAGAACACAGTTCAGAGAATGTCACTTGGCAAAATACACTCAACTGGGTCATGCCAGCATCTTGACAAATGGTATCTTCAGGGACCAAAGCTACTGGGCAGTAACACTTTAATAACCTCCAAAAGAGTAACTGCTTAAGGAGAGACACAAACATCTTTCCATCAAAATTCCTTTCCTTTCTTCTAAGCAGCAGTTTGCAACTGCTTTGTTCCTTCCTTTAACAAGGTAAATGCTGCCAAACATAAAACCAGACACATCAGGCTGCAAGATAAACCACGTAATAGTCCTGACCCTTGCACCACCTGGCAAAGGGGACCAAAGGAACTGGTTTTCTCAGGGTTGTATTTGATACTGGCCTTCAGCAGACGGGGGTGAGCGTGTGTCTATACGGAATAAAGCATGCTCCAATGGCTCACCGGCGCTGGATCTGCCTCGCAAAGTTGTTGCTGGAAGCTGAGCAGGGGAACTGGACAGCCTCACTGTGCAGGGTGGCGTTCCTGAAGAGGTCACAGAAGTTCTCAAACAGCTCCAGCAGCTCATCAGACGTGTTCTCAAACACAGCAATGACCTCCGTGGTCACCATGTTGTACACGACGAAGAACGAGGGCTGGGGAGAGAGGCAGAGGTTACCCAGGAGAGCACAGGTGGGGAAGCTGTCCTTTCCTTCTCCCCACATCACACCACAGACCCTTTCCAAATTTCTCCACAGCACAGGAGAATCCTACATCCTCACACTAATCCGTTCTCCTATTGGAGTGCCTCAACACATACCAAATTATTCATCTCTGAGATGTGATTATTTACAAAAACTTAATGGGCTTCCAATTTTTCAACTCAAACTAGACATAATTGTTTTCTCTTCTTCTCTATCCTCCACCAAATCCAAAACACTTACTCAAGTGCCAAATTTAATTTTCATTCCTGCTGACAAAATGAGTTCAGATCAAGTGCTAGCTGACCTTAAATTATTTTTACCTCTGCATAGATATATTATTTTCTTCCCCTCCTTAATATCTGCATCACACAGAGATGAGCCTTTTTAGTGTACTCTGTACTCCATCACTGCCCACAAAAAGCTGTGCCCTCCAGGTACCCTGGCAACACAGAAATGAAAATCTGAAAGACATTAATGACTTCTTAATGCTGACATTCTTGTGCAAGATGGCCCTTGTACCATGCTGTGGACTGGCAATGGCAATGAATCCTGGCACGAATGAGCAGGAAATTGGGAAAAAAGGTGACACTGTGTCAGGACACCTACATCAAAGGGAGATGACATTCCCATTGGGACAGGGCATACTTAATTCTTGGTCATTACAAGTAGTTTTCATTAGAGACAGGAGTGCTGCCACCCCAAAGTAAGAACCTGTCCCCACTTCAAAGGGATTTCCCGTGGTATAGACACATATCTGCTCCCAAACAATGCTTAGGGATGACCAGGCACTCTGTCCACCCCACCCACCTGCAAATATCACAAGGTTTGTTTGTTTTACAGCCCCAAATAAACTGNCTGGTATAGACACATATCTGATTAAATCTTCCGTCAACAGAGGCAATTCCTAAATGCTTCACCTCCTGCTCCCAAACAATGCTTAGGGATGACCAGGCACTCTNCACCCCAAAGTAAGAACCTGTCCCCACTTCAAAGGGATTTCCCGTGGTATAGACACATATCTGCTCCCAAACAATGCTTAGGGATGACCAGGCACTCTGTCCACCCCACCCACCTGCAAATATCACAAGGTTTGTTTGTTTTACAGCCCCAAATAAACTGTGATAATGCAATCCAGCCCCCACATGTCCAAACAAAGCACACTAGAGAGGTTACTCACTAGACTACTGCCTGAGGAAAGGGAAGCCATGAAATAAAGGGTTGGAGCAGAGAGAAAATAAGAGAAGATAGTAGAAGGAAAAGCTATTTAAATCACTGAAGACTGCAAGAAGTATCCTCCAATGATGAAGAAAACCTGATTCATCTTCCCCAACACTCCAACTTTAAGTAAAAAAAGTTCCTTTGCCAGGTTAACACAGAGACACATGTACAGGATGTCCCTGAGCAGGAAAACCCTCACTGCTTTTGCAGCACCTGTAACACCACCAAAACATCATCACAGCATGGGAGGCAAGAGCTGAGTGCCACAAAAATCACACAGCAATGCTGTCAAGCTTATCAACACAAGCTTACAACAGCAACAAACTCCCAAGCTACCTATGCCGAGTACACTCTTAAAGCTCTCAAAGGATACAGTGCAGACCCAGACAAGAAACACACAAACCACAACCATGAACAGCAACTCCTCAACCTTCTTGGCAGAGAAGCCAGAGGGGAGAGAGGAGCCTGAAATTGGATGAAACCTCATGTTTCTTGTCTGACAGGCTAAAGAAAAACGGGAGCAGTGGTTATTCTGTGAGCCAAGTTTTATTCAGGAAGTCCTAACACAATGCCTACGTTCAGACAGGTCTGTGGAGACTGCTCCACATCTGGAATCATCTCCTGGAAGAACTGAGAAATGAGATGCTCTTCCTCCAGCACAAAACCCAGCGCCCGAGGCACACTGCAAACAAACCACAAACTGCATCTTAAAGTAACCCTGGGATGAAGAGGGTCGAGAGCTCCCTGCAGCAAACCAGGCACAAAAGCCCCACTAATCACAGCAGAGTGCAGAGCTGAGCCTGCCACAAACATTTACATCAGGGTCAGGAGCTCATTCCAGGCACCAGCAATGAGCAGAACCCTGCAGGCCACTTCCACAGAGCCTTCATATTTCTGACACAGACGTTCAACTATACACCACTGGGCAAAATGGATTAGATAAAGCCTTACCTATTTCCTCCCAAAGCAACTCTCCTAAACTAACGCCACAGAAGAGGAAAATAAAACAAAACGAACCAGAGTCATCTCCCAGGAAGAACTGGAGAAAGGCAACACACAAAGAGTTACTGTCTATTTCCTGTAGGACCTAAGTCCTGGATCTGGCAAAGATGTGGGGAAGAGAAGTGCATGAGAGGAAACAAACCTCTGGGGAACAATCAGACTTGCATGCTGCATTGGGGATTTATTACAAATTCTCGCTAAATACTTTCAACAGAATAAAACCAAGCTGATTAAAGGAATAAAAATCAGCTAAAAAACCCCTCTTAGTTTCACAGGGCTCAAAACGTGACCAACCACTCTAAAAGCAGTAAAAAGAGATGATCAACATGCAGGGTTGTGAAACATCTGGAGGGACCCAGCACTGACTGAGCTACATTTGCTCTAATTCCACTTCTTTAGTACTAAATTGAAAAGAGAAGCAATTGGCCCATTAGCCTGATCTAAAAGCTGCTACTCCAATTTGGAGAGATCATAAATACTATCTCTTACTGAGGCTTGAAAGACTAAGTATGTAGGCAGAACAGAAATGGTAATTGTACCAGGGAAAATGAAGACTATTATATTTGAAAAACATGTTTGAAGATACACGAGAAAAGGGAGAGACTACCTCTACAATTTAAATGGACTATATAAAGTATCAGCTGAAAATAAATTCAGTTGGGAATTTGGGGAGGGAAAGTGGATTGAATAGCATCTGTGAGCATGGGGAACAATCCTCGGATAAAGGGACTTGCTAACACATCAGATCTCTCTCATTTTGCAGGTGAGAAGGAAGGAAGCAATGAAATTAAGAAAACAAAAGACACAGAAGTTATTCAGTATCAGAGGCATCATATGTTCACACAAGAATCAGATACTAGGGATCCTAAATAACTTTTACAGGCTCATTAAGGAACTGCTCACAGCACTGTAATGCCTGAGCACTTGTCTCAAAGCAATGAGCAGCCTGAAGAGGGAGGCATTATCTGAGCCACCTGGCCTAGTGGAGCCCTTGCAGGGTGGCTGGAATTAGATGATATTTAAGGCCCCTTCCAAGCCAAACCATTCTGTGAATCTATACCTGGGAAGGATCTGTCACCCGCAGCGTGACCACGTCCTCACTCGTGTATTTGATAAACAGATGGTTCTCATCCAAGAGCTGCATCTTCCACATGCGGAGCTGCCTCAGCTGGTCAAAGTACTGGAAGAACCTTCTCTTTGCTATAGCACTTCCGTCCTGCTCGGCCCTTCTCCACAGGTACACCAGCAGCCTGTGCTTCAGGGAGTTTATGAAGGGCTCCTTGTAGGGGTTGGCCATCCCCGTCTGGGTGTCCCTCTGCACCTCGGGGTACACGGCAGACAGGGTCAGCAGATCGTCCTCGTAGCAGAAGCGGCCGATGGTCCTCACGTCGATGAACGTCCCCTCGGGCGTCACCTGGAAGACGTGGATGGTCTGCTGCTGCACGGAGAGGATGGCCAGGATGTTCTTGTACAGGTACAGCCCCTGGTTGTGGGACAGGATGACCTTGTCGCACTTGAAGGTGCGCGTGTCGCAGAGCCGGCCCGTGTGCAGGTCGATGATGTGCAGGGAGTAGTCCTCCAGCGGGGAGCGCGGGTTGGGCGTCACGGACTCGCTGTTGCGGTACACCTCGAAGAAGGGCGGGTGCGGCTCCTCGGGCAGGTAGGCAGCCGAGCCCACGATCACGTACCGGCAGTCGTCCGTGAACAGGCTGCACTCCCGGTTCAGGTGCTCCCCGTTGGAGGCCACGTTGGTGATGTGCAGCAGCACGAAGAAGCGCTCGAAGAGGCGGCCCCGGATGTTGACGGACCTCTGGTCGTTGCCGTTGGCCAGGATCTCCCCCTCGTAGCCCTGCAGGAGGTCCTCGGCCGCCTGGCAGCCCTGGTACTCGTAGATCTCCAGCGAGGTCTGGTCGGAGGAGAAGGCGATGAAGTAGCGGCCGTCGGGGGAGAACTTGCGCAGGAAGCAGGGCGGCTTCTCCACGTTGACCACGGTGAAGTTGGGGAAGACGTTCTGGTGGAAGACGCGGACCTGGTGCCAGTGGGTGCCGGCCTTGCCTGAGCTGATCCGGCGGCGCTCCAGGCGGTGGATGACGTTCTGGTTCTGGATGCGCCGGGGCCGGATCGTGGGCGCCTCATGGTCCATGGTCAGAGCTCTACCTCATCTTCATCCTGTGGGGACAGCACGCGTGCCCTGGGACCGGGGTGGAGTTCAGGGTACAGGGAACCTGCTCGCGTGCACCCACAGCACCCGAGGGGTTGGCTAAAAGGGACAGAGGAGGGGGTGAAATAACACGGGAGGACACAGGGAGCAGGTGGAGAGACTGGCAGAAGGATCTCAGTGGGAGGCACCAGGAAAACAAGGGCAGTCCAGACATGCCTCCCAGTCAGTCCTGCCTGCTGAACAGAGAGAGACAGCAGGACACCAGGAGGGGAAGGAGGGAGCCAGGAAGAGGCGCAGGCACAGGTGGACACCAAGGGAATAAAGGGAGCCTCGATACACCGGGAAGGGAGTCCAAGAAGCCNCCCCACCCTGCACCCTAGCCCCTATTCTGTCCCCCCCTGCACCTCCAGCACTGCCTTCACCGATCCTGTTCCCACCCTACACCCATCCTGCACCCTCTGCACCCATCCTGTACCCTCCCTAGACCCATCCCGCTTCCCTCCTCCACCCCGGCCACCTCATCCCAGCACGCCCTGCACACCCCATCCAACGATCCCCAAGTCCTCTACATTAACCTTCCCCCCCTCCCTGCACCTAATCGCCCAG
>VXBB01008638.1:151238-171253 GCA_013399915.1 Illadopsis cleaveri
GGGACCGGGGTGGAGTTCAGGGTACAGGGAACCTGCTCGCGTGCACCCACAGCACCCGAGGGGTTGGCTAAAAGGGACAGAGGAGGGGGTGAAATAACACGGGAGGACACAGGTGGAGAGACTGGGAGAAGGATCTCAGTGGGAGGCACCAGGAAAACACGGGCAGTCCAGACATGCTTCCCAGTCAGTCCTGCCTGCTGAACAGAGAGAGACAGCAGGACACCAGGAGGGGAAGGAGGGAGCCAGGAAGAGGCGCAGGCACAGGTGGACACCAAGGGAATAAAGGGAGCCTCGATACACCGGGAAGGGAGTCCAAGAAGCCAGGGATAAATGCACACCTGACAAGCAGCAGACACACGGTACAGATTGGAAAGAATGGAGGGAGCTGGGGGCGAGGGGGCACAGGAGGGATCACCCGCGATGTTTCTGGGCCCACCTGCCGAGAGGGAAGCGAGGAGCTCCGGTCCCCCGGTCTGAGGAGGAACTGAGCTCCAGGGAAGCCCGGGGGCAGCTGAGGGCCCGCCCGCCAAAGGTATCGGGGATCCCAGGTACTCTCCCGCTGGCCCCAAGGGTGAAGGGACAGGGGGGGGACCAGGGTGGTCTCCGCGCCGGTTTAGGACCGGGGAGGGGTCGCGGCGGCGCTCACCGCTGGGGCCGCGCCGGGTCTCGTTTATGCCATGGCCGCCGCCATCTTTTCACCACGGCACAGCGGCGGGNCACCCCAACACCGACAGCAGAGATTGGGGTCACCCCCGGGCATCTCTTTGGCCTTTCCAAGGGGCCTGAAAGCTTTTTGCTCGCCTTGGCTTTTAGCAGCACCCCTCCCGCCCCGTGCATTAGCGTCGAGGGCAGCTCTGAGGGGCACTTCTCCTTCAAAGGGAGGGAAGGAGGAATGTCAGGGAGCCCTTGAGATCCATTTGCCGGCCTCTTGCCGAGGCTGAGCCGACGCACCGGCTCTCGGAGCCACTCCAGCGGCAGGCGTGGGAGCCGGGAGCAGGGGCGCAGGGCAGGGTGCTCGAACTGGGGTGCTGGAGAGCCCCGCGGGGTGTTCCCTCTGCCTGTGGGGATGGAGAGCCCGGCGGGGGGTTCCCTCTGCCTGTGGGGATGGAGAGCCCGGCGGGGTGTTCCCTCTGCCTGTGGGGCCAGTGGACCCACAGGGATGGGACAGCAGCACCCAGCCAGTGTCACCTGGATGGAAGGGGGATGATCTTGCTGCAGCAAAGCTCACACTGCTGAATCCCCAGGGATCCTTCGAGTGTTTATGGGATGCTTTAGGGTCTCACCCAGCAGTGGGACAGAGCAGGACCCCACTGCCCCAGGGGATAACACCTGTGTGGCCCCAGCTGCCTTCCTGTGGGGATGGGGGATGTCAGCCTGCCTGGCATCCCTGAGCAGCGGGCAAGGGATCCTGGGGGACCCTCTGGGTGACCCCGCTGCCACCCCACCTGCCTGCCCCGTTCCCATCTCGCTGTGGTTTCATGCCCAGCAGCCTTATCCCGTCCCTCCCGCTCTCCCACTGCCTGCCGGTTGCAGAAGGCGCGATGACAAGACTAAAATGAATGGCCCCGGCATCCCTCTTTGTCTCTCTGCCTCCTGCCTAATTAATTGAGATCCACCTTAATAGGATCAAGCTAAATACCGAAGAACATCCAACCACACGGCAGCTGGCAGGAAAACAAGCGGCCCGGCACACAGGCACCACCAAAAGGCAGATGCCGGACAAAAGAGCCGCTAAAACAGCAGCAATTGGTGCTCCCAGAGCTAAGAACTTCATCCCAGTTCAACCTGCTCACAGCTCAGCCCCCTCCCCGATACTGGGGAGGGGTCAGAAGACCCTCGCTGGGGCGGTTCCAGCCAGTGGCAGCAATTTGAATCTTGTGCAATAAATCTCAGTGCAGGCACAAAGCTGTGGCAAAGTTAGTCCTGGTTTTTCTTGGCCTGGGCATAGGCAGGAGATGTGGCATCACAGTGCCAGACCAGGACTCCTGGGGCATTTCCCACCTCTCACAGCATTTTGTGCCACCCCTTTGGGGTCCAGCAACAGGGGTCACATGGCTGTCCCCACCCTCGTGTGCTGGGACACAGGTAGGCTGTCCCTCTGCATGCCCCTGGCCAGAAGAACAGCGCAAGCCCCAGTCAAACACCCACAGCTCTGATATTGGGGCTGGTATGGATGCTACTGGGGGTTAAGGGTTACTGGGGACTCATATGGACATTACTGGGGGCTCCTCCAGCCCTGCAGAGCCACTATGGGTGCATGGCTTTGGATGTCACTGGGCTGGTTTTGGTGGAAGTCCCTTCAGCAGTAAACCAAGGAAAGAGATGCTCTGTGCCTTTGTGGCATCACCAGCACCCTGCCAGTACCACACTCACCTCCAGCTGGTTTCCCCAGAGCCAACAGATGGGTTAAAAAAAAAAAATAAACTCATATAATGCAGCTCATTTGGGTGGCTTTGGATGTTTTTTCCTGTTCCTGAAGCAAGGACCCTTCTGCTGTTGTTGCTTTGGCTGTTTATCAAGAGTTTCCCAGCCTTGGATCCCGCGGCTGCTTTCCCAGGATTGGAGAGGGCATGTGAGGAGAACAGCACTGGGGTGGGCTGCTCCCATCCTGGCTGCCCCCAGCCAGATACAACCCCCAGCACGAAATCCCTGTGGGAAAATTAGGACCATCTCCTCACAGGAATGCTTGTGGAGGAAGAAAACCCTCCAGGTCCTGAGCCAGCCCTCTCTCATGGCCACTGGGCTTGGTGGCTGTTGACTTCTTCCTCGAGCTGAGAGCAGAGGAAAAGAAAATGACCTTTTTTTTTTTTTTTTCTTCTTAATATGTAAAATAAGAAGGTGAAGTTTGTACAGGATCCTGGTGTGGGGAAGGAATGCTGCAGCCCTGAGGTGCTCCCCAAACCCCAGGGAATGCAGGGATAAGTGAGGCTGTTCTGAGGGAACTGGCTGCCTCCATGGGGTCCTTTTTAGGGCAAAGCACCCTAAAGATCATTACAGAACCAGGTAGGGTAAACATAATACTTATCAGATCAGAACTGCTGGGGGGAAACTCTAGTTGGTGTGAGAAAAAACCAAAGGAAACAGAGGGAGTCCTTGGGTGTATCTCATCTGTCAAAAAACACAAGGATGTAATTAAATATTTTAATCTTCCTCAAGCCTGGGGAGTGACTTTATTCAGATTTGCAGAGTTTGAGGCTCCCATTGCAGGGGGATTCATGTACATTTTCATAAAGGGGTGAACAAGTCCTATCCAACACAGCCAGGATTCACCCCCGCCCATGAGAGCTGCAGCCCCTCTCCCCACACTGGGCACATCTCACTGGGATGAGGCTCCATCAAAGCCAATTTTGCAGGATGCAGCACTAGTGGACCTTCACAGCTCTAAGGAAATCTTTCTTTGTCACCAAAACATCCCTTGCTCTGGTTTTAACTGGTGTCTAGAGGCTCATTTTAGAGTGAAACTGGACAAATTTTAGAGGCTCTTAATGGAATCACCACCACTGGGATGTGGTGCATGAGTCTGGGGTCTGTGGGTTCAGGGCTGGGCCTCCTTTTCTTGCTCCAACACACCAGTTGTCTTGTCTCTGCTTGAAAGCAAGATCTGCTTTAAACACCCTCCAAGATTTTTCTGGTTTTTGCAAAACAGCCCCTTGAAGGGGCAAAGCACGGGCACGACCAGAGGGGCAGGAGATGGGGGCTCGCTGGAGTGCCTGCTCCTCCCGGGGTGCCCACGGGATGGCTGGGGGTGGTGCCACTGCTGGAGATCAGGGATCAGGATCACAGGGGATCGGGGACAAGCCGTGACCAGCACCTCCTGGCCAGGGGCACAGCAGCACCGACCCCTGCTGCAGGGTGTCCAGGGAGTTATCCAGGGCTGGGGAGGTCTCCAAGTGCTCCACACCCCGTGGTGAGAGCTGGAACTGCCCACCCGCTTAACCCACAGCCAGGTCCCTGTGTGGGTGACAGCCCTGTCCCCTCCCATACACCGGCCACGAGAGAACCATCCTGTCCCTGCCGTGCCACCGTGGGGTGACAACCCCGTCTCCTACAATGCACCCATCACAGGGTGACAGCTCTGCCCACCCCCGTGCCATCCGTGGGGGTGACAGCCCTGTGTCCCCCGTGCCACCCATGGCGTGACAGCCCCGTCCCCGCGCCGTGTCCCCCGTGGGGGGGCAGCCCGACAGCCTCCTCCCGGCTGATGCGCAGTGACATTTGCAATCTGTTGCCATGGGCGCTCGGGGACTTTTGCTGTGGAGGGGAATCGCGTTTCTCCCCCCTTCTCCTCCTCCTCCCCTTCCCTCCCTCCCGATGACGTCATGGATGACCACGGTGGTGACAGGGCCACCTGTGGGCTGATGAGGGGTTTAAAGAGACAGTCTGCAGCTGCAACAGGAGCCCTGGCTATTGTCTCCGCACCTGAGAGCGGGGAAACCTGCAGCCCCCAAACCTCCATCCACCCATCCATCAATCCATCCATCCATCCATCCACCCACTGCATCCTATCCCGTCTGTCTCACCTCATCCCTGCATCCCCTGCCTCCATCACTGCAGCTCTCCCGGGACCGGGGCGTCCCGAGCTGGGTCCCGTATCCCTCCCCTGTCGCGGCTCCTCCAAGGTAAGGCTGCGCTCCGTGCCCCCCCGTCCCGCTGGGGACCCCGGTGGGCTGCAGCCCCAAATGCCGCTGGCACTACTCAGGGCTGCAGCCTGAAGGGACCCCTGGGAATCCAAAGCCTGGATGGGTGTCCCCAGCTTGGACAGAACAACAGAACGACCCCTGGGACAACAAACCCCCCGAGGTGGAAGGTCCCTCCTTGCGTGAAGGGGCTGGGATGCTCCTGCCTGGGAGGTGTGGGGGTCTACATCCCTTGCCAGCCGGCATTCCCAGACCACCTCAGAAGATGCCTACCACTGGGCATCTGCCTTCCTTCCATGCCAGCTCCCTGGAATAAACCTTGTCCCTGCTGTGGTCCTTGTCGAGGGGACCCTGAGAGCTGGTGCCATGTCATGGACCCAAACCCCACCATGGCTAAGCCCTGAGGGGCCCTGGGTGATGCCAGGAGCCACGGGGCATGCTGAGGGAGCAGGCAAGGGAAGGAGAGGAGCTGTCCTCCTCACCTCGTGGGGGAAGAAGGACCAACTCTGCCCTGTCCTAAGGGCTTTGTCCCACTGTCCTTTCAGTTCCAATGGGGCAAGCAGCAGGTAAGTGCCTCTTTTGGGTGTCACTTGGATGGGCAGGCAGTGAACAAGGTAGAAGACGGCTCTGGGACCTGTGAGAGGTTTAGAGAAGAGCAGGGTGGAGATGTGCATGCAGGGATTGGTGTGTGTATTCCCAGTGAGAGGAAGGCTGTGTCCCTTCCCACCGGACATACTCCAGTGGCAACCCTGCAAGTGGCCAAACTCCTCGGCAGCTCCCACCAAGCAGTCCTGGAAGGTTTTTCTGAGCCCACAGCTGCCTGTAGATCCAGATCCAGTGGAGCCTGCGTGGACTCCCAGCAGCTACAGAGCCACTGGTCCCACAGGGGTGGCTGTCTGGGAGCAAAACAACCAGGACAAACCCCACAGCAAGCTGCCTCTGCAGCCTTCCCAGGGACATGGGGCAGGTGGGGAAGTGCTCCATGCTCCAGTGACTCTGTGGTCCATCCTCGAGGACCTGAGCAAACCCAGTGATGCAGCTGCCCCTGGGATCCCGCTGGAGTCAGGCTGTTCATGTACTGCTCCTGCAGTGCTGGGAGCTGAAGGAATAAGCAGTGGCATGTTTCTGCCATCCATCCCTCAAAAGATGCAGAGTGCTCAGGCTGGGCCTGGTTTTTGGGTGGAAGAAGCCAAATATGAATTGTCTGACAGGTGGAAATTTCTGCCTGGGAGGTCTTGGCATTTGCCCACCTGACAGCAGCAGAAGTGCAGGGGCACAGCCTGGACCTCTTGGCACACGGCCTGGGAGATCTGGGGGGAAATTTGGGGATTTGGGGAAACCACAGCCCCTGTGATGCTCTGTCACTTCTGGCCCCCCTTCTGCTATGGGTGCAGCCAGTTAACTGGAGAGCTGTGGCTGTGCTCAGCACCCCAGTGTGGCACAGGGCAGCCCTGGGTGCACTCACCTGGCTTTGGAAAGCTTTGGGGAAGCTGAGGCTGCTGCTCGGTGGGCAGCTCCCTGGAAGATGCTCAGAGCAGGGTGCAGGGTCTGTAGCAGGAGAGCTGTTGGGGGGTTGGCTCCCAGGTGTGGGTCAGGCTCACCCCCCTTCCTGTAGGTTGTGTGGGGCAGGGGCTGCTGGAGCAGCAGCCACGGGAAGCAGGAGCTGATTTAATTAGATGGGTAGGGGTGAGGGCTGCCTGTTTTTCCAGTGTCTCTAAAAGGTGCAAGCAGCACTGAACAGGCACAGGGTGGGGGGTCTGGTTCCTGCAGATGAAGACACGGAGCAGGCGGGGGTTGTACAAGCACGGGAGGAGTTGTGGAGTAGCTGCCGGCTGTGCCCGACGATCCAGGGATGTACCATGCAGCCAGCGTTCTGTTACTGCTTCAGAATCCGGCGAGAGCAGCATGTAACCAGGAGGGAACTCTTGCCTGTGTGTGAGGGCACCCAAATATACACATACACACACGTGTCCTACCCCAATTCGTCGCGGAACCGGGGAATGCCAGCACATGAGCTGGTTACGCTCCCAGCTCCCCCCGGCAAGCGCTTCCACCTCCCCTATTCCCTCAGGGAAAACTCTTCCAACGCTGCTGCTGATGGATATCACTGCCGGGAGCGCGGGCTTCTTTCTTGACCCTCCTTCTGCCGTCATCCAAATTCCCTCTGCCGGCTTTGTAAGCTTCAGTTTGAGATGGTGCAGGAGCTTAAGGCTAAATGTCAGTTTGCTAGGGTTTAAAACAAGGATGAGATTTCCAACAGGGATTTCTCTGGGTGGGGAATGAAGTTGGGAGCTTGCTGTGGTGATGAGGAGCCCAACCCTTTGGGCGTGGAAGAGAGAGTTAGGATGAAGTGACCAATTCCACCTTTTCAAGGCTTCTCGCTGGTCTGTGTTTTCCCATCAGGGTCTGAGCCCACCCAAGGCTCAGGATGTTGCTGTGTGCCAGAGCGATGGCTCCCTCTGGTCACAGAGAGGGGATGGAGGTGCCAGCTTTGATCAAACCCTTGGCATGCTTTAGGCTGAACTGTGCCCAAGCCACAGAGAGGAAAGGTGAGGAACTGATGCCACCCGGCAGTAGCCAGCATCCCTCACCTCCCAACCTGGCTCAGCTTGTGCAAGCAGCAGGCACTGGCTCCTTGGCACCGAGGCTTTTCCAGCACAGCCTCTTAACCCTGCTAATTCCCTTGTGTTCTCCTGCCAGGCCTGCTGTCCCCCTGCCAAGGGATGGCCCAGAGCCTGCTAATTGCACCAGCAAGCAGCCACGTGTCTCCATCACTGGCGTTGTTACTCTCCGGTGTTATTTTGGGGACTGCTGGCCCTTGCCCGGCAGTGTGGGACAGGATGGTGACTGGCAGCATCCCTTGCCCCCTCACCATCGCCTGCTAAATTATCTCAGTCATGGATTGATGCCCCTGCTCACAGTCTTACCAGGGATCAGGGCAACCTCAGCACAGCACAGCCCTTCTCCCATTCCTTCTTCCCTGTTGGAAATGCAACAAAGGCACAGTGAGAGGAAGGTCTGCCTGAGCTTGCCTTACCCACTCTCAGCCCAAAAGTCCACAACTCCAAGGCTGGTTTGGAGATGCCAGAGTTGATTTGGAGGTGCCACAGCTCATCCCCACAATAGTCCCCTGCTCTCCTCCCCTTCTCATCCAGGGGAGGGTCAGGGTGCCAGCAGCACCCTGGAGCATCACTCACCTCCCCATCCCCTCCTCCTGTCCCCAGGCCATCTGGCCACACTCATCCATGTTAAACAAATGCTGGAGTCTATTATCAGGCCCTGCCTCCCCCTTCCCCCCCAGACAGATGGAGGCTGAGCACACCCAGAGCCCCGGCCCGCAGCATTCATGTGTGTGAATGAGAAAATTGAATTATTTATGGCCATGTGAATAAGGCTGGCGGCTGCGGAGGCCGAGTGGAAAGGACTCCATTACGTGGAGAGTACCTGTTGCTATGGAGCTGGGGCTTCTTGCCCATGGCCCCCCATGCACAGCTGCATCCCTGCCTGCCCCCCATCCTACCCTGATCCTCATGGAGCTGGGATGGAGTGCAGAGGGCCACAGTGTGACCGGTATGGGTGCTCTCCTGCCTGCACTCTGCCTGCTGCTCCTGCAGACTGGTTTGGAGGTCACCCCCAATCTCTGCACATTTTGAAGCAGGACCCGCAGTGCAATGTGGGGATAGTGTGGTGCTGCTGGCCAGTGGCTCCCTGACCCTCTGGCCACCATGATCTGCAGCCAGAAAACAGTGGGAAATATTGGGGTGGGCAGTGCCAGCATCTCATGGCTAGGGCTGGGCAAAGCAAGTCTGACCCTGGCACAGCATGGGGTGAGGGGTGACTCTCAGCTCAGACTCCTCAACTCCTCTTAAAACTCCCATCCCTGGAGGCAGCAGGAGCTGTGGCTTGAGGTCCCCCACTCTCCCCATGCCCAGGCAGAAAAGCAGCATTGCAAGAGCAGGGACTCCTTCCAGAGCCACCTGCATTGCAGCCTCTCCTTCAGGGATGCTGAATCCTGCAGTGATGCTGAGGGAGGTGCTGGGGCTTCCCTCCCTCCCACTGTTTCCCCTACTCCTCTTTAGATAAAAAGTAGGACTTTGTCCCTGTTGGGGTGCAGTCCTTCCTGCCTCGAAGCCACACTGGGGTCAGGCCAGGCACCTGGGGACCACAAGGGAATAGGACGTGGCAGCCCCCAAACCTGCACGACAGCAACGCAGGGACTCCTGCTGCCTTCCCTGCAGAGCTAAGAATAGACTCCAGCTCCTCTCCTGGTGCTGAGTGGGCTCTGCTGGGCTCAGAGGAATTAAAGGCAGGAAAATGCTTATTTTAGTTGCTGCAGTCGACAGCTGTGACTCGTATGTACCTAAGGAGCGGCTGTGCACCGTGTTTACCCTCCCGCTGCCGGGAGCAGAGGCACCATTGCAGACCTCTCATTCAGGCTATGGATGCCCCTGCCATGCTCCCAGCCCCAAAATCCCAGCTGGCTCCCAATTCTTCTCCAGCACAGCCGGCTGCTTCCCACCCTTCTTTTCCCCACGCTTTTAGAGCGAGCCCAGGCAATGCAGTTGCTTCCACCATTCCCGTGCCTTGGGAGATGCTCCCCACTATCTCCCTGCACCAGCCACTGCTGGAGGCCAGCAGAGCCTTGCTGAGGTTTCTGTAGGGTCCCAGGGTGCATCCAGCTGTACAGGGGGATTGTCCTCACCACCTGAGATTAAGGCAGACTGCAGACATCCCTACACCCAAATGATGCACCTGCCTGGGATGCTGCAGCCCTTGCCAGCCCTGGCTCTGGGTGCAAGGCCAGGGGAAGCACCTGCTCCAGGAGAGCAGCTCTGGGTGCCTCTCCCCAGCGACACCCCCGAGGTAAAACCAAGAGAAAGCTAATTGTTACCATAGTTACGTGAAGTGGCCTTTCTTAGGGAGCCGCGTCATCACTGCTGTCACAAGGTTAAGGCGGTGGGGAGTGCTGGTGGGGAAGGGGGGGCGGGGGGAGATGTGTTTTCTTTGGGAAAACCATAGCAACAGCTATTTCTAAGGGAACAGCTGTGCACAGCGAGGCCATGGGGAAGGGGAAGGGGAAGGGGCTGGGGCATCTCAATGCCAGCCATGCTCTGAAGGCAGCAGTGCCAGGTTCAGCAGCTCTCCATGTCAGCCTGCATCCCCAGAGTCCTCTTCCCACCTGTGCCAGGGCTTGCTGGGTGTCTCCCATGGTGCTGGCACGTTGCCACGGGCTCCAGCATGCCCAGCAAAGCAACATGAGGCCACTCCAGTTTGCTTGGCATGTGCAACCTCTCCTGGCACGTTCCCGTCGTCAGGGCTTGAAGGGCTGCCAGATGTGTGGGATGGTTGGGACTACCCACCAAGGAGAGTGGGAATGGAATTGCTTCTCCAGAGTAAATTCACACAGAAAGACCTCCAGTGGAAAACTCAAGGATGATTAATGAGTGATATGAAGCTTGAACAACCATAATGTAAATACTGGTGGAAATCATAGGGATGGTGTCAACACCACTGGAGTCAGTACAGGATGGGCTGGTAAAATAGGAAGGTGGTCTTGGAGCTAAGGAGCACTAGTGGAGGTGCAAAAGCCATAAGGATGTTGTGCAGGTCCAGGCAGGGCTGGCTAAGCCCTGGAGACACAGAAGTCTGAGGAATCCAGACCCTGGATCAGCTTTGCAATGGCCAAGCAGACCCAGCAAGGAAAAGATGCTGGTCTCAGCTGCACCCTCCACCCCAGCTCCTGTTTCAACACATAGCTGGGAATTATCTCTGTTTGCAAGACACTTAATTAAGACCATTTCCCTGAAGGAAACCAAGATGGAGAGCTTCACTTTTCAGTATTCCAGCGCTTTCTGGCATCCGTTTCCACACCAATTAGGGTGCAAATTAGTCATCCGGAGAGCAATCCAGTGGCTGTGCTCAGGGGAAGCTCTTCAGCACATGTGCCATCTTCTTCCAGGAAGACAGGTGGAAGGCACAGGTGGGATGGCCACTGCAGGGACAGGGAAGGTGTCTTTGGGGTGCTGGAGCCTGCAGTTTGTGGTAGCAGCCTGGGACTGGGCTGAGACTCCAGGACTGGGCATGGAGCAGAATCAGCAAGAGGGTTTAGGGTGTCTCCAGGAGCTGCGTGTGCTTCTCCTAGGCCCCTGGACTTCAGGATGACTTGGTGAACCACTGGGCTCTGAGATTAAGCTCCCTGTTGGCACTGACAAGAGAGGGAGATGAATCTGAGCATGAGGTGCTCAGGTCTGTGCCTTGCTGTGATGGGATCCAGCCAGAGGGTGCTTCAGAGGGTTGGCACAGAAATGTGGTTCAGTGGTGGTTGACATCTTGAGGTTGTGGGGTCTGGACAATCTCCTGCTCAGGTCTTCAGATGGACATGTGGAGGCAGCTCTGCCTCCTCTGTTGTGTCTGTGCATCCATCCATCTGCAGGTGAACCTGTCCTTGTTCACTTCAGCTGAGAGACTTTTGCAGAAGACACAGCTGAAATGTGGGATGGGTTCAGGAGGAGGAGGGCCCAAAGGGGAATAAACTAAGCCCCCCTGCTCAGCATTACAGTCACACTGGCTGCTCTCCCAGAGTGCTGCAGTTTTAGGAATTCACTGAACATGACCAAGGGCACCTGCTGGGAGCAGTGGCAGAGCCACTCAGCACTCAAGGGAGAATCTGGTTCATTGATTGATGGGAGATGGTGGCAGCAGAGCAGGCAGAAGAGGAGCTGGCAGAGAGGTGGCTGGGAGGAGGCATCTGAAAGTCACAGCTGGCTGTGCACGTGTCCCCATGTCACTCAGGTCTCACTACAACACCAGGCATTGTCCCTGCTTTCCTTCCTAACCCTCTTCAGGGGAGTGGAAGGCATCCACAGCCCTGCAGGAACACTGCACAGAGCCTGTGCTGATTGTCTGCCAGTCAGGATGGGAAGGTTTCAGCTAAAATACCAATTTCTTGGTGATCTCAGTGGTGAGGTTCAGCTTCCCTGTTGCTTTTGATCCTCTTTTGCTGTATTTGTCGGGTGGTCTTGGCTGGTACCTCCTTCTCCATCAGAACACGCATGTCTGTCTTTGCCTTCATGGGACAAACTCAGGGTCAGGTGTGTGATGCTACTTTCCCTAAATATTCCAACTTTCTCATTCCCCATGGGCACAGCTGTAGCAGGATGCCACACTCGGGTCCATATGTAGGAGGATCAGACCCACAGAAGGAACGAGGCAGGCAGCAGGTGAAGGGAAAGCGAATGATACTTTATTCTACATTCTTCTTCTATATTTTTCTTTCTTCCTCATTTAACTTCATTTTATATACAGTTTGTACAAAGGCAAGAGATTGGTCATTTAGGTCACCACCTCTTCAACCTGGTTGGTGAACACCACCATCAATCAATTCTCCTCTCAGAGGAGAAATATGAAAAACAATCTAAAAATATACATTGTTTATGTTGAGGCTGCGTGAGAATCTGCTTGCAAGAGTCCAAACAAAGAAAACCACGAAAGCTGAGGGCAACACACAGCCACCATGCAGGGGCCAGAAGCCTTCCTCACCTTCTGGCCAGCCTGCCTGCTGCCCACTGCCTGCTCCATCTCCTTCCAAACAGAACCAGAATTCCTGTGAGGAACACCTGCCCACGGGACGTGCCCTCCAAGCCCCCATTAGTTAGCAGTTGTCTTAAGCACTGCAACATTTGATGCCTTATTCCTCCTAATCCTGCCTGATGTAACCGTGGCTGTCCTCATTAGCCACATAATTGTCTGGCAAACACAAAACAGGCCCTGACACAGTCTAAGGAAATTGGCTTCAAAATATGGAGCCACATTCTCAGATGTTGTTGAAGGGGTCTCATTTGTTTATTTGCATTCACACGGCACCCTGTGGATAATGAGAAACAGACTGCTGCAAAAGCACCTCTTTTTCTTAAAGATCATCTGAGGTGGGAAATGCCAGCTGGGATATCCAGCCTAGTCTCTGCACTCCTGGAGGACAACTACCTCTCCACTTGGTCCCAACTGTTGCACCAAGGGGTTTCCAAGAAGAGAAGGTGGCATGTGCCACGCATGTCCACACTGGTAAGGTTGCTGAGGGAGAGACTTAGCCATCCACATCTCCCAGTGACAATGCCATGAATATGAATTTTGAAGAGGCTCTGACAGCAGATGACAGGGCTAGGTTAATGGAGGCAGCGGTAAGAAATCTAATTAACCCACAGTATGTTGTTTAATTTGTGCAAAGTTGTTGTGGTTACTCAACTATAAACTCCATCCCCAGCTCTAATGACAGTGACTAGCATGGCAGCACTGGAGAGCATCCAGGAGGTGGGCAGCCACCCTGTGCTCACCCTTGAAGGTGCCCTCAATTACGTGCAGAGTGTTCCAGTGGTTGCCTCCATCTGGTTCTTCCATGGCATTTGAGACCCTTTTCTAGCTCTGGTCTGTGGAACGGGCACCTGTGCTGCTTCACTGCCTGCTCTGGCATTGAACCCTGGTGCATGGCTTCCAAAAACCAGCCTTCAGGACCCAGCAGTGTCAATCTGTTGATTGCACTCAGGTCCAGGAGATGGCTTCAGGTCATTGAGTTCCCATCACAGCTCTTAGGCTGTAATTATGTTCAAGGCTCTTTGCCTCGGTTATGTCTTTTTACTAATGCTTGGAGCTGCTGTACTGATCTTTTCTTCAAGGCTGACCTCCATGTAGCTTCCCAGGAGAGAGCCAGGACTATTATTTAAGCCAATTCACAAACCAGGTCCCAAAGGCCAGTTGTCCATTATACGAGTTTTTGAACAGCAGGAAACATCAGCAGGGCTGATGATGGCTGAGCTCTTCGTGTTGGTTTGGGGAGAAGCACAGGAAAAAGGATGGATGTCACAGGTCAGGTTCTCTTCCCAGGTTAACCTCCCCCAAAGAGCTTTGACCAGACAACAGCTCCTCTGAAGAGGTGCTCTGGAGCCTGTGGTGGCCACAGAAGGGTGATGCTGCACCTCAGCACCTCCATCTGTCACCAAAGCTCCATGGTCCCCCCATGACTGCTGCAAGAGACACAGACACACACGTACTTTGCAGGGACATCCTTCCTGTGGAGCAAAAAGCTTTATCCAGGTCCCAGTGGACTCACAGCTGCCCAGTGAGGTGAAGTTTGACAAGAAAGGAATCGAGAAGGGAAATGATTCACCTCTGGGGTCCATTAAAGCCAAGCAGGCTGATCCCACACTGCCACAGGGTTTGTAGGAGAAGAGACTTCCAGCGCTGAGTACACTGAGGTCCTGCTGTTACTCTAAGAGTGCTGGGGATGCGGAATACAAGCACACCCTTGGCAGCAATGTGCAGTTACACTGAGCCCTGCAAGGTCCACAGCCTCCTCCCTGCAGCCTGCAGCAGGTCTCACTCCCATTCCCAGGGGACTGCAGCCCCCTCTGTCTGCTGGGAAGTTGGGAGGGAGACCTTGGCTCCCTCCCTGCTGGACACACGGTGTTCCTCCAAGCCAGTGGAGGTGCCTGGTGGTGATATCAGGGCATGGCTCGCTGTCCAGCGAGCAGTACTCCCATCAAACAGTACTTCCAGCAAGTCATCTTGCATCCACAAACGGGGTTCCCAGCAGAATTCCATGTGCAGGGGCACAGAAGAGCCCTCAGAGCAGAGGCAGCTCAGTCACCACGAGTTTGAGTGTGTCCCTGAGCAAATCCTTTGGCATCCTGTTCCCACACTGCTGAGCTCCACAGCCCTTCCCCTTCAGCCTGGGGACAAAACCAGGTCCCTGGGCAGCCAAGGCGGGGAAGTAGCAGAGGAGCTTGATTTGGGTTTTCCTTTCTTTTCTTTTTTTCTTTTTTTTTTTTTTTTTTAAAGAATTTAAAAGTGGCAGTGCTAGCAAAGGGTAATTATCCCTCTGTTCCAGCTGAAATACAATTAAGGCAGCTCTCAACGAGCCCCCGGGATATTGTGGTTTACTAATTAACAAGCGGATATGCTGTGGCCCCTGTCATGGCAATTACAGCATGAGACAGGCTTCAGGAGCTCTAATTACACGTCAGCCCACAACACACGCTGCAATACAAACTAATGAGGGCCCGAGCTGGCAATGGAGGGAGTTTGCCCAGCAAGAGGCTGAGATGGGCAGCAGGGATGGGGATGGATGCAGGAGACAGGGATGTGACTCCAAGCCCGGGGATACCGTTGCACACTGCAGGATCAGGAGGATGAAGGGAGGAAATTTGGGATGAAATGCCCCATGGGTACCCAAAAATGGTGCATTGAAGAAAAGGAGAGGGGCTTTTACTTTGTGGAGCCATGGCCTGATGAGATGAGTGGCATTTGGCATGACTGCAATGAATAGCAAGTATCACATCTTCCACTGTTAATTCCCAGACCAATAAAGATGCTGTTAAGAAAAGAAGTCAGATGGGAAATACCCAACAGGGTTTTGACTGCTGACAAATAACAAACAGATCTCCCAGAGCCAGGAGGAATTTTTCTGACAAATTGTTTATTGGGGAAAGTTATGCACTTTCAGCTAGAGTTGAACTAATAGCTTTGGCCAGGTCTGGAAAATAAAAAAAAAGGCAATCAGGATTTTTGTAAATGCAGTTTTGACACCTTGCATTTTAAAAAGCTGCTTCCTTTCAAAATGTATTTAAAAGATGTAATTAAACGAAAATACAGACCACACACCTAATGAGGACACTTTGTTTCTGACAAAATGAAACTATATTTATCAGCTTTGCTAATATTTATCAGAGTTCTGCTTCTCCAAGCTCAGCAGTGACACAGGCTTTCTGTGACATTAGTGTGCCTGTTGAATTTACTGCTCCTAAATTTACTGTCTCCTCTCCAGCACCTGTCTGCTGCAGGCAGCCAAGGACGGACAGTGGGAGGTGACATGGTAGATGCTCCAGGCTTTGGCCACCAGCATCACCTGCAAATGCTGCTGCAGACAGAGAGGTTCTGGGCAGATGGGAGGACCTGGGGAAGATGAAGTGAAGCTCCCAGGTTTTGGAGCTCCGTCCAGCCTCCTGCAGGGGTGGAATCAATGGAGCTCAGGGGCAGCCCTTGCAGGGGATGGAGTCTCACACCAAGGGGGTGCACAGCAGGTCCCTCATCTGCTCAGGTTGTGACCAAGGGCTGAGAGCAGGCATGTGAGGAGCTTTCAGACTATTCCTTCCTGTTCCCATGTGCTGTGGGGAGGACACCCTGCCCAGTCCCCACTGCCAACACCCCGAGCACGAAACCACCGGGGGCCACCTGTGTCACAGAAGGTGGCAGGGGAAGGGCACGCACCTCCTCACACGTAGCTCCCAGTATAGATCCCATTAACCATCGCAATTAACACGAGCCAGGCCCTCTCCCTTCCTTGTCACCCCAGCCAGAGCTGTACATAAAATAACTGTTTATTACACAGCAGGCAGAGCCCAGCTTATCGCTGCAGACAGGAAATTGCTGCGCAGAAACCACACGTTTCACTTTTAATAAGTTTGGCAATAAAACATCTCATCAAACGAGGCCACGACAGGGCAATAATGAAGCTTCCTCGGGGACCATAATTGCTCACTGCTCTCCTGGGGGCGAGCCAGAAAATGGGGAGTGAGGGGGGAGATGGATGGCAGCATCATCCTCCCTCACCTCCTGCTCTGGGAGCATCCGTTCCTCCTTATCCCTGGCAGCATCCCTGGAGCACTGACACCCTCCAGGACACAACTGAAGAGGAGATCTGTCCATGCTGGAGGGATACAGGCAATTCTTGTGGAGTGTTGGAGGAGATGTCAGAGGAATAGGGAGGCTCTTGGTGCTCTGAGGGAAAAGAAAAGGTTTTCTGCCTTCCAAGCACAACTTTCCAGCACTGGGTAGTCTTCATGGCTGAGCAGGTGCTCTCACACACAGTCCATCCCCATCCTTAGCCAGGAGAGACACAGTCTCCTGGAGATGTTGCACAGGTGGGGCTCAGGATGGGGAACAGAGGGGTCCTGCAGGAATCCCTGTGCTGGGCCTCTGCTATGGACCAAGAGGGCTACAGTGCTTCAAGACCCATCACAGCAAAGGCCAGGGAGTGACACAGTGCCTGTCTGTTCTGACATCCTCATGCTGGTGGCCTCAGGCTGCTGGCTGGTGACACCTCAGCCACGTGGCACTGGCTACCCCAGCTGGTCCCTTGCACCAAGGGATGGTGCTGGTATTTCCAGGTGCTCCATCATGATGAGACTTTTTTTCTCTAAAGGAAATCAGGTCCAGCAATTGGTCACTACCCCAACCTATTTCTGAGCTTCCCAGCTTCTGTTTGATCTTCTGGAAGCTGGTGGGCACAAACCAGCCCTGCCACAAGCCTACTCAGAGTGACAGGAGCAGCTCAGGCAGCCCTGGTGAGGTTCCTCAACCACAGGTGGGTGACAGGGAGGCACCAGGCAGAGGGAAGTGATTCCTCATCACCCCTGAAGGCAAAGCTCGGTCCTTGCTGCCTTCTCTGAGTTAACCTGTCCCATTCCCATCAATCATCCCCCTTTGCAGGGAGGGAACAGAGAGATCCAGGAGGACATGGTGCAACAAACGCTGCAAACAGGAGCTCTGGC
Source organism: Illadopsis cleaveri (assembly GCA_013399915.1). Lineage (NCBI taxonomy): Eukaryota > Metazoa > Chordata > Aves > Passeriformes > Timaliidae > Illadopsis > Illadopsis cleaveri. Next base: position 168,418 of record VXBB01008638.1, read on the forward strand.
ATCAAGGTAATAGGAGACAAAATGATGCATGTCCAGGCTGGCACGAGGAAATAAAGCAGTTTAGAGTCCCAGCAGGAATGTGCTGGCACTGGCAGGGCCTGCTGGCAGGCTCCCGGGTGGGCAGGAGGCTTTGTTTGCCTGCAGCACTGCTCTTGGGGAGTTTACCTGGAATTACTGATCCGCATTCATAAACATGATCACGTTAATTGCTTGCTGAGGCTGCAGTTGCCATCTCCTCTCAGCGCTGGGACTTCATCTCCCTTCCCATCCCAAATGTCAAGATGTGTCTGTTCTTCCATCAACTCTGCACCACGGCCAAGGACAGAGAAGTGGTTGGAGGAGGGAAAGAGGCAGAGGATGGATGAGCCCATGAGCCTGGAGCCAGAGACAGACACCCATTTCCACCACCTCCGCTCTGCAAAGCAGCACCTTGAAAATAAAGAGCAGACACCTTCTGGAGGGCACCAGGAGCTCTGTGGGAATCCCTGCATCCTTGGGAAATGATGACCTGGGGAAAGGCATCTTGTCTAGAGACCAGCTTTAATGGCAGAGCAATGCCCAGGCAGCAGGAGAGGGACCAGCTCCCAGCTGAGGACAGAGACACCCAGGCTGCTCAGCCTGAAACCAGGCTGGTGCTCATCTCACTTGGAGCACGGCCAATCACTTCTAGTAAATTATTCATCTGACAAATTTAGCCTGTTATTCTAGTCGTGCTCTACCCAGAGTTTTACAGATTTCGTTATTATTTCAAATTGTGCAAACACCGCAGAAACCTCTCCCGGGCTCTGGCACGCTCTGCCTTTATCTCAGCTCATCTGCCACATCTGAAATATGATTTCTACCACCTGGTGCCCACCCCTCTATCCCCAGCATGGGCCCAGGACCTTGGGGAGGTAAGTAGCATCCCTGTTCAACACAAGGCTTTTACCAAATGGAGAATTATCTACTGTGGGAGAACCATCTGGTGAGGATCCAGGGGTTAGTGGGATCACAGCATGCCACAGCACACTTTCAAAGTTATTTTGAGTTGTCTTTCAAGGATATTTTGAAAGGTAGGGAGAAAAAATGATAGCACTGTCCATTTGCATCCTGGACTACCTGGTTTCCCGAGTCTGGTTACTTTGGAAAACCGGGAGAAGCTTTTTGCTTCCTCCCCACATGCCATAACTTCTTCTGTTGAGGTTTCTTTGTAATCATGAGGGTACAGCTAAAACTTTGCACTCTAAAAGAGAATGCAAACTACACATCCTGGGAAGAAATGAAGGAAGATGGATGGGTTTGTTGTGGATAAGCCAAGAGTAATCAGACCCATGAGTGGAACAGCAGTGTGTCCAGGGAGATGCTCTCAGCCAGGCACTTGAATCTCTCATCATGTAATGCAGGGTGTTAGGGAGAAGAGCAGGCAGTGACACCACCTCTTTATCCAGCCAGAGCTGGAGGAGAAATGGAAGCAAGCCCATGTCCCTCACAGCAAGGCTCGAGTTTGCTCCCACTTGTGTGGTGATAGTAAGCTCACACCTCATTTACAGGGAGAAAAACAGGGTGAAGAGGCCCAGGAATACAAAATGAACCATCTCCAAGAGCTATAATGCACAGTTTCACCAAAAACACCAGAAAAGAGTATAAATTTCTACATAGAGACCTGACAGGACTCCCTAGCAAGATATTGTGAGACACTTGAATGAGTATCATTAAAGGGAGATTAATTAGCTGAACAGCAGGGATGGAAGCAAGAAATGCAAAACATGGAGCAACTGATTTAAGGAAGAGGTTTACTGACCAAAAGAAAAACAGAAAAGAAATATGAGGAAAATAAGTCACAGAGTAATCTAAATCTTTTCTTTCTGACCAGGCTAGAGAAGCTAATGGGTGGTGGGAGAATGGTAGAGTGTGAAAACACTTGTCCTGCATTCCTGTGAGCCCCATCGGTGGCAGGGAGAGGGAACACTCCCAGCAAGGCCCAGAGGGATGAGGATGGACACGGTGCCTGGTTCCCTGTGGAAGACTAGTGATTTTGTTGTTGTATGGCTCATCCCACCACAACAAGTCACAGTCTGCCCTAGGGCACATGGCCTCTTCAGCGATGCTGAGCTCATGGGGACAAGCTGGTGGCTGGGGCTGCCTGTGGCCCTTCTCCTCTTCTGACCACCTCGGACATTGCTTTGGTGAACCTTGAGAGTGAAGCAACGCCAGGCAGGTCTGAAACCCCACCTTCAACCATGCCCCAGCTGGAGCTGCCCCCCACAACTCTGGGGAGCATCCTGGGAGAGCCTGGAGGATGCAAACCCCAAGCTGCCACCCCACCTCACCTGCAGGACGAAGGGACGCCCACAGGGTCAGGAAAACACACAGGAAAACTGCAGCACATCCGTGCCAGGCTGCGCTCCAGGGCGTGGAGCTGGGCATCCCACCCCAAACCAACACCACGGAGGGTCCCTTTCTACCAGGGGCAGAGGTGGGACAGACTTGAAGCCCTGAGCACCACCCAGTGTGGGCTGGAAGCTCCAGGTGCAGGACTCTGACACTCCCACAAAAACCCCAAAATCCCGAAGCACCGAGGGGCGGCCGAAGCCCCGCCCCATATGCAAATTAGGGGCTCGGCGCAGCCAATGGGGAAGCAGGGGGCGGGGCCACGGCGGGACTTGCCCGGGCATGTGCGCGCGGCGGCTTCCGGGCCGGACACGTGTGAGCCGCGCCGGGAGCGGTCAGTGCCGGGGACAGCGGGGACACCGCGGGCGACAGGGGGGCCGCGGGGGGCCGGCAGGGGCCTGGGGATAGGTAACGGGGCGGGCAGGGAGCTGGGGCCTGGAGCGAGGCAGAGAGGGCCCGGGTAATA
>VXBB01008640.1:0-24239 GCA_013399915.1 Illadopsis cleaveri
CCATTAAAGTTTATTTTTCAGGCACTCCATTGTTCCCACCCCTCTATTTTTGCCATGCTTCCCCAGCTGGACTGGACCTGGAGTCGCCATGAGCCAGGCTGTGATGAGTTGCCAGCTCAGGCCATCCCAGAGCCCAGCACTGCATCTCTCCCCCACCTTAGGCTGCAAGGGAGTCTGTGTTTCCCCAGCAGGTTCCTGAGTCCCTGAGNCTGGAGTCGCCATGAGCCGGGCTGTGATGGGCTGCCAGCTCAGGCCATCCCAGAGCCCAGCACTGCATCTCTCCCCCACCTTAGGCTGCAAGGGAGTCTGTGTTTCCCCAGCAGGTTCCTGAGTCCCTGAGCACCCTCGTCCTTGCCACACCACACCAACTCTGGGTCACAGCTCACAAACACCAGGGGCTGCTCCCATCCAGGCTGGTTCCCAGAGGGCTCTGCCCCATGAAGGGCTGTGCTGTCACCTCCTTGACACCACGAGGGGTTCAGATCATCATCTAAACCCCCCTGCAGCACTACCCACCACCAAACATGCCGAGTTCAGGGCTGCTTACCAGGACTGCTGCACTCCATGGTGCCGTTGGCAGCAGCATAGCCTTCGGGGCATGTGACGTAACATCTCCCTTTGTGCAAATACAAACCTTCCTTACATTTTGTGCAAAAGTTTCGACTGAAACAGGACTCACAGTTCTCAATTTTGCATTCTGGGGAAAGAAACAAAAAACCAAACAAACACCAAAGCCATCATGTAGCCCGATGTGAACAAAAGACTCAAGAAGCTCCACACTGTCAATCAGGGCCCAGTCCTGGCTCCCAGGGGTCTTGCAGCAGCCAGGGCATGTTTCTGAGCATTCTGCCAGGCCTGGCTGTGCCACTCAAAAGGGAGTTTTCTTTACACCATTCCCTGTGCTGAAGCTCTCACAGCCAGCCAGCAGCAGCCACTGCCAGGACAGAATCAGGCAGGGTTGGAAAGTTTTGGGCTGATGTTCAGCTGAGCATCAGTCAGCCAAAGGGGACAGTGTCAAGGATACAGTCCCAGCTCCAGCTGCAGCTACAGGACAGGCTGCATGGAAAGGGATCTAGATGGAAACCTGGCTGTGAGGGTGCTGTGCATGGGCCTGCCAGGGGAGTGATTCCATGTTTCCACGTCCAGCTCTTTCTGGTGCTCTGGCTACAAGATACAAGCCAAGGATTTCACTCAGAGCCTCCTGAGTCTGGTGAGCAGTAGAGCAGGAAAAGATGCACTAAATGCCTGAAAGGATCTCCCTCCTCCCAAAGGCTGCCAGTTGGGCAATCCATATAACCAAACTGCCCAGAGGTCCTGCAAGATCCCACATCCACAGCATGCCTGTGCGGTGCTGAGCTCTTTTCAGCCTCAGCCCTGCCTCCATACAGCCACAGCACCTCCTGCACCTGAGCAGAGGCACGTGCTGCCCTGCAGAGCACTGCCAGCTGCCCGTGCCCCGTCCCTCCCAGCCCCACACTCACTGATGCACTTGTTCATGTCCGTATTGCGAAGGCCAAAGTATCCCAGTGGACAAGAAGGCAGGCAAATCCCAATCTGCCGGATATCGTTCCGCTCCAGAAGGATGAAGAGTTTGGGGGAACACCTCAGGCACCCATTGAACTCAGAGCACAGGTCACAACCTCTGGCACAGCCCTGACTCAGCTCGGTGCTGACTGGAAGAGCAGGAGAGAGGCAGTGGTTAGTGCTGAGCTCTGGGGACCCCAAACCACTGGCACCACTGGCAGGAAGGGCAGGAACTGGGACAGAGCAAGGGCCAGGGTCCTGCAGCACTGCCCCACTGGCAGCACTGCTCTGGCCAGACACCATGGCCCTGTCCCTGATGGCCACAGGAGCCAGAGCTGTGCCCAGCACAGGCAAAAGGGTCACAGCAGTGGCTGTGCTGAGGAGCAGGACCCAGAAGCAGCCACCAAGTGTGCCCAGAGCCCCAGCACTGTCCACCCCAGCCCACTGCCTCCCAGCCCTGCTGCCCATGTCGGGCAGACACCAACCGTGGGCATGTGCCCAGGGGTCCAGCACCTCCTGCTGCCTCCCTGCTTGGAGCTGGAGGTGTCTTCAAGCCAAGGACCAGTGGGGACCAGAGTGCACGGCCCTGGAGTGAAACTGTTCCACTAATTCTGTCCATGCTGCGTCCCAGGCTGGATCTCACTCTGACCCTGCCTATGTTAAATTTTCTCTGGCAGTCGGGAGGTGTCACTGCCCCCAAAACAGAGATGTGTTCTCAGCTCCTACATTCAGTCCAAGAAAAATACTCAATCCCATGTCTTGAGAGTTTTCTGCTTTTCATTATCGTATAAAATGCTGCTTGTTTTGAAACCAATCGCATTCTTTGCAGACTAGAATGCAGGTTATTTTTATTAGTTTATTATGCAAGCCGTGTCCTTGTTTATAGAAAAGCTGTGTATTTAAAAGATGTATTCTTTTAAATACCATGTTTACTACACTTCAAAAGCAAGCGCAGAGCAGCACAGTGTTCACGTGCCAGGACTAGAGGTGAGAGAGCTGCCCTGTCCCCCCACAGTGACCCAAGAGCCTGGCAGCCCCCTCTGCCTGCCCCAGCCCCACTGCCAGGCCTGGAGTGTGGGGCTGCTTCAGCCTTGGGAAGAGAAGGGAGGGGGGTTCCTCAGCCCCCAGCTGCCAGGAGGGTTCACTGGTTTGGATTGGGACCCCCTTGGCACTGTGAGCCCTGGCCCCTCTCCACAGAGACCCCCAGGGATCCAGCCCCATCCAGCACTGGGCCCTGGTGCCAAGCTCTGCATCCATGGCAGAGGTATGAGCTGGGCCCTGGCTGGAAATTGCCCTTTATAGCATTAGCCATGACGTCAGCTTTTCCTTTTTCTCCCAGGGCTCAGCGGTCCCAGTTTCAATACAAAATCAATTTTATATAATTCAATTTAAACCAGTTTTAATGTAAAACAGCCCCAACATGAGCTTGCATAAAGGAGGGCAAACGCCTGTGGCTGCTCTTGTGCCAGCTCTGCCTGGCTGCCCTGCACGAGCCCCACCAGGGACCCTCGGGGCTGGAGGCATAACTGACCCCCCTGTGACCTCAGGGGACACTGCAGCTCGGAGCTGTGGCTGGTCAGAGGACATGGGGAGTGGGACCGGGGGATCTCTGCAGGCTCTTGGGGCTCCACAGGCCCTGCCCAAGTGTTCCCTGTGTTGTAAACACATTCACACCAGCACGACCTTCCCGGCATCGCGAGAGGAAGTAAGAGAAGAAAAGCGTTTCATACATACTTCGTCTTTGCCTCTTGCCCTTCACCACTTTGCTGCTGCCTGTTAGATCCATCGAGCTTAGAAAAACCACCACCACAAGCAGTCCAAGCTGCATAGTAACTCTCCAGCGCTGCAGCCCCTCCGTCGCGGGGTGGTTGGGGGAGCGTGCTCCACAGCTGGGGTCTCTGCTGCTGCTAAATCCTCTCGGGTGGGATCAGAGCTGAGAGTCTGTGCACAGAGCCAGGTCTGGGACCATATCCACAAACTACAGCAGCACCAGCCAGCTTAGGTAGCAGGTAACATGGCTCTACCTTCATCCCTGTCAGGAGTGCAGGAGCTCGGCCCTAGTCCCATCGGGGGCTCGGCGGTGGGCGTTAGCTGCTCGCAGTTTCCAGGTACAACGGCAGGACCTGCAAAAGAAGAGGAGAACGGGTTAACTTGACAGACAGCATCGCTCCCACAATGTCTGAGGGGCAAGCACAGGGGTTGTGGGGCGCACTGGGGGTGCTGGCAGATAGCAGCACCTGGAGCGGTGTGGGGAGAACTATGCCCAGCCTCATCCCTAAGTCCCTGTTGCTCGTAATCAGCACCCATGGAATGCCATCTGCCAGTGCTGCAAACAGTAGTTATAGCTGGAAATTGTTTAAAATAGAGCCAGACTCCTGGGCTGCCGTCCCCAAGTGGCAGATGGCTGCTGTGGGTGCCAGGCACACAAGATGTTTCCCATCAAGCGGGCACCTCTGGGGCTGGTAGTCAAGCTCAGCAGAGAACAAGCCTGCAGTCCCCAGCCAGGGCTGGGGCTGTCTGGGGACGGGGTGGGATCCTCCACGAGCTGCCCAAAACGCCGCGTTTCTGCTCTGAGGGAATTTCCAAACCTCCCGTCTCCCGTTCCCCGAAGCACAGGGCAGGGTCAGCGCTGCCTGCAGAGGGCTGAGCGCGGGAGCTGCTCTGCCCCAGGCTCACCGGCAGAGACAGCCCAGAGTGGGGCAGAGAGTCCAGTGCGGGGCAGACAGCTCATCATGGGACAGAGAGCCCAATGTGGGGCAATGAGCTTGGCATGGGGCAGAGAGACCAATGTGGGGCAGGTGAGCCTGGCGTGGGGACGAGGGCTCGGCTTGGGGCAGTGAGCCTGGTGTGGGACAATGAGCACAGAGTGGGGCAGTGAGCCTGGCATGGGGCAGAGAGCCCAACATGGGGCAGTGAGCCTGGCATGGGGCAGAGAGCCCAGCATGGGGCAGAGAGCCCAGCAGAGGCACTGAGCCTGGCATGGGGCAGAGAGCCCGGCTGCGAGTGCCACGCTGCCCTCACCAAACCACGGCACAGAGCAGCCCAATGCATGAGGCAGGACAGAGGGATGGGATGGCAACACCAGCAGGGCAGGCTGGGCAGCAAACCAATGGCTCTGCATCAACTTGTGGGGAGAGAAGGGAAGCCCAGTTGCCAGCCAGCACGCAGGACTCCACATGTACCATCCTTTCCTAGGAGTGCCCAAGCCCTTGCTCCAGCTGGCTGCTGACAGGGCATTTTCCCTGTAGTTTTCAAGTGTGCCCGGTGTGAAGCAAGGGCAAGCTCTGTGCTGCACCAAGAGATCTGGCACTGCCAAGCTGGGCCCCACTCCCCTCTGCAGCTGGCAGAGCAAAGCCCTGCCAACGGCGGACATTGTGTTGGAATAAAGGCGACAACATTTGCTCTGTGAAGTCAAATGAAACAGAAAATTGTTTTAATCCCTTTATAACAACTGCGCAATCACCGATGCCCCAAACAACTGGTGGCGACAGTGCTGGAAGTGAGCCCAGCCTCAGGCTGGGATGGACTCGGTCCCCAGGGGCTGGTCCCCTCCCTGCCACACCCTGCCAGGGTGGGGGACCTGCTGAAGGGACACCCGCCCGAGCAGCCCCAAGCTCCAGCGCACCTGAGGGGAGTTATGGGCACAGAGCAGAACACCTGGAGGGCGGGGGCTGCCCCAGCAGCTGCTGCAGGGAGATGTGACCCGGTACTGCCATTGTGGCAGCACAAGGACCCTGAGCTGTGCCTGGCTCGGGCACCTCCCGGCAGCGCTGTCTCACCTGTGCCGGCAGAGCTGGCGGCCACCGGGCGCTGTGGGGACATCACCGCTGTCCCCCCGCCCTGGTGGTTCTGAACTTTTCACCGTGTCCCTGCTGCGACTGCCGGGGCAGGAGCCCAGCGCTCCCCATGTGCTTGTCGTTACAGCCCACGGCTCGTCCGCAGGATTTTCAAATAAATAATTAGTCACTTGTGTAAACACCAACTTGTTCTGCACTTCCAAGCCTGTTTGCTGCAAAGCTGCTTTATAAACACTGTCAAGTGCTTAAGCTGGGCTGCGGGAGTATTTACGGAGCTGTGCAGGGCAGGGATCCCCGCAGCTCCTCTGCCCTGGGCACGGCGGGGCAGGAGGGTCCCTCCGGACAGGTGCCGTGGGATGGTCCGGTCACAAAACCCTGGGGATATGAGCAGCCCAGTCAGTGCAGCACACCCCAAACTGTCCCCGAACGAGCGCCGAGTGCCAGCGGCTCCGGGGGGACCGCGGTGCCGCCGCCCGCTCCGGTTTTTAATTACGGCGGCTTTGCGGGTGAAGCGCGTTCACAGGAAGCGCACGCCGTGTTTACACAACACTCACAGTTTGGGCACGGTCCCCCGGCGTGGGGACGGCAGCGGGGATGGATGTCCGGAGGGAGCAAACACAGCCCCAGTGTGCCAAGAGCCAGCGTGACGCTCGTGCCGCCACCACGGACCCCATTTGTGCGGGCTCGGGCAGCGCAGGGCAGGGCAGTGCCGTGGGAAACCTTGAGACCGCCGCACGAACCGAGAGCACACACTTTCCCCTCCTTGTTTCCTCACTTTCTAGCCCAAAGAAAGACTGTGCTCAGCACAGAAAGGCCACTAGCATTCTAGGTGCTGCAGTCAAGTGTCTTGGCAGGTCACACATGATCCAAATCCCCCCCAAGAGCACCTGGAGGTCTGTGGTGAGCTCTTCCCACCCTCACTGCAGGACACGAGTTATGATTCTTTCTGTTACTGCAGCCATCAGTCAAGCTCAGGTTGCTACAAACAATTTCCAGTCTAAACATTAGCAGGATTTATGCCATTATCCCATCTACAGGAAGAATTTGGGGTAACCTGAATTGCTCTGAATTCATTTATGGAGAGACCTGGCCCCTGAATCTGAGATGGCACTAAGCCTTGTTTGCATTTCAATCAGGATAAATTGGTCCTTGGGAGCTCCAATACAAACCAGAAAATGTAAACCATCCCGATAATTTGCCATTAGTCCTCCTACACACAAGGTGAGAAAGACCAACATTATATCCCCGGGATATTTGAGACCTAATCCACAATAACTAAATTGCTGATATATTGCCTCTTGCTGAATGTACCAGGGATCCGAAATGTAAACAGGCTCTCCAAAGGTTTACTGAGCCTTGGAGAGAAGGACCAGATGCTGGAGGCAGGACAAACCTGGTTACAGCAGGAATGAACCCCTGGGAACTGCCAGGTCACTGCCAACAGAGGGCTGGGCACCAGCTGTGAGGTGGGGAATTTGGGTTTGCAGATCCTGGAGCTGGATAGGGAATTTGAATTTCCTCTTGGTAGTCAGCGAGGGGTGTGAATATGCACAAACTGGCTTCCTGCAGGAGGAGACATGGTTTCACAGGGTCTCTTTGGGTTAGTTTGGTCCCACATCTCCCAGCCCCACACAGGGGACAGCACCTGGGACACACCTGGGACACCTCCCCAGGGCAGAGTCCAGCTCTGGGAGGTTGTGGGTGGCAGCAGCAGCTCCATGCTGCCAGCCCATTCCCCAGCCTGCCTTTGTGCAGCTTTCAACAGGCCCCTCAAATACCAACGATGGCACCTGGTCACCCATTGTCCCTGTCCCACAGGCACACAGGGATGTGCCCACACTGCTGGTGCCCCCTGAGCCCGCTGTCTGCTCTGCCTGAGCCCTACTGCCCTGCTGGTGACCCCATGGCAGAGCTCCCTGCCTGCTCCACCAGCCCTGCCATGGGTGGGAAGGGCTGAGGGAGCAGGTTGAGGCCCTCATTCTCTTTGGGAAAGTCCCTCTCCTCTGCTGTGCTCCCGAGGGCTGTTCTCCGATGGGGAGGAGGGATGCTCCAGGAGCAGCACTGTGAAAGTCTCGGCAGTGGAAGGTCCCACCACGCCTGGCTCGGCCATCACAGCTGCCACAGGGTGTCTCACGTGCCTCTGGCAAACATCTCTGCACATGCACAGGCAGAGCCACTTTGTTCTGCTTAATCCTTGAAGCAATAAAAAGACGGCTGCATTAAGTCAAATTTCCGAACCAGAAGGTCCTCATTTGATATTAGACCCCACTGCCAAGTTCTGTAAAATCCCCAACCCATAAACTTCACTGAAAAAAATAAAGTAATAAAGCCCAATCTGGCAGCAGAGCTCTCCACAGCATTGTTGAGGTCTGACTCCTTCCACCAGCTCCTGCACTGCATTCCCCAGATCTGCACGGCCCTGTTGTGACCCGCTGGTGGGGGATACACTGAGGAGAGGCTGCTGCTTGTGGCCACCCCTCTGCCCTGGCCTGGCAGTGGGAGCTGCTCTGGGGGTCAGCAGCACCTCAGCCCCTGCAGCTCCAGCCCCCAGATCCAGCCCTGGCTCCTCTCCTGCCTCGTGCAGTGCCCCCACAGTAGCTGCTCCAAAAACGCTGTGATCCATAGTGCCACAGGCCTCCCTCCAGGAGTGCTTGTGCTTCAGCACTGTAAAACATCAGGAAATGTTTTACAGGGGGATTCCCATGGCCCTCATGCCAGCGCAGAGGCAGCAGGCTGCTCTGGAGAAGGAGGAGGAGGCAGAGCCCTGAGGCAGGCTGCAGGATCCATGCCTGCTGCTTCTCCACAGAACCAGGGCAGCATCTGGAACTGCACTGGAATCATCCTGGCAGGCACAGCTCTGTGCCTGGGGATCTGCCTGCACTCATGGGAGCAGCAGACCTGTGTCTGTTAGGTACAACTCAGGTGGGTTTGAGCCTCCTACAGATCAGTGACTCACCGGAACAGCACAACCAAATTTCAGACCAGGAAACACAACAGCCCAACTCGGGGCAGCACGGAGCAGGGCACTGAAAATCTGGCTCTCATCCCAAAAGGACTCCCTAAAAACCCATTGCTGAGCAGGGACATGCTCAGCAGGTGCCCCAGGAGGTGTGGGGTGGACACACACCATGTCAGGTATAGCCCTGGGGGATGGGGAGGAGGGGTGCTGAGGCTACAACAAGTGCACACATTCAGCTCAGGACACAGTTCCCCTCATTTCTGTGGAAATCCATGCGAGCAAGGGCTTACAGCTCCTTCCACCACAGACCCTGCCTGCCAGCTTTGTAAACACAAATTTCCAGGCTCACAGGGGTCCAATGAGCCATGAGCTGCAAAGGCAGAGCCAAAGCCTGAAGGCCAGGGCAAAGCCCTGAGCAGCACCTGGGGCTTTCTGCTTGGCCATGAGCACAGGAACCATCTGCCAAGCAGGGCTTCCTGCAGGGACTCACGGTGCTCTGACTCTCCCAGACATCACTGCCTGGGAAACCTGAGCCCTGCAGAGCCAGGACTAGCACCAACTCCAGCAGCAGAGGAAAACAAACTGGGAAAAATAACCCTCAGCCTCAGTTCTGGGTATGTGGCAGGACAGAGCAGGAGGGAGTGAGCAGGCAGCCAGGGTGTCCTCCAGACCAGTTGCTGCTGCCAGCCTGGACTGAGCCCGTCCAAACTCTGCCTCTTTGTGGGATGACAGCCCCCTGCACCACTAGGACAGGGGGAGCAAGTTCTGAGCTCTGCAGGCGTGGCAGTGCTCAGGGTGGTTTGCAGTGAAGGACATCATCCTGCAGCTGCCTCACTGCCCATGAGCGTGTGAGGAGGCTGCAGCCCCAGGAGATCTTCCTGGAGGCAGGCTGGGGGTGGGTATGGCAGGAAACCTGTCGGTATTTGCCAGATCTTAGGCAAAAACAGGCACTTCCATCCTTGGCAAGGGGACAGGTCACCCTCACACCACACAGGGTGTCTGTCTCTGCTGCCAGTGCCACCTGTCTCAGCTGCATGGTCCCCTCTGTCCCACTCCAGGGCTGTCCCCATAGGCCAGGAGGGTTGACCTGGCCATCATCTCTGTTGCCAACCACAGTCCCAGCCTCACAGTCCGGGCAGAGCTGTGCCAGCTCACATCGAGCCCGGCTGATGGAAAGATGGGGTTAGTGCTGGGCTCAGCTGCTGCCTGCACACTGCGGCTGGTTCTGGCTGTGCTCGGGGCATCCCTGCCCCTGTATCTCCTCTGCGCCCCGGCTCCTCCCTGCCGCGTCCCTCAGGGTGGTGCTGCTGCTCTCGCAGCGGCCGCGCAGGGGCCGGGGAGCTGATCCAGCTGAAACGAGCCTTTTTTCCAGGGTGGTTTCCAGGCGTGTTGCAGCACTGGCATTCCCGGGCCCGCGGTGCTGCTGCCATCATCCCACCCAGCCTCCACAGCCCCGGCCCCGCAGCGGGGTGAGTGGATGGAGTCAGGAGTTCACCCGCTCCAGGGGCACCAATGGACTTCAGACAAAATCACTGCGAGTGGAGAGCCCTCCAGGCAGGATGGAGAACCCTCCAGGCAGGATGGAGAGCCCTCCAGGCAGGGTGGAGAACCCTCCAGGCAGGATGGAGAACACTCCAGGCAGGATGGAGAGCCCTCCAGGCAGATGTTTCACTGCAAGTGCCCAGTCCCTGTGGGATCTCAGCACAGACCTGACCACCCCAAACAGCACTGCAAGCGCTGCTCACAGACCTTCAGGTGACAGGATTTTTTTCCATGGGTACCTGCTGACCCCTGTGCAGCAGAGTGGAGGCTCCATGTGTGCCTTGTCATGCAGCATTTTCTTCTGCCACTACTACCCTATTTTAATGCCTTTTACTGTAAGCCGCCTCTTTAAACCCAAACCACATCACCTGCACACCCCTGCTCCCTGCCCAGGGCTCCTCAAGGGAAGAACACATGCCTGACTGAGCTTTTAGAATACTCCAGCAGCCGTGGGGTGACCAAGCCCCAGTCACCCCCACCCATTCTCGCAGCCCCTGGCTCCATCAGCACAAAGGACCGAGGCTGAAGTCACCTTGACCCTCACAGGGGAGCCCTGGCTGACCCATGGCACCCAGCAGCACATCAGCACCTCACAGCACGTCTAATTCCTGCCTATGGACCTATGAACTGTTTCTCCACGGCTCCCCCACTCAGAACCCCACAGAGCCCGTACTTACCCCGCGCTCTCCCAGCGCCTGCCGTAGCCCCATGGGCAGGCAGGCTTGGCTTGGGTGCAGCCACAGCAGCACTGAGGCAGCAGCAAATTCAAACTGTCCCGTCCTCCCGGTGCCCCCGGGATCAGTGGGAGGGCAGTAGGGCACGGCCACCCCGCTGCCCCGCGGCCGGCGGGACCCCGCAGCTACTCCAGAACCAGCTCCAGATCAATACCCCGAGCAGCCCTCTGTGTCCCCTGCCCCACAGCGGGAGGGTGACACGGTGGCAGGGGACACAGGCAGCAGCCCGGCTTCCCTGCAAGCCCCACGCACCTCGGGGAGGGGGGGGAGGAAGGGGATCCCGCAGATCGCGCTGTGATTTCGCGCAGCTCTCATTGTCTGAACTCATTATCCACGTTGCGCAAGGCAAGCCCGCAGTCAGATGCTGACACGGCTCGCGTTCTTCATTAGCAGCCCGCGTTGCAAAAGCTCCACCGACACAAACATGCATGCTTGAAGCCCTTACCTTCAACTTGTCACTCCCTCATCACTGCGGAAAAGACTCTACTGGGTTCTCAGATTTAAAAATACTATAAGAGCAACTACAAAATTCCTCAGTTCCTCCAGAGAAAGTTACACACACGTTTCTGTCAAAAAAAAGAAAAAAAAAGAAAAAAAAAGAAAAATACATATTCATGGCGAGTTCATGGAGAAGTCTGGTGCATTTGGATATTTTGGTCGCTTGTTTTGTTTTTTTTTAAAGCTGGTTTCTAACGGGGTCCCAGGCTTTGCACAGAGAAACAAACCCCTGTGCGATGTGCAGGATCTCAGCTCGTAAAGATCGCTCAGGCTAGTTCCTACTCCATCAGCCCACGCTGCTCCCTGCGTATGCAAAGCAGAAAGTATGTGATCATATCAGAGCAATTTGCACATTAATAAATCCTGGGCTCAATCCGTAGGCTCCGTCCCCATCCACCGGGTAGGGGCTTTTTATTATTATTATTACCAGAGTATCCAGCTTTGTAAAGGCATCCAGTGCAAACTCCTGCATGAGGGAATTCCACCCCACTAGTACCACCTCCTAAGACAATATCCAGCCAAAATATTGTGACTGTTGCAAAACCCGGACTGGAGCTCCACAAAGGACCTTCCAGCCTCGCATCCAGAGCCAACAGGGTCTCAGTAAATTACTGCAGAGTGACACACCATCGAGCTGTCTTTGTAGTCGTTTTTATTTATGACAGTTAATTCCGAGTTATTACTAACATTTTAGTGGTAAGTGGCATATGAAGTCATCAGCTGTCACAACTGCATCTGTTAATAAACATGTCAGATATTAAAAGCAGCTTATTATCCTCTGGAGGGGGGGAAGGCATGAAGGCAAAGAGCTCAGAGCCTGGTTGTTTTTCCATCGCTGGCTGTGCAGCAGGAGGAAACATTCCAGCTCAGGAGAAGAGCATGGCTGTGGTGGGACTGCCTGGGACACCTGCCCTCCAACACATCTGAGCAGCCTGCCAGCTCTCCTCCCTGTGCTATCAGCTCCCTTTCCCTCCTCCACCTGCACTCCAGGATGGAGCCGTGACAGACCCCGCTCCGTGCAGGTGAACAGGGGACAGCAGTGCCCAGACACCTTCCCTGAGCCCCACCGTGCCTGGTGGGAGGAGCAGATCCTGCACCGGGGCTCAGGTGGCAGCTAGGTGTTCCCAGGAGCCACGCTGGACCCAGTGCTCCTGTACAAGTCGTACCGAGGAGTTGGTGGCCACCAGCCCCCCGAGGGCCAGCAGGGGTGGTGCCCAGCCATGACTGACCCTCATCCCTGGTTCTCACGGGGCTGATGTGATGTTCAAGGCCTTGGGGCTCTGCCCAGAGCCCTGGTGCCCTGGGGTTGTCCCAGGGGTGTGTGACAAGCTGCCAGGCAGCCCCTCAGCATGATGTGCCCGTGGACCCTGGCAGCCTCCTGGGGGAGATTCCCCAAGCTTGCAGGGCTCTGAGCTGGGAGCCAGAGGGCACAGGCTCCTTCAAAGAATGTGATGAGCCCTGCGGGGGCTCCTGAATCCCTCCTGGATCCCCTGCTGGGGCCAGGGCAGCTCCCCTTTAACACTCTGCTGCCCATAAGCCCCCACTGAAGAGAGGTCCCTGAGTGTCCCTGACACTGCTGGCATGAGCCCTGGAGAGCTCACTGGGACTCAGCATGGAGCTGGCAGCCCTGAGGAAGAGGAGGGCAAGGGTATGGATACAGAACATGGCATCAAGCAGCCCCCAGAGCCCGAGATTCAGAGAGCCTCATGAATTCTTCACACACCTGCCACCTTCTCTGCTGTGAACACGGAGGTGCAAAATAACCCAAACACAGGCAGGAGGGAAATCTCACCCTTTGTGCAGCTTTTCCTTTTGTGTTGTGTGTGTTAGTGCTTGTGTACATGGAAGTTTTATTTATCCTGAATTTTCCTTGGCACCTCGTTAAATGTCCCTCGTTTCCTCTTGGTAAATGATGTCACTGGAGTCTTTGCTGTCTCACAGGAGTGTTGTGAATGTGTTCTGCTTGTTGGCAGATGCTGAGCAGTCACTGCTGCAAGTCTCCGTATCGAAAACCTTTTTCTGTTTTTATTTAGAGCTTTTTCACTTTCTATTCTGGGAAATTCTCAAGTAGCATCAGATGTTGTCAGGGACAACGTTACTCTGTTGACTGTATGAGTAGAAAAATCTGATGAACCCAAGATCTGTATTTCATTCACACTGAACAGCCAAACCTCCTTCCTGATACTGGAGTGGTGCAGCCTCCTCTGACAGCTGTAGATCAAGTTTCTAACTGAGCAATAAACCCCAAAGGCAGAGCTCTGTACTGGCAATGCTGACAGACCCAGATGCAGCAGCAGGGCTACTGGCACAGCAGAAATCAGCCAACAGAGCTTTGTGTCTGGCTGAAGGCAACAGGACATGCTCAGAGCTCCCTGGTGCCAGAGGTGTCATTGCAGAGCCTGGGAAATCAAACTAAAACCTGCCTGAACGCCCTGCACAATAAATCCAGCACCAAGTCCTACATTTCTTCCCCCTCTGACAGGAGCTCATTTACAAGCTTGGTTTTCTTTAGCTAATGGCTGTTGAGGCTGATCCTAAATTAATCACAAACAGGTTGTTTCTCTCCTGTACAAAAGGACATGAAATTCCCTGTTTTAGCAGGATAAGATGCCAAGCCGCTCCAGATTGGAAGCAGAGGGTTCCTGGACACCCACAATGGGTTCCCTGGGCTCCTCTGGCTGGGACATGGGACAGTGGCTCTGAGGGGACAACCCCACTCTGTTTCTGCAAGGGAAAAATTCCCCCACATCCCCTAAAAGTACGTGGTTCTCCTCTACATTAAAAACCTGCAATATTTTGGTCCAATTTCATCCCTCTGTAGTTCCTGCTTTGCAGAACCCTCTGCCTCTCTTGGAGAGAGGGAAGGTGTCTCCATGGAAGGCTGACCCTGCCCAGGGAGTGCAGGGACAACCAGGAGCCATGTCCCCTGTCCCTGGTGCAGCTGAGGACACGGGGGCCCTGGGTGTACCCAGGTCTGCACCAAGCAGATCCAGCACTGAGCACCACAGCTTCTTTCAGAGCCACATTAACCCCACCAGAGCCTACAGATTCCCAGCTGGCACAGAAGGTGCATTACTCATCCCTAGTGCCTCATCAGCCTTTGATAATATCTCAGCATAAGCAGAAAGGCAGAAAAGACACTCACAGAGAAAGCAGAAGGGAAGCGAGTATGTCCTGAAGTGTCTGTGACACTCCCAGACTGGACACCAGGTCTTTTCTGGCCTGCTGCTCTGAGGGTTCTCTGCTGCAGGATGACTGATAGCCCAGGGAATTGTTTGTAATGACACCTGAGCATCAGCAGCCCGAGTGTGAGGAGCACAGTTCTGTCAGTGCCTGCCACTGCCTCCACACTCGCTCTGGCTGCAAGGCACGGGCTGTGCTCCTGGCAGGGGCTGCACAGCCTGCCCTGGGCTCAGGAACCCTCATCACGCCTTCCATGGGAGAGGGGAGAGCCAGAGGATGTGGAGCTGACTTCCTGATAGGATCACCCAGGCATGCCTCTGCTTCCCAAGCAAGCCCAGGCTTTCATCCAGTGTGTGCTGTGCTCTGAGGCAGCAGCACTGGCAGCCTGGCCCGGGCTGGAAGTGTCTCCATCTGGGATTGTCCCCAGATCCTCATCCCAGAGTGGTGCCGAGAGCCACAAGCTGCAGAGCCATGCAGAATTCCTTCTGTGTAAAAGTCTCTGCAGGTGACAGGAGAGTGAGACCCTGTCAGCCCAGAGGTGGGGGGGATGAGCTGCCCCATCCTGCCCCAGATGTGATGTGGGCACAGCTGGTTCCTGCCTGCCCCCCGTGCCCCGTGGGCTGGTCAGGAGTGGTCCAGCAGGACTGATCTGCTCCAGGCTTGCCGTGCCCAGGGCAGGGGTAGTTCCTGTGTGCCCCAACAGCTGCCTGGCTATTCAGACCCTTTTCTTGGGCCTTTCTTCTGGCACCTCCTCCGTGCAGTCTGGGCATTTCCCCTCTCCCCAAGGAGCAGCGTTATGTGCATGTTGGGAAACGCTCTTTTCCCATTTGCTGTGAAGGCTCTTTCCCCTGTTGTTTGAGGAATGCTGTTTGAATTAGCTGCACGGATTGCAAACAGACCCCGTTGTTTTCCTTTCCCAATGCAGGGAGGCTTCTGTTCTCTCTGGCCTGCTGGATTAACCAGGGGCCTTACACACTGACCTCTCTGCAGCTCAGGGAAGCTAATTTAATCCCAATATTGTTACAGATCACAGCAGGACGGATGTCACAGATTCCTTGAGGCAAACCAGCATGGAGTGCTGGCAGGGACAGCAGCACGCTGTGTTTGTAGAGGCAGGAGCTGCTGCAATTTTTCTGTTAAATTCCCTCTACAAAACTCCTGCAGCACTGGGGAACAGGGGGATACCCTGAGCACAGAGATCCAGCCGAGGAGATGCTCTGCCTGCATCCCCTGGCATGCCAGAGGGTGGAGGGTGACTCTGAATCCTGGCAGGAGAGGAGATGCAGACTCGCATTTCCTCGCTATTTCTTTCTCCTTTTTATTCTTTTTCCCTTGGTACCCACTCCTGAAAGTGGTCTGTGACGTGATGCTGAGCCTGGAAAAGGCATCAGCACCCTCACAGCAGGGCAGTCCGTATCCATCCCACTTGTATTTCCAGGGGGAGGATCTGCCTTCTCATCCAGCATCACAGCTCTGCCTCCCCTGGCCCCACAGCCCCGTGAAACCATCGCTCTCCCCAGCACAGCCAGGGAGGATCTCCAGCTCCCCAGGCAGGGCAGAGGGGTGCAGCAGCCACCAGGGTTTGGGGGGAAGCCCTGCCTCTCCCAGCATTGCTCGGGGGGGGCTTTGATGTTTGGGAAAAATAAATTACTTTGGGATTCTATTAAAGAGAAGTTTGAATGATGACACATCACAGGGCTGGGACTCGCAGCGTTTCTTGTAAGCTCCATCCAGAGCTGGAAGTGTGGAAGAGGCCACTGGCACAGCCAAGAGGACGTGAAACCAAGAGTCTCTGCAGCAGGAGTGGCTTTGTGAGCAGCTTGTCCCTCTCCAGGCATCTGCTCCCTCCCTCCTGCCTCTGCTGCTGCAGATGTCCCTCAGGACCACGGGGCAGAGCTTGAGGAGCATGGATGGGGCACCCAAGGGAGCCACAGCCCTTTGAGGCAGTCCTGGGAGACTGGGACAGGGATGGGAGCTGGGCATGCAGCCCCTGCTCGAGCCCATCCTTCTCTCAGCCATGATCAGCTCTTGGGAACATTCCTGCTGGATGACATTTCCCAAGGCATAGAGAAAAAAAAATTTAAAAAAAGCACTTTTTTCCCAATATAAATTCTTGCAACATTACAAACCCCACACAATAGTTGTAAGCCCTGGAATGGCTGGGGGTAAAAAAGTTACAGTTCAACATGGAAATAGCACTGCCATCTCCAACTGGTGAGTCCCAGATGTGGGACATCATGTGTGACAAAACCCCACAGGCGGGACATGCAGGAAGACTGTAATTGTTGTGGGCTCCCATCACTGTGTGGGGACAAGGCTGGTAACCCTGGGAGCCCCGTGGGTCACCTGCCACAGCCAGAGCAGAGCCCTGAACCCTGGGCTGGCACTGGGAGAGACACAGAGCTCCTTGTTGGCCCAGCTGTGCCCACGGAGAAGAGGCTGCAGCAGAAGGGACCTGCAGCAGTTTTGGGACCCTGAGGTGATTTTGGGATGCTGGGGTAGTTTGGGAATGCCCCAAGCACGAGCTGGAGGTTCCTGCTTTCCCACAGAATGGATGTTGGTGCTCTGGGTTGTACTGACACAACACCAACGGGGGGAAGTGCCTGTCCATGTGTCCTCACTCACAGTGGGCGTGTGTCCCCTGGGCAGGGACACATTCAGGTTGTCCCAGGAGCATCCCTGCACTGCAAGCAGCTGAACAGATCAGCAGCAAACACATGGAGGGGAACCTTGTGCAGCAAAAGCAGCAGTGATGTGCTCACTCTGCTGTATCCTGAGCCACTTGCAGAACACCTGTAATTACTTTCATTAAGTTTGGGACTCTGCCATGCCTATGCCAAGGGCACATCTGCCCGTGCCCAGCCACCTTCTGCCACACAGAGGTTCTGCAGAGCTTTCCAGCAGAGCCAAGAGCTTTGCTGGTGTGGATGGGAAATGTCTACATATTGTTTCTTAAGCTATATAATTAATTGGATGCAGCGCTGAGCAAGGAGCTAATTGTGCCCGGGGGTTTTGGTCATGGCACAGACATGGAGAAGAGTGAGGCCCAGCCCAGGCACTGCAGGATGAGGTTGGGATGAGGACAGGGGGCAGGATTCTGGCTCCCAGAGCCGGGGCAAGGGGAGGCCAAGGTGGGGAGGATGAGGAGTGAAATGCTCCCTCAGTGGGAGGGACGAGCAGCACAACTATGGCAGCTCTGCCCTTTCTCTTTCTGCCTTTTGCCTCCTTTCAAATTTCGGATGCATTCATTATGTGAGACCTCGAGGGGAGGCTGTGCACTCCACAGCAGCACCCTGAGTCACCTCACATCACCCCACATCACCCTGTATCACTCCCTCCTTACTGCCCATCATCCCCTGTCCCCCTGCACCTCCACCCCAATAACCCCGATAACCCCAGAGCACAGCACCAACACCAGACACTTCAGACACCCGAGCCTGCATTTGTGTGGATTTTAAATATCTACAGGACAACAGCATGAGGAAGAGACGGGTCAAGCCTGGCTGGTTCAGGAGGCACAGCAACCCCAGCACAGGGCAGGACAAGCAAGAGCACAGCCAGAGCAGCAGTGGGGCAGGAGGTGGGGTGGTCTCTCATGGTGCCTCTGCCCTGGGAGCTTTGGGGGTTTCATTTCCAATTAAGTTTTTCATATGGTAACGTTCAGAATTTTGATGGGAGATGAGGCTACTTTTGCCTAAGAGAGAACATACTTTCACTGCTGCGCCTGGCCCAGGAATGAGCTCTCCACTATTAAAATGCAATTTAATTTATCTCCGTGGGTTTTGTGATGATTGGGATTTGTTCTGAGGAGACCTTTAAAGGAGAATTTTTGCATTATTGAATGTATGTGCTAGGAAGTTGAGTTCTGGCATCCTCTGATAACCAAATTTCTTTTCTATCCTCCACTATATCAATCATGATAAAAGCCCTTGCCAAAGCCCTAACTCAAGCCATGCTTCTGGCATATTGTGAAACAAATCACCAGGGGAAAAAGGCAAAACCCACAAGATGCTCTAGCCCAGTATTTTTTAATGTAAGTTTCAACGATATTGATGGTTTACCTCATCAGGTAAGTATTTGTAACACAGTTGCTTTCCCAGGGTTAAACCGGGACCAAGTGGCTGCTGAAACTGCAACTCATTTGCTCTGACAGGCCCCAAGTAGCTTAAAAAATGAGTTTTCCTGAAATCTGAGGCCTTGTATGTGCCAAGCAGTGGCGCTGGTACCATCCCAGCGAGGGCTGCAGGGTGATCCCATTTTCCAGGGACTTGTCTGACAGACAGGCAGCTCCCACAGCTTCCCAGAGCCCCCCAAACACAGCAAACCCCACTGGGCTGTAGGTGATCTCTGTGCATGGAGCAATGAGCCAGGCACCCTTGGCCCTGTCCCTCCTGGTGACATTTCCTGCATGCAGAGAGGAAGGTGTCTTTTTTGGAGCCTCAATTTTAACACTCCCCTGACACACCAGCTTGTAGCAACAACAAACTGCGCTGTGGAAACCTTCCCTGAGAGCATCTCCAGGGCACTGGGGAGCCAGGATGAGTTCAGCACCGAGGCTGGCATCACTGCCAGGACCCTTGTGGCACTCACACCTGGCTGGCACGGCCGGCATTGCCGTGCTGGCCCAGGACAAGGTGCCTGTGTGGTCCCGGCTGCCGGCTGGGAAAGCTGCTGCTCTGCTTTGTGTATAAGTCAAAACCTGTGAGCTACTGGTTACAGACACTCGCTGCTCCAGCAGGCTGCAGTGGGAGAAGGGAGAGAGCTGCCAGATCCAGCTGCTCTCCGCTCCAGGAGCTGATGGAGGATTAGCCCAGCAGCGTGTCTTTACAAATTGTCAGTTCCCGCAGTACACAAAGCAAAGCTCCGAGGATTGAGTGTCTCAGCACAGAGGCCAAGGCAAAGACTTTGGGAACCTGATAGCACTTTCCACCCAGACACAGAGACGTGTGGACCCCGGCCTCCTGCTGCCCCTGCAGAGCCCTGCCTGTCCCACAGCAGCTCAGCTTTGGCAAAGGCAGCGTTGGGGCTGGTGGCAGCTGCCTGCAGCCCCACCGAACCTCTCCCTCTGTAGACCGGTGCCCCACAAACCAGAGAGGGTTTGTAAAGTCACCACAGGTCCCTCCTGGGATGTGCTGGGACACAGAAACCCATTCCCTGCTCTCCAGTGCCCACTGCCACTCTTCTGCAAAAGGCTGGGGCCTCCCCTCCAGCTGCCCTGTCACACACGGTGGCAGAGCTGGGAGTTCTTGCTACTTGTTTCACGGGAACTTCCGACATTTCAAAAATTGTTTTCATTCTGGCTTGGAATGAAGACAAATATTTCAGAAATTTCCTGGATAACATAAAGTTTTAAATATCCTCCAAACTAAAATAGAAGTGTTGGGCTATCTCAGCTCTTGCATTATGTCACATCGTGCCAGCTCACAGTACACTCTGCAGAGTCACGGATGACTTCCCACGAGGAGATGTAAACAAAAATACAAATAATGTCAGCAAGGGAGGAGAAATGAAATGCTGAAATGACAAATTCTCTAAAACTACTTTCCCCCCCCTTGTTCAAATTAATCCTCCATGGGAAATCGCTTGGATTTTTTTAAAAAGAGCACAGCCTGGCCAAAGCAGCTCTGCTGTGGAGCAGCAGGAGCGTGATGCCGGCGCTCCCCTCCAGCCCGTCCAGCCTCAATCCAGCGGCGCTGCTCTCACAGCCGGGCTGCCCCGGGATGTCCCGATGTCCCTGTCCCCGTCTCCCTGGCTTGACCCCTTATTGTGTTTTTCGGCAGCCCAGGGCAGGCGAGCTGGGCTCTCCCCGCGCTCGGGGCCCGGCTGTCCGCAGCCCCGATAACGCCGGGATGGATCGCGCCGGGCAGCGGCTCGGTGGGAGCGCAGGAGGGCGTTCCGTGGGTCCCGCTCTGTCCGGTGCCGTGGCACGGCGCTTACCTGGCTCAGCGCTCAGCTCCGCTCGGCCGGGGCTGGCTCCTGCCCTCCCTGAGCCCCGCGCATCGCCCGCCCAGGCTCAGCGCCGCGGCGGCCGCCCCGCTCCGGGGCTCCGAGCCGGGCAGACCTCCGGGCGCCGGCTGGCACCCATCCCCCTGCCTGCCCCGTGCCTCTCCAGAAAGGCACTGCTGGGAAGGAGTGCCGGGGCTCATGTCTCCGGTGCTGTATCCACCCCTTCCCACCCTCTTGGGGTTCGGTCCTGCCAGTTCCACTTGTGGGCTGTCCTCACCACTTTGGGCCTTTCTACCGCTCCCCTTCTTGTGGCTCTGGATGTCACCACAGACACGCTTTTATGAGAGTGGGCTTGTGCAAGGCTTGTATAAAGCGTTCTCAGAAATACGAGGTCCTGTCATTTGTAAAACTAATAAAAATGTCCAATAATTTTTACAAGGGAAAAATGAGTCATTGGATGGCACATTTCTCATTACTGGCATTTTACAATTAAAATGAGCATCTATTGAATCAATCCAAAGCTCTTATTGTTAGCAGACACTAATAACTTCCTGAGCTATTGAAGATACTTTTTTTCTGAAGAAACATGACCCTTTGCCACGGCATTTCTCGTTGAGAGTGGTATCCAGCTGAGACCAGCTCTGCTCAGCTCCTGCTGGAGGGTTTTCAAACACATCCTGATGAGACTGGTGGCTATAACTGGGTGGGAAATTGTTTTGAAGCCCTCAAAAATGTTCGAGATTTCAAAATTTTTCCCGCTCCACATGGGGACGAAACCAGAATTGTTCAACATTTTTTACCAAAAAAAAAAAAAGGCAAAAAAACTCCCAAAAAACCTCCTTATGGAAACCATCTCCAGAATAGCCAATAGCCATGGGTCCCGCTGAGCCAGTGGAGCAGGGGCTGCTGTGGCTCAGACCGCCGTGGTGGTGGCTGTGCTGGCATCAGCCAACTTCTGCTCCCAGGGTGGGACACCCAGCCCGGACCTCGTGACCTTTGCTGGTGAAAAATTTAATTTATTGAAACTTTCCCGGTTTCGCTGCGGCCGTTGTGTGTCCGTGGCCACAACCTGCCCCACGCAGAGCAAGCCAGGCCAGCAGAGTGGAGGCATCACCACCTCCTGCCTTTGGAAGATCGAGAATTTTGCAGCTGCTTGCGTTTTAAGGACAGTGTATACAGTGAGAGCCTAATTTTCAACAGGCACCAAGCCCATCTGCTGCTGCTTTGTGAAGAGCAGCCTCCCTCCAGATGTCTCTGGATGGATCCTGGTCACCACAGTCACCACCTGCTTTTTGGAAATGGACACCCTGATGGAACAGAAGGTGTGGTCTGAGGAGGATTCAATGAGAAGAAGACCCACAGAGGCACAGGGAGACTCTGAGGGCCCTCAACAGTCCTTCCTTGTCCATGGGGGCTCCTTTCAGCCTCAGGAGATGAGACCAAGAAGAGCCAGTCTGACTGCAGGACTTGATTCTCAAAGCTACTCCAGATGAAGAAAAAGAGATCAAAATGCAAAACCCATTTGTTGCCTTCAGCAGAGGTCCAGGGAAATCTCCCACTGCAGGAGTTAGCAGAGCAGCTCCAGGTTGCTGTCTGGTTTTAGGAGTGCTCTTTCTCCGTGTGCATCCTCAAGGCAGAGTGGGAAGCCCTTCCCCTGCCATGACACCAGAGAAGAGAAGCCAAATTGTCCCATGTGCCCAGTGAATACAGAGAGTTTCTGAATGTGAATGGACATCTTTCCTCTCCAGCCCCAGGCAGCCAGGCTGCTGTCACTTGTGGGGAGATTCAGTTCCTATTTGTACTATCAAACACGTGCAGAGCTTATGAAAAACTGCCATGAAATCCCACTGCACAGCAGTAACAATCCTGGCTTCTAAACACTGACTGCCCTGCCAAAGGGCTGGCACATCCAGGCCCTGCTGGGAGGAGGCATCCAGATGCCACATCTGCCACAACAGATCCTCTTGGTGCGGGTCTGCAGGAGAGCAGCCCCAGCTCAGCCTCCCCATAAACCAGCTCCTTTCCAGAAATGAACACCTGCAGGACTCAGAGACATCCCTGATGGAGACTTCACTCTGTCTAGGTTGGAAGAGTCCTTATTTGCATTGAGCAGAGGGCTGGAGTGTGTTTTTTCTGGCTGAGCAGTCCAGACTGGGCACAACAGAAGGATGCCAGGCTCTGCTCCCCGAGCACCACCCTCGGGACTCTCCTGTCCCCAGCCTCCCCATGGCTCTCTGGAAGGGATGGTTCTGTCTCCTGGGGAAGAGCCATGGCAGTAGGGATGCTGATGCAGGGCCCAGATGCTGGGGAGAAGCAGATGAGGTTGTTTTCCATTCTCTGTTGTTGTGCAATGGCCCCAGCTCTGGAGACACTTCCCACTCCTTTTCCTTTGCTACTGAGCATGGGGGTTGGAACCACAATGTGTATTGTCATTTATAAGCTCTGTAGGACCCTCCTGGGACCTACGTGCATAAATCTTGGGTTTGCTTTAGCATTCCTTTTTCCTCTTGCATCCTTGCAGCACAGCTTCTGCCTGTCCTGCCTGTCTGCAAGCCTGAGCCTTGCAGAATCTGGAGTGCTGCTCCCAAGGACATCAGTCTGTGCTGCTGCCATGCTCAGCTGCTCTTGCTCCAAAGGGAGCCTTGGGAATGAGCTGCCAATGCAGCTTGGCCTGGCCACAGTCCTGCTGTGGCTGCCAGGTGCCTGAGCACAGCACACACAGCGGGCACTGCCAACAGCTGACAGAAACGCCAGGAACTTCCCTTTATGTCTCTATTTCCTGATCAATTTTTATGGGATTTCCTCGGCACCCAAGAGCCTGGGGACTGGCAAAGCCGAGCGGGAAGACCTGCTGGTGGAGAGGACAGGACGGGCACTGCCTGGGTCCCTGGTGTCCAGAGGGGACAGGATGGGCACTGCCTGGCTCCCTGGTACCTGGAGGGGACAGGATGGGCACTGCCTGGGTCCCTGGTGTCCAGAGGGGACAGGATGGGCACTGCCTGGGTCCCTGGTGTCCAGAGGGGACAGGACCAGAGGGGACAGGATGGGCACTGCCTGGCTCCCTGGTACCTGGAGGGGACAGGATGGGCACTGCCTGGGTCCCTTGTACCCAGAGGGGACAGGATGGGCACTGCCTGGCTCCCTGGTGTCCAGAGGGGACAGGATGGGCACTGCCTGGGTCCGTGGTGCCCAGAGGGGACAGGATGGGCACTGTCTGGGTCCCTGGTGTCCAGGGCAGCGGCTACCCGTGCTGGGGCCATCAGCCCGCCCAGGTTCCCGGCCACCCACCCGCTGCAGGGACAGCTCCCAGGTGCCACCTCAGGCGGTCGGCCCCCGTCTCCCCGGGGGCTGCCGTGTGCCCGGCCGGCAGTGAATTTGGCGTCCCCGCCGCAGGGACTCATCGGCTGATGTCGCAGGATTTCCTCGCCCCGCCGGGAGCGCACAATAGCGGGGACAGGCTGCTCCGCAGACACCCTAATCCCTTGGCGATTGTGCCGCCTTTCGGGGAGTGACAATGGCTCAATGAAGGTTTGCAAGGTTAGCAGGAACGTTAATCCTTACAGAAGAAAAATGTGTCAATCACTTCATGCCGTGGCTGGGAGCTTTTGTGCGGCCCTTCTGGGCAGTGTCTCATGGACAGGCGCTGCCCGGAGCAGGCGCTGCCCGGGTACCTGCGACAAGAGGGGACAGCAGCCGGTGCTGCCACAAATCTGCCCAGCCCGGCTCAGCTTCTGCTCGTCCCTCGGAATTCCCATTCCAGCCAAGGAGTCTCTGCCACCACCCCGTGAAAGCATAAACATGTCCCTGGCCAGAGCACAGGCGGCTCCGGGGAGCGACAGAGCTTTTTGTTGTCTCAACTTAATTTCCAGAAAATCGGGTGTCTCTTACAATTCAGAAACGCTGCAGAAGAAATGCGGCTGAGAAGGACGTGGAGGGCACACGCCCACCACGCTGCTCTGGGGGCACGGGGCAGAACATGCTCCAGGCAGGGCCCAGAGCCCTGAGGGGAGGGGGCAGGGGGAGGGAGGGGGGCTTAGAGGGTGGGAAGAGGGGACA
>VXBB01008640.1:52089-79265 GCA_013399915.1 Illadopsis cleaveri
CGGCAGGGTGCGCCCGAGGTCTGTGCAGAGCTCTCCTTGTCGGCTGTAAATACCTCTGGACATGATGTCAGCCTCTCTGACAGAGGAGCTGCCCAAATCACTACCACATGTGCAGCCAGGGGTTGGGCTTTACCTGGACTTTCCACTCAGTGAGTAATGTGGCTCGCAGTCCCGGCAGCACTCACATGACTCGGGGCTGCAGACTCCTCTCTGCTTTCCCCTGAACCAGTTACCAATATTGGACGGTGCAGCTTCATCAAATTCTATTTCCCCCGAAACTTTTTCATCCGCTAAATAAAAATCACTTCACACTTTCCTGAGTGCCTCCGATGCGATTTAATTCAAAACACGCAGCCACAGGAGCAGGAGAGGGATGAGCACTCCTCACCCAGACAGAAACCAGAACCCTGTCAGGCTGGAGCGAGACGGCCTCGTCCCTGGGAAGGCACTGGAGTGTCAAGAAACAAACTTCTTGCAGCAGAAGATACTCCACTCCAACTGTTTGAGGCTTGCTGCAGCATTGCAAAACGGGCCCTGTGGCCTGAGACGCCCTCCTGGAGCCCAAGGGAGCAGGCAGAGAGGGCTGGGGGTCCCAGTCCTGTCTGCTTCACCTGGCAGGAGAGGCAGTGTTTGGGGTGAGGAGGAGCTGGGCGATGGTCAGGGATGAACCTGGAGCACCACAGCCCCCTCTGTGTGCTGCCAGGAACGCTGAGGACCAATAACACTTTTTAATGACCCTCGAAAATTCTTTACCAGCCCTTGAAGGGGCTGAATAGACGGGAGGGATGTGCTCAGACGCGGGCTGGGTGTGCCAGAGCCCGGGGACAGATGTGTCCCTGGCCCCGCGGAGTGCAGAGCACGACCCCCTCTCCCTGCAGGCCTCAAAGAGCTTTTCCTCCCCGCCTGGCCCTGCGCCCATAATTCCAATTATCCCGCCCTGTGAAGTGGTTTGGGGAGGCAAAAGCGCAGTCAAACCCAGCAGAGCCGAGCACCGAAGAGCAGGAGGACACGTCCACATGCGGCAGCCGTTCCTCACACCGCCGGCCCCTTTGTCTGCCCGGACTCAGCCGCACACGCCCGGCGCTGCCACCAGCAAACAAACGGCGCGATTCGGCCAAAAAAACCTTGAGAGCCTCGAGTGTGATAACCCCTCGCTGCAGGAAAGCGTTTCTAGAAACGATTTTTGTGTTTTTCTGGCAGCACCGAGAGCTTTGAACCCACGGGGAGCTGCTGCTCCTGAACCCCCCGAGGCTTGTGCGGGTGCTCGGGTCAGCGACTCCCCTGTGGGTGTTTCCTGAGCCGGGAAAAGGACACCCCAGCCTTGTGGAAGGGCGAGTACAGGCTCCGTTATCCAGCCCTGGCCCCGTTATCCAGCCCTGGCCCCGTTATCCAGCCCTGGCCCCAGCTTTTGTGTCAGTGGGAGGGAAATCTCCGAGGATTTGGCTCGCAGCAGACAATGATGCCATGAGCGCAGTTTGTTTTTTTTTTTTTTCCTCAGTGCCAATGAGTCTAACCTAATAAAAGGGGGAAATTTCCACTGACCGCAGGGGAGCGGGATGGTGGAGACGGAAAAAAGAGGTGGAAAATTATTTATGACAGTGTAATTGCATTTGAGACAACTCGTATCCAGCCAAGATTCCACAAGAAATTTAGGAAAGAACAACTTTAGGTCAATCTGATTTTTTTTTGTCCTGTGTGTAGGGGGTGGAAACTTCCCTTCTGAAAATCGGACTCTGCAACCATATGAGAACTCATAATCAAAATTAATGTGGAAAATAAATTGCTGGCTGGCATCCCTGCCAGTGACAGACACTCACTGTCCTGAGACAGCAGCACGACCCAGCGTGCCCAGCCCTGCCAAGCTGGCATCTCCCTCTGGTTCCCTTAAAATCGGGTTTTATTGTCCCCAGGGCTGGAGGGAGGAACAAAAGGATGCCAGAGCTGTGGGCAGGGTGGCAGTGGCGAGGCAAGGAGGGGCCTGCTCACACCCTGGCTGAGGGCAGGGCTCCATACTCTGCTCCTGGCCATGCCTCAACCTCAGGGACCCCCAGCACCTCTCTGGGGGGCAGTTCTGGAGCTGTGGGGGTTTCATGACCCAGCAGACACTGAGTCACTCTCCCTGTGGCCTCCTGGAGCTCCTGGCACCATCAGCTGCTCCCTGGCCAGCACAAGGGCTCAAACCTTGAGTAAATGATGAGTATGTGCTGCTCTCTGGCTCCAGCTGGGCTGCTGGGCATCACACTTCCAGGCTTTTCTCTGCCACCAAGGTAACCAGAAACATTCACTTTTTCAAATACAGGTGAGACCCAAAGAAAAAATTAAATTGTAGAAAAATTCCTACTGTGCAAGAGCCTCTCTCAGCTTGTTTACTGGAGTCCAGAAGTTGGAGCTTTCAGAAAACCCACCAGTTCCTGAAAGAAAATAAAAAGGGCGTCGTTTTTAGAGCCAGAGCTGTTTGTTCTCTTCAGCAGAAACCTGGGGCTGCAGAGAAGTCCTCTGTGCCAGCGGGGCACTGAGAGGGCTCCAGAGCTGCTGTCCCTGCACAGAGGGATTCCTAAGTTTTAACCTGGCTTTGTTAGAGAATGTGCTGCTAATTCCAGTGGTAATTTTATTACGTGTCATTTCCCTCCATTATTTGGTTCAAAAGATGAAGACTAAACGTAGGTTTTAAAATTATCCAGATTTCAGATCTTGCCTCTGGGAAAGCTTCAATCTCATCTTTTGTTTTCATTTCTGGATTTTTGCAGGTCTGCAAATGTGTTTGTTTTAATAATGCAGCTGCAGGACAGATTAAAAAAAAAAATCAAGCATTGCTGGCATTTAATATCTCTAATCCAGCAGTAAGACAAGTCTGCCGATGGTTTACTTAATGTTCAACAGCCTTTTCTGATTAAGCAAAAGGTTTGAAGTGATTACAGTTTATTTACAACAAAAGTGGACTTAAATGAGAGTTAATTCCTCCCCCTCCTCCCTCATTGGGCCGGGTGCCAGTCACCATGTGTCTGCTTCCCTCCCTCCTCCAGAGCATCCACAGAAGCCATGGCAGATGCTCCCATCAGGCTCTCCAAGAAGAGGTTCTCCTCCAGGAATGGGGGTTCTCCTCCAGGAATGGGGGTTCTCCTCCAGGAATGGGGGTGCCCCAGCTCAGCCCTGGCACCATCTCAGGTGGGAGCCTTCTTCATTTCCCTGTAGAAGGTCCAGCAGTTCTTCAGCTGATACTGCATGAGGGAATTGTAATTTCAAGCACCAGCAAGTTTTATTTTCCTTATTGTTAATCAAATGAGCTCGAAAAGGAAGAGGTCACTGGGATGAGCAGTGGCAGCAGCCCCTGGAGCTGGAATGTCATGTCTCACCATGGCCCTGTAATCCAGAGAGATAGCAAGAAGGGGGGGAAAAAATAGAACAGGTGAGTGCTGGAAAAGAGGAGGCAAAACTCACTCCCAAGAGATGCAAAAGCTAAGAGGATTGAAAAAAAAAAAAAATCAAGTGGATTTTGATTTGTTTTCTGGGCAGATTATTTCCAATAGAAGTTTGTGAATGGGTTGGTTTGTTTTCAGCAGACACCAACATTTGCCATCGGATAAAACAAGCTGGAGGGGCAGCACCCAGGGGCTCTTCCCAATGACCCACCTGGGATTCCCTGAGGCTGCCGGGTCCTGGCTCCACCTGCAGCACCTTCCGGGGCTGCGAGGCACAGCCGGGGCGGCTACAAGGGCATTGCTCAGACACTGCCGGCACTTGCTGGGCACAGAGCGCCGGGCACCTGCCCATGGCAGGGCTGCCAACAGACCCCTCTCAGCCAGGAACCCCCTCCCAAAAGCCTCTCCTCCCCGGGGGCTGTGTGTACTTTCATGCTGGGAACCTGGCAAGTCTCAGACCTGCCTCGAGCACCTGCAGAGGGCGAGGCGGGGGCGATGGGGACACGAACTCTCCCATGTCCCAGGGCCGAGAGTTTCAACCTTTCCGCTCCCTGTTGAACACCCTGCGCACGGAGCGCCTGTTTATCACTTCGGTGCCATCGTTCCCGATGCCAATTGGAAGCAATTTTCCTACAAAAACGTAAAACTGCACCTCCGGAGGAGCCGCCGAGCACACGCCGCTCCCGGCGCGGGGGAGCGCTCGGGGCCGCGCTCGGCGCCGGGGTCAGCAGGGCGTTGCCTCGGGGGGGATTTGGCATTTCTCAGCAGCCGCGGCAGCTCAAGGGACACAAAGAAGCCCCAGGGCCAGCACCAGGCGCTGCCTCTGTCCCTCACCTACCCCATCAATGGAGGGCTCCGGCTCTCACCGGCAGGGAGTGCGAGGAAGAAAGACACAAAAGCTTCAGAGAGTGAATAAACTCAATTAGATCGCTGTAATTGCAACAAGAATTAGTGTGGGGGTCGGGCACATGTGCCGGCACAGAGCAGTAATTAAAAGTGCCATGTTTGCCATGCTGGGGAGGAGGCCTGCTGGGTCCCAGCAGTGCCCTTTGAAAAGCTCCATGATGGAGCTCCGAGCCTGGATAAATACAAATGTCAGTGCCTCGCAGCCTGTGGGGGGACTCTCAATCCACAGCTCAGTGGGAGAATCCCCTGCTTTACATTCCCATCACTTGGGCTAATTTCAGAGTCAGGCTTTGATGTGCTTTGGGGAGCCCTGTGTGCTACACACTTTCCCAGCGAGGCATCCTCTCCCTTTCTCAAATGCTTTATTAATTTTCTCCTGTGGTTTTTTTTATCCTCCCTTTCTCTTGGGCCTGCCTGCAAGTTCTCTTTTGTGCTCACCCAGCAGGGCCCATAGCGGAGAATTTATATCATTCTGAAATATATATAAAGAAAGGATAAAAGAGGATATGGGGGAACCTGCAGAGAGCAGAGCAACAATCTGTCCTGGGAGCAAGGGTCCCCTTCCTCTGGCCACTGGCCCCAGCACTGATGGCACCAGGTTCCCAGGTCAATCTGGAGCTGTGCCTCCCCAGCTCTGCCATCAGCATGGGGACAAGGATAACTGACCCCCCAAAGGGCCAGTGGGCTGTTCACCAGGGCTCCCACAGCAGCTGTGCAGAGGGAAGGATGGAGCAGCTGCTCAGGGGTTCCTCTGGGCCACCTGCCCACAGCCACTGCCAAGGGCAGCAGTGCCACCAGCGTGGGCACAGCACCTGCCAGGCACTGGCTGGGCAGGCTGTGACAGGCAGGTGGTGGCACAGGGTGGCACAGGGTGGCACAGGGTGGCACAGGGTGCTTCTGGCACTGCCAGCAGGATTCTCACAGCCCTCAGCTCCCTTCCCAAGGCACAATTGGGAGCACTGGCTGTGCCCTGCCCACCCTGCCATGGAACCAGGAGGTTCCCTTGGCCCTGCAGCAGCCCTGGTGCTCCCCAGGAGCAGGCAGCACACACTGGGGGTGGGAGCATTGCTGCTGGGCTGTGCAGCCTCCCCTCCCTGTATTCCTTCATGAAACTCCAGCCTCCTCTGCCCCATCACCTTCCCCTCACCTGCCCCCCTCCCCCTGGGGTGCTGCTGGGTGACAGTGACACCCCCACAGCCCCTCTGAAGCTGGCATCCCCCTCCCTTCCTGTTTTTTATTATCAACTGGATTTGGCATGAAGGGGATTCTCTCCCCACATCCCGTTGGCACAAGAAGAGGCTCAGAAACCAGCGAAACCATTGTTTGTGCTTGAAGGGTGGGGACCAGGGTGAGGAGAACAGCATGTTTAGAGCCCAGAGCTAGGAACCATAAGAGCATCTGGAACAGTTCGTGGGACAGAGGCGTTGCAATTAAATAAAAATGGGCGATTACAGAACCGTTCCCTGGCTCTGACACACACAAGGGCAGCTCAGCACATGCCTGAGCACGCACTTAGAGGGGATTCCTCTCCTACAGGCCCAGAATAAATGGAGTTTTCATCAGGGAAAGGCTGAGGTTGGTGGCACTTCCATGCCTGGAACAGAGGAGCACGGCTGCCCTGTGCCAGGACGTGGTGCAGAGGCATTTCCCACTGGAGGCAACGCGTGACTCCAGTGAAATGAGCCACATTCCTGGGGGCCAGAGAGGCCCCAGAGGAGCCAGAGGAGGATGGTGGTTTCCCCTGGCCACAGGCACTGCCACAGCCTGCTCCCCACACACGGTGGGAAGACTCCTGCACCTGCCAAGCCCCTTGGAGGGCACAGGATGTTCAGCCTTGGCTGTCAGTCTGCATTTGGAATGGAGATTCTGAGCCAGATTTCTCCTTTAAAAAGCCCCTGAGGAGCATTTTCACCCTGTCCCTCCAGTTCCTGCTGTTTGCAGGGAACTGGTAGGGCTGGACAGCGCAGCATTTGCAGATATACAAGTCCTGCAGAAAAAAAAAAATCCCACTGTTCAAGGCCCTCAGCCCCATCCCCTGAAATGTGCTGTTTTCATTAAAGCAGTGAAATCAGATTTCAAAAAACCCAGGCTTGGACAGTGGCCCTTGATTTGGGCCTGAGGAACAAGATCCAGAAGCAAAACAAAGGCTGTTTCCACAATGGTTGAAGGGAAAGGGAACCGGTCCAATTGCAAAACTTGGATCCTGGCATTGAGGGAGTCTTTGTGTGCGAGACCTGTGGCAATGGATGGCAGTGACTTCGGGAAATTCAATACTCCCCCAGCTCATAAACAGAAAACAAGGAAAATAAACTTGGGCAGAATGGGAGGAAGCAGAGAGCCAAGCTGTGGGTTTCTGCTGGGCTGGAAAAGAGCCTGGCTGTCCCTGGACACGGGTCCTGGGCTACCAAGGCTGTGTCAGGGTGCTTGGGGCCACTGAGCCCTGGGCTGGGCAACTGCAGGAGGCAGCAGCCACTCCTCTGCCATGGACACTGGGTGGGAGGAGAGGCCACAGGGACTCAGGACAGGAGTGGGATGGTGCTGCTGGCCAGGAGCAGGGATGGTGGCAGTGCTGGTGCCACCACAGCTCACCCCAGGCCACAGCAGAGGGGACAGCAGCAGATTGCCCTGTGCCGTTTCTTCTGCAAGCTGGAAACACTTGGCCAGGGCAGAGGCAGGGGTGGGGTGACCACTTGAAAAGAAAAGAAGTTTCTCTGCCAGCCTCCTCCCAGCACACGCTGGTGCGTGGTGGTGCCACTGGATCCCTCCTGCAAACCCTCTGCTTGTGCAACGTCCCGGGGCAGCTCCTTCTCTTGGCATTTCCACCTCCTCCAGAGCTTCCAGCTCTTCAGGGGAGGAGAGCTGGGATCTGTGCACAGTGCCTGGGTGGGGAAGCAGAGCCCATTAGCCCTAAACCACTGAGCAGCACTGCTGTGTGGCAGCTGTGAGGAGCAGCCCCACACCAGGCACGGACGTGATGGCTGGGGATGCAACAAGAGCAGGGAAGGGCTGTGATGGGCTGAGGGCAGTAGTTAAAGGTTCAGTGAAAGAAATTCCTTTTGAAAAAAAAGCTTTTGAGAAACAGAGCTGATGACTCCATGTGGCCTCAAATCCACTGCCAAATGATGCCAGCCCTTGTTCAAAAACCCAAGAGCAAACTCTTGGCTGCAGACAAAGAAGAACCAGTGTTCAGACCATTCATGGGCCACAGAAGGTCGGCAGAGATATGAAATCTGTGGATTCACTGAATTCCCTCAGCACCACGACTCCACATTTGCAATTACAGATTCATGAAGCTCAGCCTGCTACCAAGCACTGCCTGTAACCCTTCTGTGGCCTCAGAGCCAAGCTCGGCCTTAGGTGCACCCCGGGGGACAGCATGACACAAAAGGCTCACCAGAATCTGGAATGGGGACACCTGAGTGTCCCAAGTCACCCAGCCAGCTCCACAGGAGCAGAATGTTTGTGTGTGTGTGTGTGGATTGTAGGAAAACCTATGGAATTCCTATGATAAATTGCCTTTTGGCTCAGGAAGAGAAGCAGCATCCTCCCCCTCAATTTGGGCAATTATCCTTGGTTATTTCAAGTTTTAAACTCCTGGCTCATAACAGAAAAGCAGCCAAGAGTGGAGCGGGGTGGCTGAGCTGAGTGTGCTGGGGCACAGCACCAGTGCCTGGGCAGCACCAAAGCACAGGAGCAGAGCCAGCAGCACTGCCCTGAGCCCACCCTGAGCCCACCCTGCCCCAGGGCCAAGGGGCAGGACATGCCCAGCCCAGGGCTCTGACTGTCCCTGCCATGAAGAAAGCTTTGCCTGCACAAACATGCACGAACCAGACTAAAGAAATCCAAGCCAGCCACCTACTGCTGCTCCTTGGAAATTCAGAGCAGTGTCGTGCCTGACCTTCCCTTCTGACACAGAATCACATGAGAAATACTAGAGATAAAATACACTGGATATTTTGCCGGAGAAAAAAAGGTCATAAATCAGTATGAGAAGCATATTTGCATTTTAGAGGAATATGTCAGACACACTGTCCAGTCATTAAACTTCACAGGTTCAGTTTAAGAACTTCAGGAGATTGCTGGCATTGCCTGAAAGGGAGAAGAAAATTACAAACACATGCTGGGGGCTCCGAGTGAGACACGAAAATCTGAGGATAATCCTTACTGCTAGCCAATATATAACCAAATAGGCACAATAAAGAATTCCATTCACCTGCCTGGAGGATGGCTGACCATAACCTCTGATGCCAGCAAGATTAAGGACATTTCTCCAGAGGGAAGGGATCAGGTGTTTGCTGAGGGGCTCAGGTTTGCTCTGGCCCTTCCCAGCCCCGTGATCTCCTCGGGTGCCGCTAGTCTGCAATGTTGCACAGCCCATGCAGCTGAGCTCGGTGCCCTCCCCGTGCCCTGGCAGAGAGCCCGGCCGTGCTGCTGGGCTGGCTCCCCATCCCGGAGGCTGTAGACACGGGGTGCAGCACAGCCCATCCCTGTGCAGTCAGATCTGGCCTGTGGGGTGAGAAACAGGGACCATCACTGCCTGTGGTGGCTTTGGGAAGGCACAGGAAGGGATGCTGCGTGCCAGGGGATGCAGAGAAAGTGAGGAGGAAGAGTCACAGTGCTTTTGGAGATGTCTAGGCATAAAACTGGGCCTTTGAGAAGGCAGAGGGAGGTAAGAACAGGGAGGGTGAGACCATGCTGGCTCCTGGCTGTCCTTCAGATATTCTCACAACACTGTCCTGCCCAGCTTCGGGCACAGGTGATGCTGAACATCCCTGTGGAGCACCAGGACATTGGATGATGTACCAGGACACAGGAGGACGTCCCAGAAGAGCCCCACGGTGCAGGATGAGGTACCAAGTGAGTACCAGGATGCTGGATGAGGGGGAAGATGCAGCTCTGGAGACGTGTCCAAGAGCCCTGCAGATCCCAACTCCCAGGCAGCAGGACCCAGAATGGAGCAGTGTCATGTGGAAGTGAAGCTCTGGGAGCTCAGGGGTGTCCATGCAGACACAGTGGGAAAGCCAAGAGGCACCATCAGCGGGGACTGAGGAGCTGGGAGGCTCTGGATCCAAGGACATTGTTACTATACTTCAGATTATATAAATAACTCGCTGAA
Organism: Illadopsis cleaveri; assembly: GCA_013399915.1. NCBI lineage: Eukaryota > Metazoa > Chordata > Aves > Passeriformes > Timaliidae > Illadopsis > Illadopsis cleaveri. The sequence continues at coordinate 61,531 of VXBB01008640.1, forward strand.
TAAAACCACATGTGACCACATTCTGTTTCCCATCCCTCTGCTCTGCCGGCAGCACACAGGCTCTTGCAACACTTGTTTACTGGGGAGGCTGTACATAAAGCGAAAATAGTTTGCTGGGTCTTATGTTTTCACTTTAATTCTCAGTGTATTAAAAAAAAACCAAAAAACCTGTGAATTTGCTAATGGGCCTTGAAAACGTATTTTTAAAGCAAAGGCAGCATGACCCCGGTGAGTTGCTACAAAGGATTACAGAAGGAACAAGGTTTGCTAGGAAAATGATTCCCTTGAGAAAATCTGTAACAGCTGAAAGGCCACAGCCTGCTTCTTTCCAAGAAAATAAACACATTTCTGCATCCAGAGTCAAGCCTCATCTCAGGTATGGAGAGAGCTTGTTTGTTCTCTGGTGTTTATGTGCTTCCCAGAGCTTTGGTGTTCCAGTTGACATCTGAAGGCCAAACATACACTCCATTCTCTCCCCAAAGGAAGATTCCTGTTGCGTCTTTAAAGCACACTTTTGGACAGAGATAAATGGCCACGAGCTTCAGGAGTGTTGGAGCCAGATGGTCAATTGAGATTCCTTTGTGTGTTTCTCTATTTCACTTCAGAGTTGATCTTGCATAAAAAATATTTTTTTAGCGTTAGCTCTGACGTGCAGCCTGGAGGGAACCTTTGGAGCAGGAGGATTTGCAAGCAGTCTGCTCAGGGGCCACAAACCCTCGTCTCACTCTTTCCTGGTCATTGAAATCCACGTGCTGTGGGAGTTTTGTACCCAGGGGCAATTCAGACCATTTGATTTGCTGGAGTTTTCAGCAAATCCATTTCAGATCGTTTGATTTGCTGGAGTTTTCTGTTAAACAGGGACCACATCCAGGGGAGCAGCCCCTTCTCTCACTGGAATTGGGGGAATCAGTGTGAGCCTTGCACTTCTCCAGGCAGTGAATTCCTTTCTCACAGCCTAAACCTCCTGGGGAATGGTCCCTGAAATTCTCCACAAACATTTGTCAATTCTTCCTCCAACAGCCAAGAATACCTTGACAGGTGGGAAGGCAAGGAGTGGTGACCACATTGACAATTTCAGAATTTAATTTTACAGGTCCTGCTGGGGAAATACCCACGTCCTCTCCCATCATTGCTGCAGTCACTGTCCCTCTGTGAGGACTCTCCCCTTCCCACTACAGCGCCTGCAGCTCTGTGCAGGGCCGCAGTAATCCAGCATATCTCCTGCCTCCAGGCTGTTTTCACTGTTTTACCCCTTTCCATCTCCATGTCTCCCGTGAGCAGTGTGGGGAGCACGCTGGATTTTCTGCATTAATCAGAACCAGGCGTGGCTGCTGCCCCTTGGGAGAGCAGGGGTTAACCCATCCCGAAGGAGCTGGCTGTAATTGCCACCGGGCTCCCATGATGAATGAGCTTTTAAACACTGCCAACTTCTGAATGGAGGCAGGAGGACCAACACCACCACCAACACAACAACCAGCAGCCGGCTGCAGGAGCACATCTGGAGGCAGCGTGGTTCAGCTGGAAATAAACCCTGGAGGTGTCAGGGCAGCGGATAAGGGCTCCGCTGGCAGCGTGGAGGTGGAAAAGATGAAATTCTGGCTGCTGGGGGAACAAACGAGGCTGCCAGGCTGGGCGTGCGTGTGAGCTTCGCTTCCCCGCTGCAGCCTGGGGCGGCGGAGCCGCAGCGCTGGGTTTGCTCAGAGCTGGCGGCGTGGGGAGGATACCCCGGGCTGTTGCAACACAGCTGCCGGCTCACAGCTCCCTCCAGGACACGGCCCTGCCTGCCACTCGGATCGGTTTAACTCCAGAGGAGAGGCAGCAGAGAAAAACAGAAAAGCAGGAGCGGGGTTTGGCTTCAGGAGACAAGGGAAAGGCAACACCAGCCTGGGGCTGCAGAGAGCAGCACCTGCAGGGGCTGGGCAGGGGCTGGGTGTCACTGTAGGGCTGGAAAGACTCCAAATAATTCAGAAGGCAAAAGTATAGACAAAGAATTGCTTTTTGTTGTCTAATTCTTACTACCTTTTACAAGGTGTTCCCATACAGACTGAACATGGTTGGTAAGAACGACACCTCTCTAATGGCATTGGTTAAACCAGAGAAACAGAAAACACCAGCCAGACAAAGATTGTTTGGAGAAAGGAGAGTTGTTTTCCAAGATCGTTTTGAGGAAAAGCTTTCTTGAGAAATTTTTCCTTGGGAAAATGTTAGCAGCTGCTAAGCAGGCTAAAATTCTCTCAGGCCCACAGGCTGGGCGCTGCTCCTGAGAGCCGTGGTGGGGTCACCAAAGGGCACCTGCTCTTCCACAGTGTGACACTGTCACCTCTGCACCCGGCCCCGTGGCTCAGAGGGGTGTAAGGGACCTGCTGTGGCCGTGGCCCTGACTCCAAGCAGCTCTTGGAGACCTGCACAGCAGCAAACAGGGTCAGGGTGTTGTACATCACCCTGAGCAGGGACAGCAGGACACGGAGGAGCCACAGCTAAGCTTAAACATCTGGTTCTGTGCATTCCTATATTGTAATAAAATAAGTCTTTCCACAGATTTCACATCATCTTTGTCTGGGCATCAGTGAACTGTGACGAGAGAAACTCTTTTTTTTTTTTTTTTTTTTTTTTTTTTTTTTTTTTTTTTTTTTGTGGTTTCCAGAGGAACAAAGAGGCAGTCTTCATCTGATGAGGTGTCCTGGCAGCCTCCTGTGCTCCGAGGCTGCATCTCATGCTGTCAGTGCAGCCCCGTGTCCTGGGACAACTGCCTGGCCCACGGCACCCAAAAAACTGCAGAGCCTGGGGGGACTGTGGCTCCCAAGGCCTGGGGACACTGAGAGAACCTGGCTGCAGCCCACAAAGGCCAGCAACAGCAGCTCCCAAACAGAAAGAGGTACCAGAAACACACCTGCGATCTGGATCCCACCTTTTTGGCCCCTGTTCAAGTGAAAGGGCAGCAAAGAACAAAAAAACAACTGCTTAAAGACTCACAGCCCCAGTGAAGTCCAGGGAGGACCATTCCCTGCACCTCAGCCAGGCCTGCACAGGAACAGCCTCAGCACCTCCCAGTGTGGGCACAGAGACAAAAAAAAAAAAGCATTTTCCCTGGAAAACATATACCGGCCTGGAGGTGGCTCAGCAGAGGGAGTGGGCAAAGAAACCCACGGAAAATTAACAAAGCTGAAGGAAGCTGGATCAGATCACACTTTGCATGGAGCTGGGGCTGTTCCCCAGGAGCAGCCCTGGGGCCATGAGGTCCCACACTCACTCCCACAGCTCCTCCCAGCATTGCTGCTGCACCCTGGCTGCTCTGGGGCTCTGACTGAGGCTCCACTCCTCCTGCTGTCAGGTGCCTGGGTGGGCTCTCTGGCCTGCTGTTGCTTTTTTGGACACACAAAGAACGAGGCAGGCAGCAGCAGGTCAAGGAAAAACTTCTCTAATTTAAGTATCTGACTCCATTCTTATATACATTTGTGCAGAAGGCAAGAGATTGGCTACACAGGTCGCCACCTCTTTAACCTGAATGGTGAACATCACCATCAATCATATTCCTCCTCCCAGAGGACAAATATGTAAACACACAGATAATTTCTAAAAATATGGAATATTTCTAAAAATAATTTCTAAAAATATATAAAAATATCATCTAAAATTATAGATAATTTCTAAAAATATACAAGAAATTGTTTTCTTGAAGCTGCGTGAGAATCTGCACTGCAAGATCTCAAACCCTCGAAAGCAAGAGAACTGAGGGCGACAGCCTGCCTGTCGTCCTGTGAGGACAAGAAACTCCACAGCACCAAGAGAATTGTGGAGAGAATCCCCTGCTCCCAGCTGGCCAAGGCAGCCTGTGAGCCATCAGCCCTCTGTGTTTATTTGGAGCAGGCATGTTTGAGAGACTCTGGGCTTATCTTAAGTCTCCCACTTAAGCAGAGAAGAAAGGCTCACAGGGCTGTGGGAGGTCAAGGGAACATTTGGCTCCAAGCACCCCTTGGCTGGTGATAAANACATTTGGCTCCAACCACCCCTTGGCTGGTGATAAATGGCTGGTGGGGGGATATAAGGAAGTGGGACAGACTTGGCTGTAAATGTGAGTGGACAAAGTGGTTTCAGTAGAACCTGAGCATTTTAAGGAGGAGAATGTGGCTCCCCTCCCAATCCTCCTCCTTCCCAGCTCTCCTTGCCCCTGTTTTCCCTGCTGCACAGTGTCCCCATGGATCAGAGCAGGGAGACCCCAACCAGAAGTCTTCAGTAGTCATTTTTTCAGTGGGACTAGATTACAGTAATTCCTTTATGACTTTGCAGTCCTGTTTGGGAAAAGGGATTTCATTCCTTCGCTTCTTCTTGTCAGAATGGATTTGCTGATCCCAAACACGTTCCTCACACTTTATTTAGGGCTTATTATGCATCATTTACATTGCTGAGCTGTCACCAGCCTGTCTGCACAGTGCAGGCAGACAGGCAATGCACTTCTCTGCCCTCTTGCTCTCCTCCCAGATGTGGAGCTGGCAGGATAAGGCAGTTTGGAGATCCCTTGTCTGATCCCATTTGACTTTTGGGGGGTTTTTCCACTCTGTGCAGGGGCCAGGCAGGCCCTCAGCTACATCCCCAGGATCAACCCACCTGGAGCAGGCAGTTCTGTGGGGAAAAGTTTGATTTTCTCATTAAGGGAGGCTGAGTGATGGCTCTTGAGCCCAGAACCTTTTCCTCTGTCTCCATTGTGCCAGGAGGTTCCCAAAAACACTCAGTGCCCACTGGGTGGATCACATCTGCAGCAATGTCAATATTCTTCCCTAAATTACAGCCCACCTTTCCTCCCTGACAGCCCCTGCCCACACTGCAGGGGGATCTGCCTCCCCACCCAGCACCCAGCACGAGGAATGGGCACAGATCCCAAACCCCTCTTGCTCCAGAGCTGCTTTCTACCCAAAATGAATCCATGGCTGCTTGAAGGACTCCATGAACTGACCTGCTGCCCTCTGGGAGCTCTGTAAGAAAAAGGAACTGTGGCATTAGATGTCAGAGGGGAAACACATGCAGGACTGACTATTCTGTCCCATATGAATGCTTTGTCTGATCTACTAGAAGCTGGATGGAGCACAAAAATGGAATTTATTCAAATTAATGGTTGCAGATGCCATCCTGCATTGAGACAGCAAGTTCTCCTACATGCAAAGAGTAGAATTTATACTTCCCAAAACATGTGGTTTTACCTGCTACTGTCCAGGAAGGACAGGCCTGTCCTGGGCTTCTGTTCTCAAAAGAACAAACAGCACCATCTTGTTGGGATGCAAATGAAAGATTTCAGAAAGGCAACACATTCTGTTTCAATTAATTGACTGGACACTGTTGTTTTCCAGATAAATACAAAAACCAAAGCTACCTGTAGATGTGACTGTAACAGCAGTTGTTACTGTTTAGCATTTTCCCCGCAGTTCAGAAACTCTCACTCAGGAAGGGAAAGGAACATCAGGCTGGTGCCCAGTGGCATTGACACCAGTAGGCCTCAAAAGGAACAAGCTAAGCCAGGCAGGATCTCCCTCCAAAAGGCACAAGGCACACCCCTCTGAAGCTTTTTGAGTGGGGACCCCAAATCAGAGCCAGCAGAGCCTCAGGACTGTGGGGAGGTGACATGTGCAGGCTGCCACGTGTCCTGGGGCAGAGGAGAGGATCCCTGTCCCTGCTGCTCCTTGGCCAAGGTCTCCCCCAGCCCCAGCAGATGCTCTGCAGGAGCTGGCTCTCATTTCAGGGGATCCCTGGAGCAGAGAGCAGGGCTCAGCACCTGGAGCCAGAGCTGGGCCCCCCATCCATACCTGCTTATTTTAGCCCATGGTTGCCTGACTTCTGATAACCAGATCATCTTTCTGTCTGCTGTTAAATACTCACTGAAGCCCAGCCTGTTTCACCTGGGTCAGTGCCTCGTGGGGCTGTGCATGGTGGGAGGCCAGGCCAGGGCTCCTGGAGGGCACTGGGGCACCTGGAGCTTTCATCACACCTGGTGGTACACGCAGAGCCTGCTGAAAACAACAGCTTGTAAATGCAAAGCTCCATCTCCAGTTACTGCTCCCCTGCACCAGCCAGGCCCCTGCTCTGCATGAGATATGTTCCAAATGATAGCATTTGTCTTTAATAAATGACCACCACATAAACTGCCTCCTATGGGAAACCTGGGGGCTCTAAGTAAAACCTGATGTTTCCATTTCATTGTGATGCTTTTGCTCTGAGATGGATTCCAACCCATCCCCTGTTTAATATCAGCCAAAGGTGTGCAGTGGGTTGTATTGCTGTTCATGAAATTCGTGTTGCTGGGCCTAATGTGTTTGAGATCACCCAGCTGTCTCTGTGTCTGTATCAGCTTGACCCAAAACACAAATGTTCTTTTGCCACAGTCACTGGCATCACCAGCATTCAGGAAGGATAAAGGGCAAAGCTCCTTCCATGGCCACAAAGCATCTGAATGTAGAGATGAGGCTCTTTAGTGAAATATTTCCTCAGAATACCTTCTTCTTAAGGCCAAATCTGCCTGTACTGGTCTCTACTCTAAAAAGGTACCTGAAATGCAGAATGAGTTTCCATATATCTAAATGCAGAATGAGTTTCCATATATCTAAATGCAGAATGAGTTTCCACCCATCAGGGCAGCCTTGCTGCCACACTCCTGCACGTGCTGTAAACCTGAGGACCAGGCTGGCCTGTGCCAGGCTGCAACACTCGGGGTATTGGGGCCATCCTGTGTGCCCCTTGTACGCCTCTGGTGTCGAACACACTGATCTGTGTGCACAGCTTGGACCCTGACAGGCTTCAGCAGAGGAATGATGATTTCTCATCCCCTCAGCAGACACCTGCCACAGCATCCCTGTAACACTGAGAGCACAAAACCCACCCAGAGGACAGCAAAGTGTCACAGGTAGGAGCATCTGTGTCTGATTCAAACAGATGTGAACCATGCACTGAGCCATCCCTCGAGCCCAGGGTTTATGTTCTACCCTTCTGTTGTGTCCTGGTGCTGCATCCCCCAGGCATTTCTAACAAAAGCAGTGAGATAATCTCTGCCCTGGGGGAGCTGTTCCATGACAGGAGAGGGGAAGGAGAGTGGTGCTTCGTCCGCTGCTCACCTTTGTAGAGATCCCTGTTCTGACTCAAACTCAGAAGGGACTGAAAATCCCTCAAATAACCTCAAAAGATTTAGAAATCATGCTCAGGGAGGCACCATCAGTTTGTGTCACTGCTGGAGAGAGAAGAGAAGGGATTACCTGAGGTTGTGCAGTCATGAAGAGCTGGATGAGAACAAAGACATGGTGCAGCTGCAGTTCTCTGCTCCCCACTTTTCCACGGCTACTGAAAAAACACCACCACAGAGAGTCAGTGACAGAAACCACAGCACTCTCAGCTGAACTCTCTGGCCTCAAAACTGTGTCATTTGGGGAGGTCTGGACAGGACAAGTTCCATGTGCAGGGCTGGGGTGCAGGATCGTGGCCTGCAGGGACCCCTGTGCACTCTGACTCACAGACTGGCTGATTTCATGAGCCCTAGTGAGAACCTGAGCTCAGCTCACAGCAAATGCCTTTTGGGGATGGAAAAAAAAAGAAAACAAGACAAAAAAAAAGAGAGACTGACCCATTTGAGTTCCATCTGTTGGGGTTTATGACTGTTCTCCTTATAACTGCCAACAGACAATGTGAATAGCAATTAGCTAATTGCTTGCTAACTTTGCGTTCTAATAATAGTCGTGTTCCAGAGTTATACAAGTTTGGAGGCTGCTGCTGTTCCCTTGCAACTGGCAATAATAAATAATATCATATTCCCTCAGCTTTGCCATTTCTTCCAAGTTTCATCCTCATGCAAATTGCTCCAGCATGTCCTAATCCCTGACGGGAGGGCAGAGGCATCAACAGCATTTATTTGTAGTTCCCTGCACGGGGAGGATCCGGCACAGGCGTGAGGATGTGGCACTGGGAAAGCTGTGACTCCCGTGTGCCACTTGTCCCTGCTGCAGGGCCAGCTCAGCAGGGCCAGGAGGTGCCTCTCATCCTGGCAGGGTGGCAGGAGCAGGGTCTGCACCCCTGGAAATCCAGCCCTACCCTCAGCATGTGCTCGGTTAGAGCTTTTTGGAGGTTTTGGAGGTTTTGTTTGGATTTTTGCTTTCCCTTTGCAGGATCGGATGTGGCCCTGGCCCCTGCAGTGACATGTTTTATTACCAGTAGCTTCAATAATGTCAGCACAGACCCAGACTGGAGCTGTCAGGAACACAACCTCTCCAGCAGCACAGCAAGCTGTGCAGTGTCACCACGGCAGAGATAAGAGGGGGCTGGACCCCAGTGGGGCTCCCGGGGGGAGCAGGGGTCAGGCTGGGTGCAGATCCCCAGCATCCCCTGGATGGGGGGGCACAGAGAGCTCCCTTTCACACGAGTGAACTTTTGGGCACCCCTCTCCGGGCTGTGTGACCTCCAGCTCATTACTGCCACGCAGATGCAGCTAATTGAGAAGCAGAGCAACAGCCCGAGCCCGCGGAGTCAAGGCCAATGAAACGAACATCATTCCCTGGCACACGAGGAACTACTGAACGGGGGGCTGCCAGCAGGCTGACATCTCCAGAGCTCACAGACTAATCTCATTAAACCCGGCCAAAAAGCCTCTCAGAGCTGGGGGAGCCGTGTCCAGCGAAAGCTGGGCTGGATTATTCACCTCTGGGGCTTTTCCACATCCCTGTCCCCCCGCAGCACAGGCAGGGGGGTGTGGCACCCCGGCTGCCAGGAGGGATTCAGCCCAGGATGGGCGGCACCTGCCCAAATCCCGCCGTGCCAGGGCTCGGCACACCTGAGCTCTTGGCTCCCCAGATGGGGCTTGCACAGGGGCTCCTGTTGAGGTTCCTCATGAGCAGGACTGCCTCAGGTGCCCCCCAGGCCCTGCTTCCAGCAGAGCAGCTGTGGGCTTCTTGTTCCAGAGCTGCTCCAGGCTGCTTCTCTGGGCACTGCACCAGCTTACTCATCCCTCACTACTCCCCTCTCCTGCTCCTGCCATCTGAGTCACGAGTAGATTTATGGAGTTTAAAAGCAGTCCTTGTGCGAGCCATGCTCCACAGCCTCATCTTCCCACTCACACAACCTGCTCTCACCCCCTTTCCCTGGGGTTTGGCCAGAAGTACCAGAGCTGTACCATGAAAGGGAGTTCTCCTTGGCAAAGCCACAGCAGGAGCTCTCCCTCACAGCAAGATTTCTGTCCCTTCTGTCCCTTTCTGTCCCTTCCCCATGGCTCAGGTGCACAGGGCAGGGGAAGGTGGCTCCTGCTCAAACCAAGCAGTGGGACACGAGGAGCTGGAGGAATCCAGCCAAAGGAACAGCTTTGCTCACTTCTGCTTTGGCTTCGCCTGTGAATGTTTTCTCTCAGCGCTGGTTGATGAGTTTCAGGCTGAGGGAATGTCAGGAAACCAAAAAGGAGAAGGCTGTGACACATTGCAGGGTGTGCCAAGGAGCAGCGGTGACGCACAGCAGCTGGCAGGACTCTGCCGTGCCCCTCACCTTTGCTGGCCCCACAGGAGCTGCCACCCTCCCCCTGGCTGTCCCAGCACACCCACAGCTGCCCAGCAGCAGCTGCAGCCCCTCTGCTCACACCAGCAGCTGGGGACCATCACCTGCTGCCCCACAACACGGCTGGATCATGCCAAGGCGACATGCAGAGGGGTTGTAGCAGAAACTTCTCCACTCAGAGCAGGACAGGAGGTGGCAGGAAAGCTGCCAGGATGTGGCAGCTGCCCCAGCACAGCTTGTCCCCAGGGCACTGGCCAGCTGCAGATACTGGCCATGGCACAGGAGGGTGAGGTGCCACAGGACCACGCTGCATCCAGGGGAACATCCCTTCTGCCAGCCCCACATGGATCATTGCCAGGGGCTTCTGGACATGGGGCCATGAGGTTTTGGCTTGAATTTATCTCAGGGGAGCAGAGCAAAGGTCCTGCTGGGCTCAGTGTGGGGCTGAGGCTGGTCCCTGGCTGACAAGTGGCCATGGACTACACACAAAAATGCTCTAAAGCAGACAGCACCAAATGTTTCTTCTCCACCTAGCACAGTTGTTTAGGATTCAGTAAGGAACAAAACTGCATCTTGTAGGTTTTAATAAAGCTCTTGGCCAACGGTTCAAACACCAGGGAAAAAGCTGGAGAGAGAGGTTGAATTTATGGGAGCGGGAGGAGATCGTTTTCTTTCTTAGGAACTGGAAAAGATTAATAGTGTGCAAAGGCTCTTGGATTCATTCCTCACATAGCAGAATGGTTAGGAGACTTACTGGCTTGATGTTCTCCATTCTGCCTTCCCCAGGCAGCCTAGAGAATGTCTGGGCTGTGGAGAGGAGGACCAGGGAGAGCAAGGAGCCATCCCATGTCAGCCCTGGTGAAGAGGCAGCTGTGGTGTGCTGGGGGACAGAGGGAAACAATCTCAGGGTGCTTTGATGGGGAATTAAACAGATGCTTAATATTTCTGTCTGTTCTGATGTGTGGGGAGGCACTGGTACCTGGGGAGGTGGTGGGAGTATGGGGAAACAAGGCAAGTTCATCCTTCCAGCACATCCCCACTCCTGGACCCCGGGGTGCCAACAGCACTGAACTGCTCCATAACAGGAATCTGAACCCAGGGAAGGTGCAGCCTGTCTCCCACCACAGGCATTCTGCAATCACCCTGCACCATGTGAGGTAAATCCTGATGCAAATTAAAATTCATGAAAAAAGACAGGAATTTCCCAAGTTCCACTGAAGAGCCCAAAGCTTCTTTCCAACAGCCAAAACCTGCTGCAAGCCTCACTGCACACAGAGTGCAGGGCAAGGATGAAAAGCCACTGGACACACAACAGGAGAAGCCACAAGATGTGACTTCCAGACAAACCAGAGCCTGTGCTGGAGAGGCAGAACGGCTCAGGCATTGCTTCAATCCAAAATCAGTCTCATTTGGCTGTGGGGTGACAGCCAGCCCATGTCCCCAGAGCTGCACCAACACAGCCTTTAGCACAAGCTGAGGCTGCAGCAGCTCCACACTCCCAACAGCCAGGACAGGACACAGCTCAGCATGAGCAGCAGGAGCCATGTGCCTGCCCAGCCATCCCCCCAAAAGGAGTCAAGTCCCTTTGGAAGGAACAGTCATCTCCCCAAAACCAAATTTAAGCTGGAAACCTGATGAGAGGATGGGCAAAACCACTTACTTTCCACTGCTGGTCCCAGTCAGAGGAACACTGGACACATCTAATTTCTCCAAGCTGCTGTAGCTGGGAAAGTCCAAGCCAACAACCTGACACTTGGCTGGGTACAAATGTAGCACTGAGTGTTTTCAAGGCTCCATAGACAGCCCTGGAGCTGTCAGCTGTGGAAAATAAACTTCTGTGCTATTTCTGGATATCTGTTGTGCTCTAAGTCAGGGGTTAAAGGCTGCAGAGGTACCTAAAACATTTCACTGGGAGGCAGAAGCAGCTCCTGGGAAGCCACGATCAGTCTGGATTTTCAAATAATACTAGAAAATAGGTTTGCTCTTTCAGAGAATGAATTAAGAACTCGAGCAAAACTGCTTAACATAAAAGTTCCCAGACATCTGGAAAGAATTAGTCAGGAAGATGCTTGGGACACGGAGCTCAGGCAAGTTCAGGAGACACCTACTGCAGATCCACAGGAGGAGGGAGGAGGAGGGAATGGGTTGGGGGGAAAAGCAGGAAGGGAGGATTGAAATAAAACCAAACAGGCTCTGCCCACAGGCAGTACAGCCCTAGAGGGTCTGTGGGGCCACACCACACTGGCAAAGAGCTCTCCAGGCAATTGCTCCTGCCTGTCCTTGCAAGGGCAGAGCAGGGCTGTGTGCTGAGCATGTCCCACGTGGAGCAGCTCATCGCTGCTGCAGGCCACATGTGTCCCCACTCACTGCACACCCATCAGAGCAGCAGAATTTGCCCCTCCTTGGAGCTCAACGGGGCAAAAGCTGTGCCAAAGTCACAAGCACTAGAGAAACACTGAGCCAAGACTGGGGGACAGAGCAAAAAAGCCAGCTAACAGGTGGTGGAGAATGTTTGCTGTGTTTCGGAGCAGGTAAGTACTCAGGCAGCCCCTCAGCAAAGTCACAAATGGGTTCTCCTTCAGGCCAAGATGAAAGTCTCAAAGAATAAGAACAAAAACCATAGGGACTTGTGAAACAGATGCTTGGTTTATTAAATAAATTACAAAGCTTTTTATAACATATTTCTGCCTCCGAGTCACTTCACACTTCAGTTCAGGTGCCAAATCCTTTGTCTTTTCCATAACTGTGGGCTCTTGTAATGCACTCAGCTTTGAAATCTGTTTTAAATCCATGAGCTTACACTGAAGCAAAGCTTTTGGGTTTGTTTTGGAAGTCTGGTGTTACCAACAGCAGCTCCTCATTCTTAGGCAGAGCTGCAAAGGCCCTGCTGCACCAGAAGCCAGAGCTCAGCCCTGTGGGAGGAGGCAAAACAACCACACACGAGTCAGGTGCTCCTTGTAAATGTTTGTGGGCATATGAATTTAGGAACTGAATTTAGTTTGTGCTTTTCCTGTGAGTGAAGAATAACTGTTTTTCAATGGGGTTAGCAGCAGGTAAAGCTGAAAATCAAAGTGTGAGCTTTGTGTTTCCTGACAATTTTCCTTTAACAAGGTAGCTCCAGCTGCTAACTGCATTTTATTGCATTCCTCACAGACAGATCTCCATGCGAGAATACTTTAAGAGCTCTACTCCAAAAATAAAGGTACTTGGATTTATTTTTATGGTTACATATATTTTACCAGTTGGTCTCAGAGCCCTTAGTGCTGCCTTACCCACAGCTCCACTAAGATATGGCACAGCCTGGAGTCCCTTGATGCCAAGATGATTTTTTGCCTTTTCTTTTATATACCTTTTATATACCTTTTATAAACCTTTTATGTATTCTCAGTGCTCTTAGCATACCTACTTGTAATTCCTTAAGTCTGGTAACTTAACATAGTCCTGGTATTCTGTTAAGGCAGAAAACCAAACATCCCAAAGGCCTGGCAGCTGAAAGTGGGAAAGCCCTGTGCTCTCTTGAAAAACCAAAGCCCCTCTAAGATACATCCCAGAAACTAAGATGAATCCAAACCAAGTGGGAATACTTTGACATGAGAAAATATCACACTCTTCATTCCAGCCTCTCATTGAAGCATCTTTATTAGATACATTAATTCTCAAAATCTATAAAGTTGTATACACTATCTATTTCAGCATGCTCCACCTTGATGAAGTGTTGCACCATAAGGATCCTTATTAAATACCAAGATAAAAATCCTTTATCCCTCAACCCTGTCTGGCTTTTGATTTTAGGACCAAGGGAAAGGCATCACCCTGACCCTGCATTTGGCTCCCCACGCAGCTGGAGCAGCAGCTGCTGCTCTCACTCACCTCCCTCCTGTTTTGATCCTCAGGAAGGTGCTGAAATGTGTCACAGAGACACCCCTGTGCTGTGAGCAGGTGTCTGACTGAGCTGTGCAGGCTGCCAGGCAAGGAGGAGCAGGAGGGGCCTTTCCACCTGCCTGCTGACACGTGTGACACTGTGAGGCTGAATGCCTGGGACTATTCTGGCTTCTTTTTTCCTTGCCAAGGTTGGGATGATTAATACACAAACAGAGATTTTGGGTTCAGACTCAAATCAAATTTTTATTCTTATCTTTATTACAGTCNCCAAAATCTAAGTTTTCAGAATTCCAACAAATGCCCACCCTGGCTCTGTTCACGGGGGAACCCTCGGACCCCCAGTGACCCCCAGGCAAATAGCAGCTGAAGGGAGCTCTGCACACACCAGGAGCCCTGTCCTCCTCAGCAAGGGTGTCCCTGCAGCCTGACAGAACACCCAGATCTGCAATGGAACAAGCCCACAGCTGATCCCAATTACAGTCCTCTGATGCAGAGACTCACTCACACCCTGCAGAACGCTGCAGAAAAATGCAGCTGATGACATGGCCCATCAACCAGNGAAGGAGAGCTTCTAACTCTTTCCAAGGTTATTTAAGTGATAGTTACCCAATAACAAGATGACACCTATACTATTTGTACTTTTGACCCCATAATGACCACCCAAGTCCCGCAATGCAGACCTTTTTCACCCAATTGCAGAAAACCACACAAAGCCATGAAGAAGAAGGAAGAAGAAGGTGAAGAAGACTCAGACAACACCCCAAACCTTCCATCTTGACTCACAGGTATTACTATATAGTAAAACCCCAAAATCTAAGTTTTCAGAATTCCAACAAATGCCCACCCTGGCTCTGTTCACGGGGGAACCCTCGGACCCCCAGTGACCCCCAGGCAAATAGCAGCTGAAGGGAGCTCTGCACACACCAGGAGCCCTGTCCTCCTCAGCAAGGGTGTCCCTGCAGCCTGACAGAACACCCAGATCTGCAATGGAACAAGCCCACAGCTGATCCCAATTACAGTCCTCTGATGCAGAGACTCACTCACACCCTGCAGAACGCTGCAGAAAAATGCAGCTGATGACATGGCCCATCAACCAGGAACAGCACAGAGCAATTAATCACAATAAAACTTCAATGAGCACCTCCTTCACCCCATTTCAGTCAGTCAGAGTCAGGGCATGGCCACTCTCAATGCAGAAAGCTCCCTCAGCACTTTCAGCAGGGCTGTTGTTAGCACAAAGACAGACATCAGGGGCCAAACATCTGGGAGAAGCAGAAGGGCCACTACTGAAGTGTGCTGAACATCTTCCAGAATTTAAATCCATTTGTTCATTGTGCAGCTGTCCTGAAGAGAGGCTGACAGGAGAGGGGTGTTGAAGGCTCGTACAGCGTGCACACACGCAAAGACAACTCTGCATCCGAGCTCACCAGGATCTCCTGGTGTGTGAGGATGATCCAGCAAGGCCTGAGCAGGGATGACACCCCTGATTCACCCTGAGCCACCAACCATGCTCCAAACCCTGTTGAAGGAGCACAAGGCTGTGCAGCCACGTGAGCCCCACCAGACCCCTGAGCCCTGCCAGGAGCACAACCCCCCTCACTTCCACCCTGGGCCAGGAGCAGCTTTTCTCAGCAGGGGCTTTGCTTTGCAATTAGAACTGTGTGTGAAGAACTGCAAATAGAACTCGTGAAGGTCCTATCCCTGATGGGAGCACGGCCCCAGCACTTTCCCACCCTTGGCACCCCCAGCAGGGCTGTTTGCAGTGCCCTCAGGTGGCTGTTGGAACCCTGGAGGCTGAACATTTCAAGCTTTCTGTGTTAAAAGGTGCTGACCCTCAGGCAAGCACCATATTTGACCTGAGGCCGTGGAACAGGCTCCTGAAATCGAGTGATGGCACTGGGGTTGTGGGTGTGTGGTTTGAACAGAATTGTGTGATCTCACAGGGTGAAAAACTTGCATTTGGGATTTTAGTATATAGGAATGTATGGGGCAAGATGGAGGACTTTGGATGTTGTCTGAGTACTTCTTCACCACATTCTTCCTTCTTCTTCCTGGGTTTGGGTGGTTTTCTGTAACTGGGTGAAAAAGGTCCACATTGCAGGCCTTGGGTGGTCATTACTGGGTCAGAAATATAAATAATACAGGTGTCACCTCGTTAATGGGTGATTAGTGCTTAAATAAACTTGGAAAGAGTTCCAGGTGCTCCATTTTACTTCATTCCTCTAAGTTGCTGGTTAGAGCTCACAGCTCAGGAGTCTGTAAATAGATAAATAATAAACACCCAAGTCCAAACATGAACTGTGACTCCCTTTTATTAATCCCAACCATGGCAGAGAAAAAGAAGCCAGAACCATCCCCCAGCCTGGGCTGGGGACACAGAAACCTGAGCACAAACACACTCACAACGTGTCTGATACAATTCTTTATTGGCTTCTCTGAGAAGCTGCAGCCCCTTCCCAAATACATCATTTACAGACACACACCCCTCTGCTTCCCAGGAATGGTCAGAGGAGCAGTGCAGGGCCCATAAAAGCTGTCCCTGAACTGTCAGCAGACACCAGAGAGTGACATTTTAACACTGACTTCAGTGGTGACAGAGCAGTGCTCTGCAACACCCTTGAGAACTGCCCATGTCAGCACTCAGGGATCTGTGCACCTCCAGAATTCCATTTTCAAGGCAGATTTGCTTCCTTCCTCCTCCATGCCCAGGTGGGATGAATGCAAACACACTGCTCAAGCACGTGAGGTGACCGATATTTCTAACCTAACATATTTTCTTTATTTGTAAGGACAGAGCCCAAATACCTTTCCTGACACCAGCCTGAAGGACTCTGTTAAATATCCTGAACAGAGGATAGCTCATGTAAGCATCAACATTTTTTCCATTACACAAAACATCTGTGTCAGGAGAAGTTCCACAGCTGGAGGTGACTCCCTTCTATCCTCGTGGCTTTTTCTGCTCAGCCTCTCCTTCAGAGACCAAGGCCACTTCCACTTGAAAATGGCACAGTTCAGGCATTTCATGCCGAGGAAAAGACTCAACTCAAGTCATTCAGCTTCCAAAAAGCACCAGGGAGCTCCCTCAATTCCTCATCTCTTTGCAGCACCACAGAACACGCCAGAAGCTGGTCAGAGGCAGCCCCTGGTGCCCTGTCAGGAGCCAGGGGAGCAGCTCAGCTCCCGATGGTTCTCCACAAACAGTGAGACCTTCAGGAGAGTATCTGAAACAGAGAGAAAGCAACAGCCCTGTCAGCTTAACAGGTTTCATCTTGCACAGAGTATTCTGTGCTCCCCAGAACTTGTTTCTAAAGGCAACAGAAGGAAGTGTGGGTAAAACTGACTGCATGAAAGGGGTCCCTGAGCCCTTGCTGCACTCTAAGGGAGGATTGTGAGCCTGAGAGATTTCAGCCTGCTAGCAGCTGCTAACATTTTCCCAAGGAAAAGTCTCTCAAAAAAGTTTTTTTCTCAAAACAATCTTGGCAAGCAACTCTCCTTTTTCCAAACAATCTTTCTCCAGGTGGTGTTTTGCTGTTTCTCTGGTCTAACCCATGGCATTAGAGAGGTGTCGTTCCTATTCACCAACCATGTTAAATCTGTGTCAGAACACCTTATAAAAGGTAGTAAGAATTAGAAAATAAAGCCTTTTTTCTATGTTCTTTGCCTTCTGAAATATTTGGAGTCTTTTCTTTCGTGTCCTGCAGTGACAAGTTTGCTGTTGGCACGTCAGGAATGGAATTGGTGTGTGACTGCTGTGACAATAAAAAGCCTCTTTTTTTCTCTGCTTTTGCCTTCTGAATTATTTGGACTCTTTCATGTCCTACAGTGACAGAGGATGTTGCTCCAGCTGTGATGGTGAGCACTTTCAACTGATGCTGCCCAAGATCTCAGCTCAGGTCACAGAGATCAGCTGAGCAGTGTCACCCACAGCTGCAGAGAGCAGCACAGCCCAGCCTGGCCTGGCCCCAGGGGACATCAGCAGAGCCCTGGGAAAGCCCCTCAGCTCTTTGTGCACTCTGAAAAACCAGTTCTACTCTCTTAGAGAAATTCATAAGTTTAATAAAAAATAAAAATAGACAATAGGGAGATAGAAAGGCAGAAAGTATTTTTGGCCAGCCAGCAGCATGCACACTCTTTCAGATTTTTATTTTGAAGGATTGTTGTGTTGCATATTCAATAGAGTTTAATAAATTATTTAAATATTCTTTTCGAGTTTTTATTTGTTTCAAGTATCCCCAATTATTTTATTTGTTAAGATTTATTTGTGGGTGACTCCACTCTGTCGGGTAACATAGGTCTCATAAATCTTTCTCTTGAGGTTTTTTTGGTTATTTTCATTTGGCTAC
>VXBB01008640.1:79331-92806 GCA_013399915.1 Illadopsis cleaveri
TTACAAGGTGATGACCTCCCCCAATATCTTCTGGCTTGGTCAGTTTAGATGTTACAAAGAAGAAAAAAAAAAACAAAAAAAGCCCCAGCCTTTTACTGTTAACTCTCTGGTACAATCAAAAAAATATCCACTCATTACCTTTCTAAACTCTATTAACAAAACACAATATTGTACAATTATATCTATAGTATTCATGTTAATATTTGGGAAAAGCCAACTATAAAATATGCATTTAAAACACAGCACCAGGGGACATCGAGGGGCTCTTTGCACACACAACTACCTCGAACGACATCGTCTTCTTTGCAGCGCTCCAAAATCCTCTCCCAGGACTGCGGGAGGGTTTCCACGTCCGCCAGGCTGTCCAAGCTGAGGCGCTGCAGGAGCAGTTTGCTCTCCAGGTACCTTCGTGCCCGTTAAGGACAACAAGGAGAAAACAGCCCCCAACCCCCTCAGAGCTGCCCTGACACGCCCAGAGCAGGATACAGGTGCCGGTAGAAGCGTTCCACGTCCTGCAGCCCCTCCAACACATCGGCCAGCGAGGGGCAGCGCGGCCCGCGCCGCAGAACCGCCTCCAGCGGCAGCTCTGCCGGGCCGCGCTCCTCGTACAGCCGCAGCACCGCGCTGCCGGCGGCCCCCACGGCGTCCCGCACGGCCCGGAGNGCCCGCGCTGTCGCGCTCCACACGCGTCATCACCCCGCGCGGCGCCGCCATTGGCCGGCGCGGGCGGCGGTCGGTTCGAACAGCCGCAGTGCCCGCCATGGCGCCCGCCAGGAAGAAAGGCGGCTCCAACTCCCGCGGCAGGAAACTGGCCGCCTTCCTCAAGGACTACGACCGCGAAGGTGGGAGAGGGACAAGGAGGGGAAAGCGGAGAGGGAGCGGGAGAGGGAACGCGACAGCCCGCGGGCAGCGCTAATGCCTCATGTCCCCGCAGTGAGCCGGCGGCTGGAGCGGCTGCGGGCGGACGGGGAGTGCCTGGTGAAGGAGGTGGAGAACCTGTACGACATGGCGATCCTGCGGCTGCCCCTGGAGCTCCGCCAGATGAACTGGCTCGAGTATTACGGTGCGGAGCGGGGCCGGGCGCTGCCGGGCTGGGGGAGCGCGTTCCCCCGGGGATAACAAACCCCAAGGGGAATAAGGGAGCGGATGGGATCTGCCGTGCCTGGAACCCCCAGGGAAGCATCCCACGGGCTGTACCCTGTTCTCTGGGGATGAAAACTGCTTTGTGCTGGGTTTTGCACCCCGGGGAAGCATCCCACGGGCTGTATCCTGTTCTCTGGGGCTGGGAACTGCTTTGTGCTGGGTTTTGCACCCCGATGATGGTGCCAGCCCTGCTGTGCTGTGTGAGCTGTCCCGGACATGTTCTAATTTGTCTGAATTATTTTCTTTCTAGCCAAACAAGGGAGTGGAAAGACGCTGGAGGAGGTGGCTATGGTAGGTTTCCAGCACAAACATAAAGCTCTCTAGAACCATCACACACTGCTCCTTGTGCTGCAATAACACGCTGGAGCATGACAAGAGNTCTCTAGGGACGGAAAATCCTTTGTGCTGGGTTTTGCACCCCAGGGAAGCATCCCACAGGCTGTATCCTGTTCTCTGGGGATGAAAACTGCTTTGTGCTGGGTTTTGCACCCCGATGATGGTGCCAGCCCTGCTGTGCTGTGTGAGCTGTCCCGGACATGTTCTAATTTGTCTGAATTATTTTCTTTCTAGCCAAACAAGGGAGTGGAAAGACGCTGGAGGAGGTGGCTATGGTAGGTTTCCAGCACAAACATAAAGCTCTCTAGAACCATCACACACTGCTCCTTATGCTGCAATAACACGCTGGAGCATCACAAGAGAAACAGTTACATCAATATTTTCACAAATGTTTCTTTAAAATTTACCAATAAGAGATGCCCGTTGTATCAGACCTGGGATTTAGGTGGTTCTGCTGCTGCCTGTTGGATCTTTCCTCATCTGCTAGATTGCAGTCCCAAATCCCTGAGGGCACTTTGCAGGGAAGGAAAGCATTTCCAAAGTGCAGAGATGGAGGAAAGGGCCCAGTTTGAGCACAACAGCCAACCTGGAGCTGACCTGGCTGCAAAATTGTTGGGGGTTTGCTCTACAGCTTTGACTCACGAGAACTTTGGGCTGCCAACATCCCCAATGGTGCCACAAGTGTTTTTTAATTTTAGGCAGACTTGGAGATAGCAGAAATAGACAAGCTGAGAGCAGGAGTTATCAATGGCCCGTTTGACATTGTCAAGAAAGGTGAGTTTAAGCACTGGGGTGTGACTGGTGAGGTGGAAGCATGTTGTGGTTACTTGATGTGAATAATAATTCAGTTTTTGCTCATGTCCCTCAGTGTGTTTAAACCAGGAAAATAATCTTACTTTTATCCCTAGTACCTGCAGTTCCTCTAATTAATTTCATTAAAATATTCAAAATAATCCAAAGTAGTGCTCTGTCAACCATTAGGATTGCCCTGGAATTTGGATTTCTGAATTGTTGCCAAAAATTGCTTGTAGCTGCTTGCCCCCCTGCTAAATGATAATTTCAAGTTATTATTTACTTAGATAACACTTTCTCTTTCTAGCAGATAAATTCAAAAGGAGTGTTGAAGCTGTTGAGGAAGCAGAGCCTCCATTGCTTCCTCTGCCAAAGAAATCCAGAGTTGACAGCCAGTGTCCCTCAGAGACAGAGGCTGAGAATGTGAATCCAAGAACTGCCAAGGTGAGTAGCTGTTCTTTGGGGTGACATTATTCTCAGGATATAAATTCCTGACTGAGCTGATGGCCAGGGCTGTCCAGGATGCTCTGAGGGGGACTTCAAACAGCTGCCAGAGAATTCCAGGGATGGGGAAGGTCCCAAAGGTTTGAATGGTGTTTGTTCTGGGCTCTTGTGCCATGGAAAGGGACTGAGCCCAACATTTTTGTCCTGTTTATGTGGACTCAGCTGTCCCATGAGAGGGAAATAACTGATCTAGTGAGTGATGTGTGCTTCAGGTGAAGGCATCTGCCAAAAAGCCACCCGTGGCCAGAAGACCCCCCTCAGCGAGAGTGAAGCGCATGAGCAAGAGGTAAAATCTCTGTCTCATCTCCAGAAATGGAGAATGAGAGTGCAAATATCAATATCTCTCCTTGGTGGGCTGGACTTTGGCTCAGCAGTGGCAGGGAGAAAGAGTTGTGGGAAAATTTGATGTGAATGAAAGATGGACAGCTGCCTCTCCTGTGAGAATAAGCTGTCCTCAGTTTTGGGGGTCACTGGTTAGTCATGAAACCCCTGGGTTTAGTGGTGGTCACCTTGGACAAGTGCCTGTACGTTTGTTAAAGGTCATCTTACAAGCAGATGTTTATTTCCCTTTAACAGATCAAGCAAAAACAGCTTTATCACCCCAGCTACTGGCAGGATGGTTGATATCTGTGCTCGGGGAGGCACCTCCATGGTGACACCCAGATTTGATTCCAGGTTTGTGAACAGAGAAAACAAACATTTCCCTCCCACCTCTGATCCGCTTTCCTCCATCTCTGCTACACAACCTTTAGTGGCTTTTTGGAGCTGAAATGAAAGGCCTGGGCTAGAAATGCTGAGAGGAGACATCTCCTGCTGATAACTCGTTGTTTCAGGGTGTTCAAGACGCCGGGGCTGCGCACGCCTGCCCTGCACGAGCGCGTTTACACCATCTCTGCCAACGGCAGCCCCCTGGCCGACAGCGGGGACGCCGTCCTCACCCTGCCCCTGGGAGGGGGAGAGGTAATTCCTGACATTCCTCCCATCCTCACCCTGCCCCTGGGAGGGGGAGAGGTAATTCCTGACATTCCTCACCTCCCCTGGCAGCCCTGGAGGGCAGCACAGGCACCTCCTGGTGCCTCACCAGCTTCGGTTCACCCGCTCTTGTCTCTTCAGCTGTGCAGTTTTATCGGGGGCATGGCTGAGATTAAAAAGAGCTTCAAGAGACTCTCAGCCACAAGTGGGACCTGCTCAAGCTGGTTGGAACAGAACAGGAGGATGTTTTGCTGTGCATTCACTTTAAAACACTTAAAGCAGCAGTAGTGCCACTGTAGTGGGTTTGTGGTGGGTTTTTTTACAAACACACTGCTCAAGGACATGAGGTGACCAATGTTTCAAAGCCCTAATCTGACATATTTTCTTTATTTGTAAGGACAGAGCCCTAATATCTTTTGGCTGGCCAAACCCCAGTGCACCCAAAAAAAAAAAACATTCACTCGCTGGCTTTTTCCCCCCCACCACCACCAAAACCCAAGCTATTTAAAACCACCACAGCCAGTAATGCATTAATGCACTGCAGGAAAGGTGTGAGATGAGCTTCTGTTCCAGCTGAATGTAGTTCTCAGCCTGTCTATACTTAGATCTCAATCTCTTTTTTTTTTTTTAAATTTAACTTTTTGGCTGCCTCCAGCTGCTGCAGCTAAGCAGACAGAAAACCTGAGATTTGAGTTTGTTTCCACAGAGCATACGTTTGACAGCAAAGGATTTGACCAAGAAGAATATTCTTCAGCTGAACCCCAAGGCCCGAGGGCTCATGAAGAAGCTGTCAGTAAGTCTGGGTGTTTTTGTCAGCCATGACCTGAAGCTGTAAGGCAGTGCTGCCCCTCTGTTATCAGTCAAGGGACTGTTGAGCTGCAAGAGGAACTCCTTATTTCCCCCCTTGTCTTGAATTTTGGCTGATGTCAGAGGTGAAGGAGAAGCAGGAGCTTTACATCACATCTGGCTGAATCCACAGTGGGGAAAAGGGCTGTTGTCACTGCTCTGAAAAACAAACTGGCCCTTTAGGCTGGAGCTGCAGGTGCTTGTGGGCTGTGCCAGTGTCTCTGAGCACTGATTGATTTCTCTTTCCTTTCAGGTTTGTCTCGCTCAGGCTTGTAACGAGGCAAAAATCCCCCTGGATGGAAGTCAGTGAGCAATGACATCCCTCTGTAAATACATTTTACATTTAGGACTGCTACCTTCATTTAGTTCTTGCTTTAATTTGTATCTTCCTTTCGTTGATCCACAGAATGGAAGCTAAGAATTAGTTATTCTGCCTGTAATATGTAATGGGATCAAAATAAATTGAACTTTTTTTTTAATTTGAGGGGAAAAAGCATTCCTTATTTTTTATTTCCTTTAGGGTTGAAACCATGAAACAGAAACCTGTTTCTTTGCTGGCTGGTGCACTGTCCTTTCCAAAGATGCCTCTTTGTCCTTGATTTAAGCCTCTTTATGGGGCTATAAACAAGGGTGTTGAGACTTTGAAATCTTTTCTGCATTTGAAAAGTTCTACTTTTGGCAGAACCAGGCCTGCAGCATGGTTAAAAGGGACACAAACTGCAATCAGAGCTCTTTGGTGCAGGGTGTGGCATGGGAGGAAGCTTGTAGAACAGCATTCATACATGAATTTCCTTTGGAAAGCAAACATTTTACTGTCTGGAAGACCTCATGTATATACCATGGATTTGGAAATGTCTCTTTGAGAGGCTTTGGCAGGTTCTAAGTCCTAACTGCAGGTGGCAATAATATATCCCACTCAGCTACACATACACCTGCTTTGCTATTCTGTGCACATATTAATTAAAAGCATCAATTAGTTGAGCTGTAAATAAAAACAAAATGTATGTGTTTATGGATGTGTAAGTTGAGATTCTGCTTGAAATACATCTTTACCACGAGAACAAAATTAACTAGAATTTTTAGCCTAGAGAATTCTTCTTTTAAATCCACACTGTCTGATTTAAAAGCTTTAGTTACAATTGTTAAGATCAGAGCTCCTGCCTTGAACCAAAGCTCTTCCAAAAGAAGTTTCCTTTAGGAGAGGGCAGGCTGCAGAGGGAGAGCTGCCAGCAGGGAAAAAGGGAAAAAGCATGTGAAAATTGCAAGCCTGGCAGGGAAAAAACATTCCTGCTTCCCTTGGCTGTGTCACAGCTTCCTGTGACCTGGGGAGCTCGGTGTGTGTGCTGAGCTGTGGTTGTGAGAACTCCAGATTTCTGCCCAAATTCCTGATGGAAATGTGGAGCTATTGGTGTGGAGGAATAATGAGCCAGGCAGGGAGCCCGTGAGGCCCCTGCCCTGGGCTGGGCTGGTTCTGAGCTCCTGAGCAGCTCCTCTCAGCAGCCTGGCACAGATGCACTGCCAGCTTTGTCACCCTCAACACCTCCCAGGTGGCCCCTGACTCAATGACATTGTAAGACATAAGTAGACAACAATTCCCTGCTTGCTGATGGAAGAGATGATGGTTTGGAACAAATTAGAACCATCTCCAGGCCGATATTTTTCATGCAGGAGTTCTTGATTTGAAGGTGCAGGACAGCACATGCAGCTCTCCCCCCTGACCTGTGTAATTCCACCAAAAAATCTGTGTTCCCTGGGTCAGCTTGAAAGCATGAGGAAAAATATTCCTTAGCATCACTGAATTCATGGGATTTCTCCCTTCTGTAAATCAGTGACTGGGGAGCTGTACCTTCAACAGGGAAATGAAATGGATCTCTGGGAGGTGCATCCACACCTCCCCTGCACACCTCCCAGGCACATGTCAAGGATTTCCTTGAGTCCAGGCTGGCTCTTGGCTTTCACACCCTCACAACTGAATGTTTGAGCCCCTCAGGAGACCAAAATCACTGTATCCAATTTATTGCTAGACAGGAGCTTGCTAAAGGCAGGATTTCTCCCTCAGCTGGGCTGCACCTCCAATCCATGCTGGCTGTGGATTTCATTTGTGATGAGATATGGAAGCTGTTGTGGCTGGGCCTGGCTGTGGAACTAGGGGAGGTAAGGGATGTGAGGGCACTGCTTGGCTGATGGAGAAAGCAGAAATGTCCTCTTAAAATCCAGTGGGAGGAAGCAGAGCCCACAGGGTGCAGCTTCAGAGTGATTTCAGCCTTGTCTCAGATGAGAGTAGGGAATGAATTGTCTATCTCAGAAAATTACTGCCCACAAGCCACCGAGCTTTACACTCCCCCCACCCAGAAGGGTTATTACACTGAAGAGCAGGATTAGAATTGCTAATTTTAACATTGCACACAGACACCAAAGTCCCAGGCACCCTCCCTTGCCTCTCCAGGGGAAGATTGTGCAGCTGTGGGTCCTGTCAGGGCTCCTGTGCTCTGCTGCTGAGCTGGTGTCCCTGGCTGCTCTGTCCAGAGCAGCTTTCTAGGGAAAGGTCAAGAGTTACAGGTCAATCATCCCTGTAAAGTACAAACCCTGCTGATGGTGCAGAGGTCAGGGCTGTGCTGAGCAGGGCAGGCAACAGGCTTCATACACAATTTGATTTAATTCCTTTGCTGTGAGGGTAGTAACTGGAAATGTCAATAAGGTCTCAACTGCTGTTGCTGAGTCCTGAGCAGGGCTGGGACCTGATTACAGCCCCAAACTGAGCACAGTGCCCTGGGGGTGCTGTCAGATGTTCCTGTATTAAGAAAAGTATTTCACTCTTTCCCAAAATTAAAAAAAAAGTGAAATTTCTTCCCACCTACCCCCTGAAATAGTCAGAGAGCCCTGAGGCAGGATGGAGGGGTCAGGACCAATGGCAGCTTGCAGATCTGGGTCTCTCCCTGTCCACCCTGCAGCAGAGCTGGGGCTGTGGTGGGAGAGGGGCTGGAGCAGGGCTCTGCTTCAGCTGGAGGGCTGCTCTCCCACAGAGGGTGTCCTTGTGGCCCAGGAAGCTGCTCCTGATGGCACTTGATTGATGGGATCTGAGCAGTCGTTCTCTCAGTGTCAGCTGGCCGCCTCTGCCGACTGCAAATGAAGGCACAAGGAGGAACTGGGCAGCAATCGATGCCAAATGGAAGGTGCAGCTGGAAATTGTCTGTCTGGAGCGTGGGCAGAGGGGGCCCTGGCCAGGGCAGCACTGAGTGAACACTCAGACACTCCTGCTTTGTCTTTCTGTTCCTTCATTAGTGCTCAGAATGGTGAGGGAATGCAGCTCCATGGGACTCTGAGGGACAAAGAAACCCTGCCAAGAGCTGCCAGCACTGAGTTCTGTCTGGCCAAGCAGCTGCTGCAGATCAAAACGTGCCAGAGCAGGGCAGGGACACGGAGCACAATGCCTTCAGTTACAGCCCAACGTGCAGAGACAAGAGCACATGGAAGCACGGGGGGGAGCAGAGCACTCAGAGACCACAGCACAACTGCCAGGTCACAGGGAATCCTGACCAGGCCCTTCTGTGCCTTTCTATGCCTTGTTTTGCCTTGGCACAATGGGAATTCCAGGCTGGTGCAGCCCGTTCCCCAGCCCAGCACATTCAGCCCTCAGGAGGGAGGGAGAGCTGAGCATTGATCAGGGGCTGCAGCTCAGCCCTGAGCACTGGATTAATTTGTGCATGAATGCCCAATTCCCCTGTACCTGAATCCTCAGCTTGGGTGTGAGCACCCAAACAGGGTCTGGGCGAGGGCCTGGCAGCAGTGTCTAACAAAATGAGAATTTGCTGGAGAAGTTTTTCTAAAGGAGCTGCTGTCCTGGGGACTCTGACTGAGCTGGGGGCCCAGAGAGGCACAATTGGTCCTGTTCCCATGGCTCCCCTCTGGGGCTCAGGGTTGGGAGGATGTGCCAGCACAGCCCCAGCACGTTGCCTCAGCCTTGCTGTGCCCAGTGAGCAAAGAGATCTTGGACAGAAAAAGGGTTTTTGCTTCTACTCTTCCACCTGCCACCTTCTGGAGGTTCCCAGGGTGGGGGACAGTGAAGCATCCTTTACACCTGCAGTGCCTGAACGGGGCCATTCCATCCTGTCCCACAGCTCAAGGAGTGACAGTGGCTCTGCCAGGTGGGACCAGAGCTGCCTACAGGGACACAAGTGACAAATGGCCCATGACATTGTTGAGGGGAGCACGCACACGCAGTGATGGGCTTGTAATGAATTAAGTGCTGTTCAAATGGATGCAAGACTGCTGTAAGGAATGTGAGTGTGTTGTGAGGAGTAGGACACAGGTGTGATGAATATTGCCCATCAGCTGTGATAAAAAGCCTATCATCCCAATACAGATCTTCAAAAACTAATTTAAGGCCGAAAGAGATGATTAAAAATGAGGAGAGAAAATTGTCTGGGATATATTTAGAGTCTCTTGCTAGGTAAGATGAATTCCAGAAGTCAAAATACTGCCTGTGGGGTGAAGGGGATCGATGCTGATATTGTGGTGGCTCATGATAAGAAGACAGGGCTGAGGCAATTCTCCTGCCAGGGGAGAGTGTCTGCGGAAGGAGAGCCCTTGCCTGGGACTGGCTGCTGGGCTCCAGGAGGGACAGGACTGTCCTGGAGCTGTCAGCCCTCCCCCAGAGGGTGCAGCAGCTCTCTGCCCCCAGCCCAGGGTCTGGCTGGTCCCTTCCCACCTCAGTTTCCTTCCTGGGCCTGGGGCCACATTGCAGCTGGGTGCTGGGGACACAGCGGGGGGTGAAGGATCCTGGGATCCCAAGAGAAAAAAACGCTTCTGCAGAATGAGGTTTATGAGCAGCAATGCCTGGAGATGCTCAGGAGAGAAGCCCCCAATACTGGTGCTGGGTGGGCTTAGGCTGTGTCCCTCTGCATTTCATTCTCTGACATTTAAGGACACATGTCCCTGTGTCCTGAGTGCTGTGCCAGCGTGGGGCTGAGGAGGTGAGCACGGCCAGCCTGCAACCTGCCATGCCCCGGACATCTGGAGAGCTGAGTTTTGATCTTGGCTGTTTCCTCCCTCATTTATCTCTCTCTGCTGTCCTCGATGACAAGATCATTAGAAACCCGGTTGCTGTTGCTGAGCTCTTCCTCCCGAGCTGTGTGTAACCGTGGACAATGCCTGCAAGACAAGAGGTTTAATTGTGTTCTGCCAGCAGCCACAGGATGTCAGCCAGGCAAATTTAAAGCCAGGCTGGATGGGGGTGGGAGGTGCACCTCCATTACTCACCAGCCTGGATGAGGTTTAGCTTTATTGTATCCTGAAATAGCCGGAGCCTGGGAGGTGCTGATTGAAGCCATTTGAAAACATGACAACATCCTCGGGACGAGAGGTGTCTAATCTAATGAAGCCAGAAGGCATTAGCTAAGAGCTGTGCAAAGCGAGGAAAACACAATTAAAGCATTCCTGAGGACAGCTGTCGACCTGCATCAGGAACACGGGGACAGAGATACTGGTACAACTCTAATGAAAATAAATGATCTGTTTGAAACATTCCTCGAGTCAGTGACAGCCTCTGCTGGGCTCAGCCTTGAAGGGTCCCACCAGGCACAAGCTGGTGCCTGTATGAGGCTCCCTGGGCAGGGCTGGTGGCACCTGCCTGTGCTGCACTGGGGGCATGGAGGGTTTTGTCTTTGCAGCCAAACAGCCCAGGAGGATCACAGAATCACAGAATCACAGAATTTCTAGGTTGGAAGAGACCTTCAAGATCATCGAGTCCAACCCAGCTCCAACACCTCAACTAGATTACGGCACCAAGTGCCACATCCAGTCTTTCTTTGAACACATCCAGGGATGGTGACTCCACCATCTCCCTGGGCAAACCATTCCAGTACTTAACCACTCTTTCTGTGAAAAACTTTTTCCTAATATCCAGCCTATATTTCCCTTGACGCAGCTTGAGACTGTGTTCTCTTGTTCTGGATGTCACCACCCTATCCCCTAGTGAGGGAATAAGGGATTAGTGCCCATGCACGGCACATCAGGGCTTCCTCCAGACAAACGCCCTGCCCAGGGCTGGCACTCTGGTACCTTTCTCACAGTTTCACCAGGCAGGATCCATTCCCTCCCTGCAGAGTTTTGTAAGATTTTGTCTCTAAATGACCACTTAAAACCCTTCAGGGGGGTGAGGTGCAGGGGCCAGTGCTCTGGCTGGGTGGGCAGCAGTCCTGCCCAGAGCTCCCCTCTGTCACCACCGTGGTGTTGGGAAAGTGGAAATGGAGGAAAAGCTCCTTTTCCTTCAGTGCCCAGAGTGCATTGTGCATTCCCCTTTGCTCCTTTGTGCTCTCTCCTCCCAGCCCTGCTGGATCAGAGCTGCATTTAAGATCTGGGTTTCATGTTGGATCCTTGAATAGAAACACCTTCCTCTCCCCCTTTAGACTCTTGCTCTCAGAAATAGGGATTAAACACACCCACCACTGTAAATCACTGGCAAGAGGAATCAAATCACGCTCCTTTGGCAAGAGTTAGTGCTGACAGTGACAAGCTTATTTCTGGGAGAAAGTTTTATTTTGGGGAGTTTGATTCATTGTGCCACTTTGCATCTTGATGCAGTGTGATGTGATACCTAACACATCCTCGTTCCTGCCAGGCAAAGCAGGGATTTGTGCTTTGCTGTGAGACAGCATGTGCCTCACAGATCCACCAGCTCTCCTCAGGAGAGACAACACTGCTGGTGATGATTTTAACCACCCCAGGGAAGCTCTCATCATTTCTGGGGTCCCTGAGCCTGTTTTTCCCTGGCACTGTACAGCATTCCTGATGTACATTCCATTACCCCGGGAGACTGCATTACAGTCACAATTTACAGCCATTTATCCAACACAAAATTGCCATCATCCAGGAACACCTCAATCTCACAAAAACCTTCTTCATTGCCCTCTTCACCTTTTTGCCTCCTAGTGCTTAATAGAATGCACTTAAAAATGTTTAACAGCACAAACCCCCAGGGCTGAGTGCCATCCCTAGGGCTGCCTGAAGGGACAGCTCAGGACTCCAGAAATCCCTGGCCCTGCAGCCACAGGGCTTTATGAATCAGACAGCTCTGGCAGCACTGGCTGCTGCCCCATCATACCTGAGCTGCAATAAACTTCCACCAAACCCAGACACAGGATTCCCCTGGGAACATGTCAGCAGGAACAGGCTTCATTATACAGAAGGGACTTGCAAGAGAAACCTGAATTGCCCAGCTCTAAATTCTTTTCCAAACATTTCCCCCAGAGTGCCTCTGGAGCAGATGATTGAGGGCCCCCACAGGGATGTGATGCTGCTGCTTTATTTCAGCCCCGTTGTGGAATTGAAATGCTGTGGGAGTTAATGGGAACGTTTATGGCTGCACACACAGAGTGAGCTGGGCTCCTGCCACGCAGGGCACAGCAAGGGGAGCTCCCCACACGCTGCAGGTGCCAGGGATTTGTCACAGCACCCGAGGGGGTGCCCAACAGCACAGCAGGGAGGGGGATGCTGCACCACAGAGCTGACACTGCCACCGGGGTGGGGACAACCCTGACAGCTGTGCAGCAGCACCAAAAGTGACTGTTTTAGAGAGTTCTATGAACAGTGGTGCAACACTCCTCATGGCACGACTGACTCCTGAAAGTCTGGTCTGTCAATAAACCAGAGCTCATTAAAATGACTTTTTAATTACTTACATCCTCTAAGTCAGATATCATCCTTAAAAAAAGGGGTGTGGGAGCAGGTACCTGGGGAGAACACCTTGTGAGTGCTCTTCATTGTTACAGAAGCTCCAGAAACCTCTGAACAACCTCATGTCTCTCCTCCTTCCCCTTTGCTCCTGCTATTGGGGCTCTGGAGGTGGCAGAAAAAAGGAAGCTGGATCTCCCTGAGCAGTGGCCATGCCCATGCTGTGCCAGTGGCAGCTCCTCTGCTTTTGTCTGTGCTCCCCCAGGGGTGGCAGCTGCCCAGGAGTGATAACAGCTGCTCTTTGTCTGATGCTGAAGGTGCTTGTCAGCCCCAGGAAGATAAAAAGGCTGAAGTTATTTATAATTGTGTAATTAAATGGCTCCTGTGCCTTCCAGGCAGCTGCTGCCGCTGTGCAGATGGCCCTGCCCTAAGTGGGGAGCCACAAGGGCAGAGGCAGCCGAGGTCACCCATGGTGGGGTTTGTGGGTGCTGCTGGCTGGCAGTGTCACATAACCCTGTGCCAATGTCACATAACCCTGTGCCAATGTCACCCAGCCCTGTGCCAATGTCACATAACCCTGTGCCAGTGTCCCACAACCCTGTGCCAATGTCACCCAGCCCTGTGCCAATGTCACATAACCCTGTGCCAGTGTCACATAACCCTGTGCCAATGTCACCCAGCCCTGTGCCAATGTCACATAACCCTGTGCCGTGTCACCCAGCACTGCACCAAGGTCACATAACCCTGTGCCAGTGTCACCCAGCACTGCACCAAGGTCATCCAGCTTGGTACCAAGGCCACCCAGCCTTGTGCCAGTGTCACCCAGCCCTGTGACAATGTCACATAACCCTGTGGCAATATCACCCAGCCCTGTGCCAATGTCACATAACCCTGTGCCACAGTCACCCAGCCCTGTGCCAGAGTCACCCAAACATGTGCCAGTGTCACCCAAACACGTGCCAAGGTCATCCAGCCTTGTGCCAGTGTCACCCAAACATGTGCCAATGTCACATA
Organism: Illadopsis cleaveri; assembly: GCA_013399915.1. NCBI lineage: Eukaryota > Metazoa > Chordata > Aves > Passeriformes > Timaliidae > Illadopsis > Illadopsis cleaveri. The sequence continues at coordinate 92,610 of VXBB01008640.1, forward strand.
ACCCTGTGCCACAGTCACCCAGCTCTGTGCCAGAGTCACCCAGCTCTGTGCCAATGTCACCCAGCCCTGTGCCAGTGTCACCCAGCACTGCACCAAGGTCACCCAGCCCTGTGCCTCAGCTGGGTCACAAACCCCAGCATCTGTCTCACCATGGGCACCCCTTGGCCAGCCTGAATGGCTGCACCCACCCTGGAGCC
>VXBB01008640.1:92899-106845 GCA_013399915.1 Illadopsis cleaveri
CAGTGCCAAGGTCATCCAATCCTGTGCCAATATCACCCAGCCCTGTGCCAGTGTCACCGAGCCCTATGTCAATGTCACATAACCTTGTGCCAGTGTCACCCAGCTCTGTGCCAATGTCACATAACCCTGTGACAATATCACCCAGCCCTGTGCCAATGTCATCCAGTTCTGTGCCAGAGTCACCCAACTCTGTGCCAATGTCACCCAGCCCTGTGCCAATGTCACCCAGCACTGCACCAAGGTCACCCAGCCCTGTGCCTCAGCTGGGTCACAAACCCCAGCATCTGTCTCACCATGGGCACCCCTTGGCCAGCCTGAATGGCTGCACCCACCCTGGAGCCAGCCAGGTCCTGGCAGATGTGGGTGGTTCACGGCACTGGGGACAGCCCAGTGTGGCCCTGGGAGCCCATCCAGGGTGGGGCAGGGGCAGCTGTGGGGGTCTGGCCACGTCCCAGCCCGTGCAGGGCCCTTCAGGCACAGCGGGACCGTGGGAGATAAATGGAAGGAGGAAAGAAGCATCACTCGACCTGACAGATCACTGATTACCACGACAAATGGCACTTGCTCTTCCTGATAATTAGCAATTATTCATATTCAAACCTTGCTCTTCCTCCAGACCCAGGTTCTTTTTAACATTCCCAGGGCACTGCCCTCCTCTTGCCCATGTCCCTCCTGTGCTGGCAGGGTGGGGACAGGTGGCAGCAAGGCCAGGCTGCTCTGACCCCTGCACTCTGCTCTCAGACAGGTCTGTGCAGCCTCCCCGCAGTGAAAGTCCAGAAGAGGAAGGGGGGAGGTGATGGATTTCATGTCTGAGGCTGCTGTGTGGGAGTGAGGGGCAAGAGGAGGAGCCCTGGTGTTGTATCCCTCTAGGGGGAATGGCTTTGCCCAGAACCCCTGTAACAGCCAGCCACATGGTCCTTTCCCCCCATAGTCCTTCCCCCTAAACCTTGCATTGGCCAAGAGCCAGAACTTATCTATCTCAGAGGGGATAAAACCCCTAGACACTTCCTGCCTCGGCTTCTTGCCTCCTGCCCTGGCCACTCTCTCCTGCCTCCTGTGCCTGTCACCCCCAAGGAGGCCTGAATAAACCATCTCTGCAAAGCACCATCTGTGCTAAGAGCCTGTTCTANTCCCCCTAAACCTTGCATAGGCCAAGAGCCAGAACTTATCTATCTCAGAGGGGATAAAACCCCTAGACACTTCCTGCCTCGGTCTCTTGCCTCTTGCCTCCTGTCCTGGCCACTCTCTCCTGCCTCCTGCGCCTGTCACCCCCCAAGGAGGCCGGAATAAACCATCTCTGCAAAGCACCATCTGTGGTAAGAGCCTGTTCTAATATCCTTTGTCCTGTCACCTATGATTTAGTTTTTCCCCCAAGATCTCCCTAATACCTGAGCTAGTCAAAGATCCCTGGGGGGTCTGTGGGGGGAGAAAGATCATTTGGTGCCCAACGTGGGGCACAAACCCACGACCCTGAGATTAAGAGTCTCATGCTCTACCGACTCCCTGGTTCCTCCCTTGCTCTCCCCAAAACTCAGACCTGCTGGTGCTGCCAGCTGCTTTCACCAGCACCGTGGAGTGAAGGTTTTATTTCAAAAATCCCCTGAATGATCAGCACCTGCTGAGTGTTGAGCCTGTCCTTGCCAGCACTGCTGCCCGTTGGGGTTCCCTGTCTGAGCCATATTGACCCTCCTTTTCTCCAGAGCCACTTCCCCTGGTGCAGTGTGGGGCTGAGCAGGGCACAAGGGGGTGCCAGCCCACCCCCAAAATCTAGGGCAGGAGGGGTCCCACATTTCCCAGCAGAGACAGTGCCAGGAAGGTCACACAAGAGAGACAAACCCATCTCCACATGTCACAAGGAGACACAACTGCCAATAACTGGGCAAAATCTGCCTCTGGTTGGCTGTGACTGGGAATCCACTGCTCATCACCCCGCTCCAGAGCTCTGATTATTTCTTTATAGTGCCAGTACAGCCCTGGCCAGGCTCTGAACAAAGGCTGCCTGAATTAATTGATCAACAGAAGGCAAAGAGGCTTCACTCATTCTAAGCACCCATTCAGTCCTTCCCCAGCAGCTGTCACTGCTGTCACCACACCAGCCAGGGCTCCTGTGGCTGTTCTGGGCATTGGGCAGCCCAGGAAAAAGAGATGTGAATGACTGAGAGTCACTCAAATCTTTTTTAAACGTCACTGTTTGTGCTGAGTTTGCATTTAATGTGCTGGCCAGACACGGCTTTCATTGATTCAATAAAACAATTAATTACATGCCTCGAGTGCAGGAACTCTGCAGCACGTTCCCTCTGCTCAGCACCATCCCCACACTCACACACCAGCCCCTGTGTCAGACTGACCCCTGCACTGACAGCTCCACCCTGAGAGTGTCCAAGATCTGCTCTGGGGGTGGTGGGAGGGATTTTCCTGTTGCTGTTGGACACCAAAGTCTCCAAAAAATTTAGAAAGCAAAAGAATGCTCTTTATTGTCTAATTCTCACTATCTTTTATAAGGTGTTCTGATACAAACTTAACATAATTAGTAAATAAAAATGACAGTTCTTTNACAAACTTAACAAAATTAGTAAAAAAAAATGACCCCTCTTTAATGCTGTTAGTTAAACAAAAAAAAGAAAAAAAAAAAAAAAACACAAAAAAAACCCCAACCAAAACCACCAACTAGACAAAGACAGTTATTTACCAAAATTGTTTTAAGAAAAGCTTTCTTGATAAACTTTTCCTTGAAAAAATGTTAGCAGCTGCTAAGCAGGCTAAAATTCTCTCATCAGGCCCACATTTTCCCACCTGCCTGAGCAGCACCTGGGCTCACAGGCCAGGCCATGCACCTTCCTGACCACACCACGTGCACCAGGCAAAGCAAAGTCGGTGCTTTTGTCCTCCCTACAAAGTGTCATTAACAAGAAACCACCTCCTCCAGCCACTCCACAGCCAGAGCACGGGCTCCCACCTTAGCACAGATGTTATTGAACAAAACAAGGCATCACTCCACACCTCGATGCTGCTAAAACTGTCCCTGGCTCACCACATGCCACCCTTGACAAAGTGGCATTTTCCCCCAGAACACTGAAATGACCCACACAGACAAACCAGGGCAGGATTAACCGGTTGGTTTTACTCAGGTATTTATTTATTGCCAGCTTCAACCGTGGTTCAATAAATACAAAATTTTAAAAAAAGTCAATAGATTTTTATTAGCATTTATAATAACTATTATTATTATTATCATTATTATTAAATAGTCCAAACCAACTGAGATTCCCTGGAGATGTCTGACTATAGTTCAAACATGAGATGCACACAGAGTCCCTTATAATATTATACTACATTTGTCTCAAGCTTATAAAAATATATATTGACTTCTCAAGTGTGTATTTACAGTACTTAACAGGTGGCTAATGAATATAAAAGCATCTGGAGATGAACCAACTTGATTCCCATTTGGTTTCTTGTGAGGGGAGTGTTGCAGATGCTGCTCCAGCAGGACTGGGGCTCTCCCAGCCTGTGGAGGAGGAAAAACCTCATGCCAGAGGCTGGATGGGAACAGACCAGGGTCATGCTGAGGTGTTTCCCTTGCAGCTCCAAAACACCATTGCTGATTAATTTAATTATACTCCTTCCCCAAGGAGAGAAGCTGAGAGGATGCAAGTTAATTTTAATATCCTAACAACAATCTATAGCTTAATCTACGAATTTTGTTCTCTCGTGTTGGTGAGGAGCTCAATTAAAATTGTTTATTCTTGCAAAAAGCTGGGCTAGAAGGCTGCTTCCATGGGGAGGGGGGTGCTTTCTTTTCCTTTCTTGAAGGAGAGCCCAGGAAAGCTGATGACTCCTGTTTGTGCTGAGTTAGAGCCCATCCCAGAGCTCAGCTCCTGTGGGACCCTTGCACACAGCCCTGGCAGCCTCTGGCCCCTGCAGCCCAGGGAAACAGCCATGGCCACAGATAACTGTGCTGAGGTTTATCCCTCTGCAGCTGGGCAACATCCAGAGGGACAGAGGAGCAGATTCCAGTGGCCACGAGTGGCCCCCAGAGCCAGCCCCTCCTCATATTCCTTATTCTGGAGGCAGGGCCTGTTCGGGGGGACTCGAGAGAACATTTTGCTGCCTGCTCATGGCCAGGTCTGTTTTCCAAACTGAGGCACACTGTCACCTCATCACCAAGCCCTAGATGCCTCCAGATTTTCTTGAGGTGAACCAGCCTGGAGCCAGCTCCTCCAGTAACTTCCCAGCATGGTTCTTGCATCCCAACAGACAGCACGAGCAGGGAGAGGGGAGAGAAGATCCAGAATCAAGCCAATTCAACCCCCTGCCTGGAGACCTGCAATGTACTTTAGAGATAAAATGTAAACACAGGCAGCACACAAATTGCACTTGATCCTTGGGATCAGGCATTTCACTAAATGCAGGGCTCAGTTCACTGCTGCTCCTCTTCAGGGTGGGAAACAGCAGGGTGGCAAGTGACCAACCCAAATGGACATGGGCCAAACTTGGCAAAATTATTTCTGTTAAAAACACTGACCAAGAGACACTGGGGAGGGTGCATGGTTTGAACTGCAGAGGGGGCAGGAAGGAGAGCTCTCTCCCCAGAGAGCAACAAACTCCCCAGAGCATATGCAGCACTGCCTGGGCAGAGTGGTCACCATGCCTGCCCCAAGGGGCCCTTCACTCAATCCTCATTCAGCTCCTCATCCTCTCAGAGCAGGCTAACAGGAGGGTCTGACTGGAGCAGGTTTCCACCCAGACTCTGAGCATCTCCCACAGCCTCCATCCCCCATGTAAATCTTTGCCTGTCAGCATTAATAATTCACTTGTGATACTTACAGATCATAATAAAGCCTTACAAAACTCAGCACAGAGCTGCAAATACCCAATTAATTAACTAACTCCAAGGAAAGTTGGATTATTAAGACGCTGTTTATTTCTTCTCAGGGATCAGGCTGCAGCTATGGGAGCTGCCAGCATGCCAGGCAGGTTTTGTTGGTGCCCACAAAACAAAGTGTGGCTGTGCCCTGCCTTGCATAGATGCAGCCAGCACCATTTCCTCTGTGCTTTACTGGAGAATATTTAGTTTTGTTCACCACCTGAGGTGTCAAAACTCAGTGAAGTAACTCATGGAGCAGAAGGGATGTGACTGGGAAAGAGTTTCCTTTAGCACAGATGGGGGAAAGTCACCTTCCAGGAGTTGGGCATTGGGTGAGAGCTGCTCTCTAAATATAAAAGCAATAAAAACTCCTTGTGGGGGTTGCTGTGATCTGTCAGGTTGTATAAAAGTACCCATGGATTCACAGCAGGATACTGGATACAGAAGTGTTGGCTCTGGATTAAGACAGTGCAAAAAAGATCCATCCCACGCTGTGAACTCAACTACCACATGAAATGGCATCAATACAGTTTGACTCATCTTACAAAACAGTGCTGGGGAGAGCCACGTACCCCCAGGCACGCTGCACCATCCCGGGGACCCCGGGCTGCCCCAGCACTGGGACAGAAGCCCTGCACTCCCGCCACGTGTTTGGCAGCACCCAGCGACTTCCACAGCCCACCTGAGACCTCCAGGTGGGGCAGGTCGGGGCCAGCAGAGGCCACTCCTGCCCGGGAGGGCCGTGCCGGGGCTCGGCACCTCTGCGGGACATCTGCTCACACCTGCACGCCCCGGCCGTGCATCCGGATCACCTGGGCCCGCAGCGCCTGGATCCCGCCCAGGAGGGTCTTCTGGTGCTCTGCCAGCGTGATCCCCAGGCTGAGGATGTCTCTGCGAAAGGAGCCCCACGAGATGAGCCAGGACAAACCAGCCCTGAGCACTTCCTGCCCCGACACCGACTGCAGACGTGCACAAGTGAGAAACCCACAACCTTTTGTCCCAGCCAAAGCAATGCTGAGGTCATTCAATGCCTGAATGACCAGGCATTCCGGGCTAACAGGAGCCTGCAGCACACCCAGGCATGGGACAGCTCTGACCCCACCCTGTGCTGCAGCACAGCAGATTATCAGTAAATCACTGATTATCAAATTACAGAAATTACAAATTATCATTACTGACTATCAGCACAAGTAAGAAACCCCCAACCTTTTGTCCCAGCCAAAGTAATGTTGACCCTGACCAGGCATTCTGGGCTAACAGGAGCCTGCAGCACACCCAGGCATGGGACAGCTCTGACCCCACCACCCTGTGCTGCACCACAACAGATTATCAGCAAAACCACATTATCATTACTGATTATCAAATGACAGAAATTACAAATAATCATTGCTGATTATCAGTAAATCACATTGGATTTGGCTCTGCTCTCTGGCAGGGGCAGGAAACTTTGCTCTCACTGCACCCACCACACAAGGTTACAGCTGGGAGAAGGGGTCACTTACTGGGCTGTCATCCTGGCCACCGACTCCAGGCAGCAGTAGCCTGCAGCAGTGAAGTTGTCCTTGTACCTGCCCATTTCTATAGCCTCCAGCCACTCACCCACGGAGCTGAAGGATGGGAAGGCCGAGAAGGTTCTCTTGGAGAGGGGGATGGACGTGCTGTGGGACCTGCCAACAGAGAGGGTGGTGAAGAGGGAGTGGGGCACAGCACAGCAGAGGGGGGACAGGCAGGTGTGGCAGGAGGGTGATCACCTGGGGCATGTAGAGCTGGGACACGTGGAGCTGGGGCACCTGGGGGGCTCCAGGCTCTGCAGCAGCTTGCTCAGGGCGTTGTGGATCTGCGAGAACTTGGGCCGCTGGCTGCGGTCCTTCTGCCAGCAGTTGAGCATCAGCTGGTGCAGGGGGGGCTGGCAGTTGGCCGGGGCAGGCAGGCGGAACCCATCCTCCACAGCCTTCATCACCTGCAGCACACGAGGGGCTGGGCTCAGGGGCTGCCATGCAAACCCAAGGCAAACCCCTGGGGCAAACCCCTGGGGCAAACCCCTGGGGCAAGCCTCTCTCCCCACACCCAGCAGCAGCTCCACCAGCAGCGGCTGCACCATCACCATGCACAGTGAAGCTGCAGGGCACTCACGTCCTGGTGGGACATGTCCCAGTAGGGTCTCTCTCCGTAGGACATGACTTCCCACATGACGATCCCGAAGCTCCACACGTCGCTGGCAGGGCTGAAGTGCTGATACTGGACGGCCTCAGGGGCTGACCACAGCACCAGGCTCTTCCCACGCTGCACAGGCACAAGGGCAGGAGGGATTTACTCGCCCAGCAGGATGTGGCCGGTGCTGGCAGTTCCCAGGCAGACATTCACTACTCATCATGCCCTGCCTGGTGTCACAGCGTGGACACCCAGCAAACCTGTGTGCCACGGGCACATTAAGGGCTAAGAGGAAACTGTTTCCTCAGTTTGTTTAAAATGTCACTGCAGCTGTGTGCTGCATGAGAGTGTGAGTCCTGAAATATTAATGGGAGACGAGAATGTCCCCAGGAAGGGCTGATGGCATTTTGTACATTAATATTTAACGAAAACCACCTCTCAGCTGTACAAACACAAGTCCCTCTGCCCTGATTTGTGCAGTGGGGTTGTGGCTGGAGCAGGCATGGTGCAAGGCCACTGCTGTGCAGTTCCCTGACCAAACACATTGGATTTCTACCTGAGAAAGAAGATCAGGGTGCAGAGTCCCTGTTCATACTTGAAGAAGGAAATAGGAACTTAGGAAAAGTGCTGACAACAGAATGTGGAAATGCAGCTCACCATGGTGGAGAAGATGGTTTCCATCTTGTCCTCCTGTGGCCTTCTGAACCCTGTGATCTTGCATGCCAGGCTGCTGCTCACCAGGACCTTGTGGGCAGCCAGGCTTTTGTGCACGTAGCCCATCTCTGCCAAGTACGCCATGCCAGAGGCAATGCCCTGCAGCATGCAGATGAGCTGGGTGCCCGTGAACTGCCCCTCGTGTTTCTGTGAAAGCAGAGCAGGAAAAGCCAAAGGTCAGCCATGGGAACACGGCCAGGAGAGCCCCAGCTGGGCAGACACCCCAGTACTCACCCTGAGGAAGGAGTCCAGCAGGCCATTCCCCATGTACTCCATCACTATCATCATGGTGCTCCCTGCACAGACAGACAAGCAGCACGGTGTGAGTGCCACCGTCACTCAGGCAGTTCAGACCCTGCAGGGGTTAAAAATCCAGGTGCCAACCCCTGCACTGCCTGGCTTTTGGGGGAGATAAGGATGTTATCTCAGCCAGGTTGTGATGAGCACTAGGTCCAAGACATCCCTGTCATTCCTAGCTAGGAATGGATTCCAGTATCAGAAGTTCCTTTCATCAGGACTCTGAAGCACATCACAAAGGACAGCACAGCCCAGTGAAAGCAAAAGCAACCAGAACACTTCCTTTCCTAATAAAAAAGCCTAGCTAGAATCAGTTCACATGCTCTGGTTTCTTTGAATTTCCATGAATATCCATTTAACTATTGCATCCATAGCCTGGTTCTGCACACGTGCTCCTGGGAGAGAGCTGGAGCAGTCAGCCTCATCTGTTTTACTGACAGAACCTCACTTCAATTTACTTTTATTAAGAGCACAGGTACTTGGCTGCTAAGCCAGTCCCCACCACCTGCATTTATTAATCTAGCTGGAAGCCTTTTATTAATCACCAGCCTGCAAACCCAGATGATGCACGTGGCAACAGCTGCTCTCCAGGCATCCAACTCCACCTCTAGCACCAGTTTACCTCTCCAAGACAGCAGTTTAAGCCCATTCCTGCACGAGAACCTCCTGAGAACCCACGTACCTCTGGTGATGACCCCCTCGAGGCGGATGACATTGGAGTGGTCGAACTGGCCCATGGTGCAGGCCTCGGCCAGGAAGGAGCGCTGCTGCTTCTCGGAGCAGCCGGCCCGCAGCGTCTGGATGGCCACGGGCAGCTCCCGCTTGCTGGGCAGCTTCAGGCAGCCCCGGCACGTCTCCCCAAACTCTCCTGCACGGCAGAGAAACGTCGTTGTTGTTGGGACAGCCGGGACACGCAAAGGAAGGCGATACAAGTTTCTTTCTGTTTGTTACGGCCGCACGCTGTGTTTTGTACAGTTTTTACAGACCTCGAGGGCAACTGTGGTGCCTTAAGCTTTAGTTTTCATATTTGCAGATTCTGTGCTGCCTAGAGATGCAGTTCTGAGCCTCATATTAAGCGACAGTAAGCTCTCTTCACAGAGTAGGAAGACAAAACAAATCCTTTTTCTGCTGAGGACCAAAGACAACTTTCAGGCCCAAAAAGCATAAACAATGGTGGACTGAAGGGAGGAATAAAAAAACTGAGACCTCACAACCTGAAGCTGTAATTGGACAATTAAACCCCAATATGCAAATAGACCAAAACTTATAAAAATGTAAGATCTCATGACTGGCCTACCATTTTTTTGTGACTATTTTTGGTCCACCTGGGGTGCAGCCTTGGTCAGGCTCCTGTCCTGCCCAGGGTAGATCCTGGAGGCCTTTCAATAAATACCTATTTTATTCTCTAACTCTGTCCAGTCTCTGTTTCAAGTCAGCCTTCCAAGGCATCAACTTCTAATTGGTTAATGGCTTTCTTGTTAATTATCCTATTGATTAGTAAAAGGTGTTTTACTTGTCCATCAAATCTCTCTATTCTTGGATTGTTTACATGTTTTCTTTACTGATTCTCATGGGACAAACTCCTTGTTGTTAGAGGTGCACTTATTTTTCACCCTCAGAATAGGTTGCTGTGTTAAAGGAACTTCTCATTCTCAAAATAGTTTCATAGGGGAATTTGCAAATTGCTTGTTAGCTGCACTTAGAAGAAATGACAGGCTAGCTTTTTACCCTATTCCTACAGAGAAATGAGTTAAACAGATCCATGGCAGGACCGCTGCCACTCCCACCAGGCCATTCTGAGCATCCTCTGCAGGGCTGCTGACCCTCAGCCATCCCCAGAGCCTCTCAGCTGTTCTCCCCACACTCTGCTTCAGTCCATATTGTGTTTTATCCCATGAGAGGAGGATTAACCCCCTGTCACTGAGATCATGCTCCAGGCCTGGCTAGTTCTGCCTCCTGGTCTTCTCCCCACAGAGCTGGACATAGCAGGGCTGGAGGGTTCCTGAAATCCTTGAGGAAGAACATCCCACTGCACAGCCATGTGCTCCACAACAGGAGCTACGGAATTCCCAACATAAAAAAACAATATTGGCTTTACAGCGAAAAGCATGTAGCTATGAACAGCTTTATTGATTTGAAAATCAGCTTCTTGTTAGGTCAGCAGTGAGACAAACACACTCCCAAATTCCTTAGATTTAAATGACTTCCTTACTAATTTCTTTCTTGATTTTTCAAACACCAGATTGCTCAGGAAAGGTACACGGGGCTCCTCTGAGCTGCTCCACACTGCAGTTCAGAGGCAACCTCGTCCCCTCCTCAGTGTCCTCTCCCCTTCAGCACTGTCCTTCAGCTGCAGGCAAAGCCCTTCCCTCCTCCCTTCCTCCACCTCTGCTGCTGCTACAGCTGAATTTATCTTTAGGGAAAGAAATGACAAAGAATGATCACATTTCCCACGTTCTGGCACAGAGTAGCCACTAAGGCTCTAGGGCCCAGTCAGGTGATTTTAATTTGCTTTTAAGTTTTAGGCAGTGAAGTTGATGAAAATCGATAAATCATTAGGTTCACGTATTTATAAATAGTTTTCATGCTGCTGTCAAACTGCCCAGATGCAGATAATTGCTGATACTTTCTGGTCCTCGTGGTGTTCGCTTGGCCGTGCTCAGTGCCTCAGGAAAACACCAGGAATGTGGAACAAAGCTCCTGGATAAAATCCTCACCAGCCCTGCTCCCATCCTCTGCTGCAGGCAGGTACCCCCAGGACTGGAGCAATGCCATGGCCCAGTGACAGGGGAGCACATGGGCACAGCCACTGCTGGATCTAATCACTAATAACGGGTGACTGAAAGGCTTTCCACAAGGTTTTTATTTCATTATCAGTCTCAGTGAAGGCAGAGACATAAAAGATGGTAAAACTCACACCATGACAACAGAAGCCAAAGTTCTCTTTGCCACAAGGCCTTTTAAAAGTCTTTTAGCCAACAGGCTGATGCTAAAAGCTTACAAGTGTCTGCTTAAGCCAATCAATAAACACTACACACACACCTTACAGCATACAGGAGTTGCTGCAAGGCCACCACCCCATGGAACTTGCCTGTCCTGATAATCCTCTCAATTTTGATGCTGGCATTATCCAGTTCCTTGGCAAAGAGGTGCACAGCCTGCATGGGGTCCTCGCAGGTGTTGGGGTCAATGTATGTCCTCCTGGTGGGTATTTTAACTGCAGGAAAGGCAGAAAGGGCAGGTGAGAGGGGCTTGGCAGAACTTCCACCCACCCATCCTGGGAAACATTATCCCAGCTTATCCACCTCCTGGTCTGTGGGTAGAACCAATGTGGCACCTTTCTATAAGCAAAGCAAAAGACTCAGTTCTAAGGTTTTTAAGAATTATTTTTTTTAGGATTAAGTAAATCCAACTGCTCTGCTCCACTGCCACAACCCCTGGGTAAAGGAGAGCAGCCCCACTGCTCCAGTGAAGCTCCCACCCTCCAAAGCTAAGTGCAAGGCAGGCTCTTCTACTTCTGAGGTGCTTTGGGGAACAGAAAAGCATGTGTGCACTCCATGGGCATGTGCCAGGAATCAAATAAACTCATCAGTCCTGACATCCGAATTCCCTCTGACAACACTTGTCTGTAAAATTATTGCTGCTCAATAATCAAGAGTAGCCCCAGAAAACGAGGCTGCTTGCTCACGTTCATGAGAAGCTGACAGAATAATTTATACACCCCCTGTAAGCTGCAGGAATCCCCATTTCCTCTGACACACGGTGACCCACATGGAGCAAGGACAGACATTGGCACATGGAGCTGTCAAGCCCACGGTCCTCAGAGAGCCCTGCTGTGCCAGCCCCTGCTCTGTGATAACACAGGATGACAACACTTCAAAAGTGAGGGCTCAGGGCTGCTTTGGTGGGTTATTAACAATGATAAATACAGGGATCCCATAGTCACACTGGACACCACTTACAGTGGAAGTACAGCTCCTCGTCCCCGTCCTGGCTGGCTTTGCTGTAGCCACACTGCCTGCAAAGAGAGTGAAGATGCACACAAGAGAATGAAGGGGCAGCAGCCCCTTAGCCCAGGTCAGACCCCCCTGGACCACGCCTGGCCCTGCTGACCTCCTCCAGACCATCACTCCGACCACCACGGACACCAGCAGGGTCAGCCCCACGATGGTCACCACGGCGATGATGAGGACGGGGTTCTGCTCACTGGAGGCCACTGTCACTGCAGGAGGGAAGCAGAGCTGGTCATCAACGTGCTCTGTGGCAGGTCTGAGGAGAGGAGCTGCCTTGGTCACTGCTCCCATGGCCAGCCTGTGACTCCAGAAGAGCTGTGGGAGCAGCCACCTGGCTGCTCTTCACCATCCTCACAATTCTGGTTCGGCTTCAGCAGCCCAAGCTGGTGGGATCAGTCCAACATGCTGGCAGCACAGACAGAACAACTCAGCCTTGCTGCACCAGCTCCTGGTTTTGTTAATCAGAGCTGAGGAAGAATCCTGTTTATCAGAGGAACCCATCAAAATTTATGGCCTTACAAATAGTTTTCTTTCATCACATTAATCCCTTTTCCTCCTGCTTTTGCAAACAGGGGTATTAGGTAGCTACATTCTCTATAAAATTTTTATTGGCTTCGATTAATTCTGAAATGTCTTCTGTGTGGCAAATGAAGGCAATTTAAAGCCCTGTTAAACACAATCTGTGGGAGCTGTTCTGAGCCAGCCAGCTCAGCCTGGCACTTCCAGCCAGCGTGGGGGATTGTGCCGAAGCCCAACATCCCTCCAGCCCTCTTTCAGTGAAATAAGATGATTTTGGACCAGAGTTATGAATGGGAATTTAAAAGGAGAAGTCTCAGCAGATAACACTGATGCTGGCTGCCCTGAGCCAGCCAAGGAGTAGACAAGCCAAGTGCCTCCTGAGCCAGGACAGCAGCGTGAGGCAGGGAGCAGCCATGAGCTAAGCAGGTTTTTGGGCAATCCCAGCCAAAGAGCAGAGACTGCCCCAGCCTCCTCATGAGAAAGGAGCCAGAGAGCAACTGCCCTCATTGACTCTTCACTGAGAAGAGACAGGACAGGCAGGGCAGCAAGACCAACCTGGTCAAACCCTAATGGGAAAATGCAAGGAGAAGCAAATTCCTGGACAGCAGTGGGACAGAGTGGGTCTCTCCCTTAGACCTGGAGAAGCAGAACCAGAGGAGCAGGTGCTGCCCCATGACACCAGGAGCAGCTGGGGCACGAGCTGTGAGCACAGCATCCCCAGGGACACGAGCCCTGCTGCACTTACACTCTGCCAGTGTCTCCACTTCAATGCCAGGGTTGTGGTTGCCGTAGTCTGGAGAGGAAGATGTTCTGATTTGGAAAATGTAGAGGGTACCAGGCTTCAGGTTATTGACCGTCACGGCCGTCGATGTGGTTTTCACAGTTGAGTAACTTTGATCTCTCTGATCCTGTGAAATAATGAGAAACCTGAGATGGAGCTGGACTGACAGCTGAGCCACGGAGCCGGCGTGGCACAGGCAGGAGAGGCTGTGCAAAGAGCCAGCCTCCAAAAGAAACACATTCTTTGTGAATGTCACATACATTCACTGGATGTCTCATGAACAGAAATCGTATGGGGAGGTCACAGGAAATGGCAGATGGAGCTGGATGGTGCTGTGAAGGGAGAAGATGGGGTGGTGGGGAGCAGCTGTGCCACCCCACATGGCAACTTCCCCCTGTGCCAGGCTCAGCTGTGGAACCAGCCAGCCCCTCCCTGCTCCCCTGCTGCAGCCACTGGGGACTGGGGCAAATCAGTGTGGATTGGTAAACTGGAGCCCCGAGGGGCATCCCAGCCCCACAGACCAGCACAGGCAGTGTCCCAGCCCCAAAATGTGGCACAGGCAGTGTCCCAGCCCCACAGACCAGCACAGGCAGTGTCCCAGCCC
>VXBB01008640.1:106919-124922 GCA_013399915.1 Illadopsis cleaveri
AGGCAGTGTCCCAGCCCCACAGCTCAGCTCAGACATGAGCAGCAGCCACTCCCTGCACTGCTCACATCACTACCAAACATCTTTTCCCCTTTGAATCTTCCCAGTAAAAACAAAAGCTTTAAAAGCGCAGATTAGGAACTAAGTTGATATTCATGGCAGGATCAAGAGCCTCATTTCAGTGAATAACTGATAAACTGAATTGAAATGCTCTACCCAAGGAGGAAGGTTCCTCATTTCATACCCCAAGTGTCATGTTGCTGCAGCCCATTTGCACAGGAATTAACGTCTCGGGCTCCAGCATTTGCCCTCCCCCACAGATCCCTCCTCTCAAATCTATCAGATGCTGAAAATCACATTAATATGAATCAGCTTCACGGTGGCTTGTTTCTAAATACAGCAAGCTGACATGTCACCTGCACAGTGTGCCTGACACGCCAGCAGCTCCATAACGAGCCTGAGCACACGCAGATAAGGTAATTTGCAGAACTGTGTCATAAACTGCACTTATGTTGATTTAGAGCCTTCCTCCTGCTCTGCCCACTGGTATTTCTCCTAAAATTCCCACCCTAGTGCACCTGTCAAACAGAAGCAATTTTTAAAATCAAGAAACTGCCCTAAAAATATTTGCTGGGTCCCCTCCCATGTAGAAGGGCCACTCACAGCTCACCACAGTCACAGGTTTGTGGCTCTCAGTCCTACAGCAGTGCAGACCATGAGGTCCAACACTCTGCTGGAGAGCAGGCTGGGAATACAGAGAGCATCTCCTCCAGGGTGTAGGAACCCACTGTGGTGTCTCAGTCCCTGCCCAGACAGAGTCACACAGTGGATAGGTGACTCTAGGTAGTGGAGCTGCTGCCTATTTCCCAATAAGCATCTCCTGTGGAAAAGGAGATTTGGGAGGGATTCAGGCAAAGCAGTCAGGTCCAGGCATCACACACACCATGGCTAGCTCAGCAAAGAGAAGCAAGAAGGGCCTTTGTTATGAAATCAGTTCCAGCAAGGTTTATTCCAGGTGCCAAAGGGAAATCAGGAACAGAGAGCTGGCCATGTGCTGTGCACAGGCTTAAGTTTGGGGTCAGGGACCAATGGTTTGAGGGCACAGGGGTGGTACAAGGGGCAGGGCAAAGGTCAGTGACCCATAGGGAAAACGGGACTGGCCACCTGGGGTGCCACTACCAACAGGGAAACAGGGAAAGGAACAACCACTGCAACTGGGGACATATGAGGAAAGCAAACTGGGGTGGATCACGGTGTGCAAAGCACCATGAGGAAGGTCCCCTCTTTCAGCCTAGGCAGGGAAGAGTCTATGGTCTATCCTTCCAAAGCAAGACCCTGGGAATTGTCCCGAGGGGTTCCAGGGACTCCACGTGTCGCTGTAGGACACTCCAAATATTTCAGAAGGCAAAGAGCATAGAAAAAGAAGGCTTTATTGTCTAAATTCTTACNTAGGAATGACACCTCTCTAATGCCATTGGTTAAACTGGAGAAACAGAAAACACCAGCTGGAGAAAGATTGTTTTGAGAAAGGAGAGTTTGCCAAGGTTGTTTTGAGGAAAAAAAGCTTTCTTGAGAAATTTTTCCTTGGGAAAAAGTTAGCAGCTGCTAGCAGGCTGAAAATCTCTCAGGCCCACACCACGGGTGACTGGGATCACACAGCACCGTGCTGCTGAGGGGAGCAAGGGAAGGACACGGGGCACAGGCAGAGCCCATGGCAGTGCCCAGAGCTTACCTTCTCAAAGTACTTGACCTCATACTCGGTGCCATTGGCAGAGAGGAATCCTGGCTCCTGCCAGGACAGGGAAACGCTCTTCTGCTCCACTCTGTCTGTGCGGATGTCGGTGACGGGAGCTGGCACTGGAAAGGCAGAGAGGAGGAAATGAGCAGAGACTGAGGAGCTGCTTCAGTAAAACCTTCCACTCAAACAGCTGCAGAGTATGGCTTTTGCAGACAGCAGTCCCCTCTCCCTGAATCAGGGCTGGGATTGCTCCAAGTTGGTGACCATCCAGTGGGAGAAGATAGTGGTAAAACACAGCAGCTCTGTGATCCATGGGCAGCCTGGAACACTCCAATGGAAAAGTGGCAAAAATCCTGAGGGCACCCTCCACCCTTCGTGCTGCTGAGGAGCCTGAGGATGGGCTCAGGTCCCAGGCTCTGAACCCCTGCTGAGGATGTCTGGGAAAGGCAAAACACAATGTTTGATTCAGGAGGGCTGGTGGGACATACCAAGGCCTCCTGAACCACCTCACACCAGATCTACCCCATGGAACTGGACTGCTGGGGGTGTGAGCCCCACTCTGAGAGCAGGCTGTGCCTCAGGAGCTGGCTGTGTATTTCTGGTCAGCACAAAGTCCCTCCCTGCCATGCTTGCATCCGTTTAGTTCATCCACTGCAAGATGCACTTGCCAATATTCCCATTTTAACCAGGTTTGGCTCCAAACAGGTCTCCAGCCTATGCAGCAGCTCACAGCCCTCAGGCACAGTAAAAGCTGCACGGGGATGTTGGTTGTTTCCAGCTTGTCCTACTTCCCATCAAAGCAGGACATTCACTGGACCCATCTCTGTCCCACCGAGGCTCCTGTGGAGAGGAACAAGTCCCTAGCAAGTAAACTTAACTATCTGTGAAATTTTGTATTTATTACTTAGCTCATTCATCTTTGCTGAAATAAAAAGCCCTTGTGATGTTTTATTCATGATTTGCTCCTTGATTCCAAGTCCCCTTGGCTTCCTATGAGAGTGTGAGAGGAGTCAAAGGGGCTCCTGTGCAGCCCACACACAGCTCCTTCTGCTGTGACCCACCCCATGGTGTGAGACAGAGTCAAACATTATCCCCCAACACTTGCCTTGGGTCCTGCTCCTGTGAGATAAGCTAAGTGCTCCTTACTGTGTTGTATGATCTCCATCAATAAAATATCACACAGCTGCCCTCCTGCATCTCTGAATCCAGGAAATGGAGTGGAGAGATCTGAATGTGTGGTCCTGACTGTTAAAAAAGTCATCAGGAAAAATCGACTCACTCACAGATGTGCTTTAGAGCAGAGCCCATGGTACATGACAGAAAAGCAGGTGCCAGCCTCAAACATGTTTAAAAAACATTAAAGAAAATCACACAGGCTATAAAGCATTTCACACTGTGAAAAAAAAAATGTGTTTCCCATCAATATTTTAAGCTCTCCTATCATTGTCTCTATTCGAAAAAGCAAACATTAAATTATTCACCACTCTGCCTGATTTTATAAACTCCATTCCCCTGTACGTGGGCTTTCTCCCCTTGATTAACCAGTGTAGCAGCAAAACAGGCATAAAACTACATGTGGCACCGTGTCCCTTCCCAGAACAACTCTCTGCATCCACCAGCTGCACTCGGTGAGGGACACCAAACACCCCTGCCCTGCTCGTGCCAGACAGAGCCAGCTCTCCCCTCCCTCACCACTTACACACAGCCCAACACAGGACATGCCCTGGGCACCATCCCAGGCAGCTCCTGCCTCAGAGATCTCCATTCCAAAGCAAAGAGGTCACCTCACCAGCCAGCAGGCAGCCAAAAACCCCAGGAGCTCAGGCATTTGCCCCAGAGCCAGCTCATCCTGCAGCCCCACTGCCCCATGGTGACTGAATCAGCCCTGGACATGCACAGGCAAATCTACTTTAGAGGATCAAATCCAGCTCAAACCCCTTCTCCAGCCTCAGGAAGGAGGATGCATTCTGGCACTGGATGCATTATTAATCAGCAGCAGATTTAAAAGCTCTTTAAGGCACGAGCCTTGTATTCCTGCTGGGAATACAAATGACACGGGCCTGGAGTGCACATTTACATGGCTAATGCAGCTCCACTCCTGCAGGTGAACAGTTCCTCTCGCTCCTCAAACACTTTTATTTAGTCCCATGCTGGGGACAGATTAGAAAAAACACAGTATTAATTTTGCCACCTGCAGACTAAATTGCATCTCTTCTTTTGGCTGCAATTACGAGGAACGATGGACAATTCCCTCAGGCGACTGCTGGAGGGGAAGGAGAGCACGGAGCTGGATTAGAGGAGCAGGATCTGACAGCTAAATAAGGTCTTGTTTCTTGTTTAATTTTTCCTCTGAACCTGCTTATCAGCAGACAGAGCTCCCCTGCTGCTGCAAACGACTTCCCAGACTGCAGCATGACAGCCACCAGGGCAGCCACCACTGCCCAGGCATCCCTGGAGTCTCCTTCCTCCTGACCTCTGGCCCCATCCAACACTTCTGTGCTGGGCTCTGGTGACAAGGGGTTGCAGAGTCAGGGCTCCAAGAAACGATGTGCTGTGAGGAGCAGCTCCCCACACCGTCCCTGCCAGCTGTGGCTCCGTGTCCTGCCCACACAGGGTCCCCTCCTCGCAGTGGGGTCTTACAGAAACTCAGCTGGGCACCCACTCCCCCAGGACATCATCTTCTCTCCTTCCTTGCTGACAGGCATGGCTTAACCAGCACTGTCACCTCTTGCTGACAGTGCAAAGGCAAGAGGAACCAGGGCACTGGTGCCTCCTGACAGGGCAGCCCCAGCCTGGCACTGCCCAGGGGGGACACCTTCAGCAATAAAAACTGTCACTGCTCCAAGAAACTTCTGAGCCTCAGCTGCTTTGGTAATTCCCAGGGACCATCTGCATCTGGAGACTTGACAGCTCAACAAGAGGCATTGATTTTGAACAGATTACAGGATTAATTATCCGCATTCTTTACGTGCATTTCAGTTCCCTCAGGAGTACACGATACTGAGTAAGGGGCTGAGATTTCTCCCTTCCCCAGGGGAAAAGCTGTTCTTAGCAGCACGGGCTGGCATCAGACTTGCTGCTTTGCTCCCTAAGGGAATGAGGCACTCACCTGGCCTCACCTGGCCACACCTGGCCTCTTGTGCCCAGCTCAGACCTGGGGGCCCAGGCAAGGTCCCTCTGCCTGCAGCAGACTGGAGGAATGGCTTGTTATCAGACCTCTCTAAGCTCACCACACCCCAGCCTGTTCTCTGTCCCCCTGGCCTGAGCTCAGGAGACAGATCTTCCCAGAGCTAAATCCATCCTTGAACAGCAAAGATCCTAATGAGGAATGACACCTCTGCTGAGGAGCAGTCTGCAGCCCAGCATCCCCCAACGGAGCCACGGGGATTATGGCACGAGGGAAGAGAAAGCAACGACGTGCACAAAAAAACGTTTGATCGAGCTGTGGGAAAATTATTTATAACAAGATCAAAGTTTAATCTCCTCAGATGAAATTGTTGGCCAATTCCTGCCAAGAGGCACCTGAGGATCATCCGTCTCCATTAACTGTGGCTTGGGAAAGGGTTTTCATGCAAATTAATAATGTGACCGCAGAGGAACGGACAAGGACACAACAAGCCAGAGCCGACTGTCCTTCAGCAGAGACAACAGCAGAGGAGGGACCTGATTGTCCTTTGGCACAGACAACAGCTGAGGAGGGACCTGACTGTCCTCTGGCACAGACAACAGCTGAGGGGGGACTCCTCAGACAACCCCCCTGGTCAGGGACCTGTCCACAAGGCATGGGCACTCACTTCTCCTTAGCTGAGGGAGCAGAAATGCCAGACTGAAAATGGAAGGGGACAATTACAGTAAGAATTGTGTCACAGACCAACGCAGGATAGAGAGAGGAAATCAATTTGTTTCTGAAGGATAGCCAGCATTTGAATTAACTGTTTTAAGGAGGGTTTTTTGATGAATGGGCTGAAAATGTTGCTTCATCAAAGGGGGTTTTTTTATGATTTGTAAATTCAAACTGCAGCCTGATCACAAACTGCAGCCAGATCACAGGGCAGACTTGTCCCTTCACAGCCCAGGCTGTCACCACACTCACTCTTTCTTACTCTACTAACACAGGCTGTTACTTTACCTGCATGGCCAGTGGACACATTGACCTCAGTGTACTGCTGTCCGGCCAGCGGGCTGAGGCCGAGACACCATTGAGGGCGGCCACTCTGATGGTGCAGCTGGCGTGGGGCAGCAGGTTCACCAGGGTGACTGGGCGCCCCAACAGCCCTGTCTGCTGTTATTCCCATTCCCATATCCTTGCCCAAAAGCCCCCCTAATTGCAAAACTACAATAATTCAGAGGGAGGGAGTTTACATTCTCCATTCCAAGGGAAGCTCCACCTTTCCCTGGCAAACAGCTGTCTTTCCAAACCAAGACAGGGAAAAACAATACCACTGAATAATGAACTAGGTTCTCGGAGCCAGTTTTACTCACTAACACAGGCTGTTATTTTTAAGAGGCGCAGCTGTACCTGTGTGGCCGGTGGACACGTTGACCTCGGCGTACTGCTGTCCGGCCAGCGGGCTGACGGCCGAGACGCCGTTGAGGGCGGCCACTCTGATGGTGTAGTTGGCGTGGGGCAGCAGGTTCACCAGGGTGACCGTGCGCCCCACCAGCCCCGTCTGCTGGGGCACGAAGCCCACCCCGCTGCCGCACTGCTCGCAGCGGCCCCGCGGCGCCGCCGGGCACCGGCCGCACCACAGGCTGTAGGTCAGGTCGCTGCGGCCGCCCGCGTCGGCCGGGGCGCTCCACTCCAGCACCAAGGACGACTGGCGCAGGCTGTACACCAGGTTCCTCGGGGCAGAGGGAGGGCCTGGAAGGGAAAAAAAAGCATCCGTGAAACCGTGAGAGATGGGTTTGTGGAGGATTCTCAAAGCCTGACAGGCTGGTCTCTTTCTTCAGGCGGCACCGACAGAACGAGAGGACGCGGTCTCAAGCTGCGCCAAGGGAAATTTAGGTTGGATATTAGGAAAAAGTTTTTTACAGAAAGGGTGAAAAAGTATTGGAATGGTCTGCCGAGGGAGGTGGTGGATTCACCATCTCTGGACGTGTTTAAGGAAAGATTGGATGTGGCACTCAGTGCTGTGGTTTAGTTGAGGTTAAGGTTGGGTTGGACTCGATGATCCTGGAGGTCTCTTCCAACCTGATGATTCTGATCCTGACAGAAGGCTGACATCTGTATGCACATGTATGCAAACTTTGAGGTAAGAAATGCTGACTTAGAAATGCCAACTTAGAAATGCCACAGAATAAGACAAACGTCGTTAAGAGAGAAATGGAACTAGAAAGAAGCGTCAAAGGATGGCCTTGCAAATAAGACCAGATCGTTTGGAAAAATAATGCATTGTAGTAGGACCCATGAGGGGTAATTTCAGATGATTGGGTTTAAGGCATTTACAGCATTTTTAGCAAAAGCTGACAAGCCAAGAAACACTTATAATGTGTTGTAGTTATGGCTTCTGATTGTGATGGCGTGAATTATAACACCTGTATTGTCTCTCCCTTCACATGAGACTAAAATTAGAATAAAAGTTTTTAAAATATCTCTCAGTTGCCCCATCTCTAGGTCAGAAAAGGGCATAATCCAACATGGAGCAGGTGTTGAGACAAACTTAATGGTCCTCTGGGAGCAGCAGTGCAGGAAATGGGGGACAGAGCACAAAAGCACAGTCCTAGACAGCCACAGCCAGGGATGGCACAAGGGGACATGGAGATATTGGTGCCTGCAGCATGGTGAGATGTGGGACAGAGGATCCCAGCTGGAGGGGTGTGTGTGCACCACAAGCCACAGCTCACAGTGTGCAGGAGAAGCACCTGGCTGAGCACACCCGGGCCTAGAAGCTGTTCCTGGTCAGGCACTGCCCGGCCATGCTCAGCAGAGACAGAGGGTTCCTCATCACTGTGCTGGCAGCTGGACAGCATCCATCACCAGAGCAGCTGGAGTCCAGCCCAGTTAACTAGAGGCCATTTAATTAAAACCTGTGAACTACAGTGACTAAATGACTGTGCCCCAGTTTTACCAGGGAGCCTGCGAGCCTGACTGCGCACCACTCATCAGCCTGCGGGCTCTGGGTGGTAGAGCCAGCCCCTCCATCCCCTCCCCACTGCAGCATCACCCCGAGGCCAGCACACAGAGCAGGCACAGCGGGAGCCTGGGACAGCCCTGGGCACTGCCTGGCTCTGTGCTGCAGGACAGACAAAGGGACGTTGCTGGATCCAGGGAGCAGCCCTTCCAGTGAGACTCACGTGTGCAGGAGGCAGATGGAGGGTCTGAAGGAGACCTGGAGTAATTTGTCTGGCACAGACAGAATGTGGAGGCTTCCTCGTGTGTGAAGCTGTGCTCAGGGCATGGAGAACACAGAGGGAGACGGAGGGAGAGCTTGTAAAACCCTGGCAGGCAAGCTGAAAGAGAGAGAGAGGGTGTTAAGGGGAGAGCAGCACAGGACGAATGGGGACACACCTGATGACTGCATTTCCCTGTTTCCTGGGACCTCCTTTGCTGCCACTGGCCAGCAGACACCACCCTCTGAGCTGCTTTCCCTGAGCACCTGCATGATCCTGGCACCAAGAGAGATGCCCCTTGGTTTTACCCAGAAGAGACATTTGGATTCTTTAGCACTGCACTGATTTTCATAGCAAGTGCCATTCCCTATCTAGGGTGCTAGATAAACCAGGAAAAAATAGCAAATGTTAAAATTACCCCCAAAACTTCCAATTCCCTCTTTAGATTTGAGAAGCCAAATCAAAACCAGTAGTGTATTCATAGAATGGAGACAGAGTTTGCTTTTTCCTTTAGTTAGGCAGCACTGACCACCACACAGGGCAGAAATATCACTGCACCAGACAGGACAGGAAAATCAATCCTGTTTACAAACATGATGGGATCCAAGCACCAAACCCAGAGCCCCCATCCCTCAGATGTGCCTGTCACACCAATCTGACAGCTCATCCTAGGGAACTGAACATTTCCAATTAGAAGTGTTTTTCAGACTAGCCCACCCTGTTTTCTAACAGCCAGAAGTAAGTTTACAGACGTGCCTGTCATTAATAATGGCACAAAATGCCACGTTTGCATGTCACAGGAGCAGGCACCACAACCCTGTGTGAGTTTGTCCCATGAGGAGCCATGGGCTTTACTTGCTATTTTTTTTCCTTGGTTGCCCAAAACTTGCCCTTGGGAAGAACAAAAGAGCCCAGCACATGTGATGCATCATATGTGTGTCTCTGTTTCTTTTTTCAGACAAACTCCCACCCTCTTCCACCTCATCCTACGAGTGTTTTTCTTGGTCTCCAGCTGGTTTAGGTGTCCCTGTCATTTCACAGTGCTTATTTCTGCAGTGGGTATGTGACAGCTCTTGGGAGATCAGGTCATCAATTTATAGAACGAAATTCTCTTTTTTGTACACTGCTTTCTATCCTGTTCCTGGTCCTCTGGTGTTACCACAACTCAATTATTAAACAATAAAATCCAATAATTCATTGTCCCAGAGCCAGAGAGAAGCAGCTGGATGGGTCAGATGGATCAATTGCCTCTCTCCAGCTCCACCACCGCTGACCACAGGAGTTCCTCAATCAGGTCTGATCCAAGTCACTGGCAGAGAGAGCACATTCCCCCCTCAGTGTAACAGTCTGCACACTGCCAAACCAGCAGCAGAACGAGCTCCACTCGTTTGTGCTGCAGGATGGCTGATTACCCAGCATGAAGTAACCATGGGGAAAAGTTTCTCTTACCACCTCACCTGCCACAGCTCCTCAGACAGGGGCAGGTGTCTCTGCTGGGAGAGAACAACGTCCTCTCTCATTCCCAGCCTGTGCCATAGGGAAAGCAGGGGCTATTGAGGATGCAGACCTAGAAAATGGATGGTTTCCTCCTCCAGTGGCACAGGACAGCTTTCAATTTCCCTTCCCAATAAAGTCCTACCAGCAGCAGTGCCCTGTGTGCCAGCATGAATTAATAACAGCTGCAGCCTCACTCAAAATGCCTACACAGGCATTTATAATTAACACTACAACTCAGTTGTCTTCCAAAATCAATTCCTTTCCAGTTTTGGTCATGGAATTGTATTTGACGAAGTTCATCTGCTTTAATGTGTGTTAATTTTCTCTGTTGAAGCAGACATTCATAAAAATGCTCTTTAGGAAAGCCACAGCTGGGGAAACAGGCAGCAGCACTGGGGGTGCCACAGCAAGAACCAGGACAGCAGCACAGGTTGAGGCACCCCAGGAACCTGACAATCCCTCCCAGCAAAGGGCAGACTGGGTGCACTGGGCCCCTTCAGCTCTTAGATTTGCATCCAGCCCTCCCCAAGCAACATTCAAACCTGCAATCTCAGCACTGCCATCCAAGCTGTTCACAATGCATCTTTTACAGGAGCTCTTGCTCCTGCTGACCCCTCACAGGACCAGGCTGGCACAGCCATACTCCATCTATCTTAATCCCATTACCAAGCCGAGCAAGTCACTGTTTATTGTGTTCCAAACATTTCATCAGTGCTTCAGAGGCAAAGTGCCTGAGGCCAGGGCAGTGGGAAGGAGGGGGCAGCAGCCCCAAGGAGGGACAGACCCTGCCAGCCAGTGCCAGGGACAAGGACAGGCTGCCCAAACCCCACAGGGCACCTTGTGTAAATCACTGACAGAACAGAGTTTCAGTGGTGTACTGAGGTGGCCAAAGAGCCTTGTTGACAAATGTCCTTGGGTAGCAGAGAGGCTCCTGCTTCCTCCAAGCTGAGTTTGAGATCTCAGCCTGTCTTACCACAGCAGCAGTGATCAATACTGCAGGCAGAGAGAAGGGACAGCAGTCGTGTCCAATCTCTGTGCCACCGTGAGAGGGACAATGCATGAGGAAAGATCAATAGAAGCACTGAGTCAGGCTCCAGCTCCTCTCACCTCAGTTCCATGTCTGCCAGGATGGGAACTTTGGGCTGCACCACCCCAGAGAATCCAAAAGCACCTTGTCTTCCACACAGCTCAGAGGTTTTTAATCACTGGTTTTCAACGAGCAGCCCATGGTCCAACACATTGCCAGCAATTCCGACACCTCTAGACAATGCTACTCTGTAATTTTTGTCTTTGTTAAATAATTTGTGGAGTACTAAAACGAAAACCTGTGTCCAAGGGCAAGATCTTTGTGCATCCCCAACAACGAGCCCTTAACAGCTGAAAT
Source organism: Illadopsis cleaveri (assembly GCA_013399915.1). NCBI lineage: Eukaryota > Metazoa > Chordata > Aves > Passeriformes > Timaliidae > Illadopsis > Illadopsis cleaveri. The sequence goes on from VXBB01008640.1 coordinate 117,866, forward strand.
TAAATTCAGTGATTTAGTCCAGAAGAAGGACAGTCTTGAAATATCTAACAGAGTGCATTTGATGAATCCAGCCAGGACTGACAGAACCTCATTGCTATTTATGCCAGAATGTTCCTCAAGGACACACTGAGGCAGGCACATCCACTGAGCCAAGTGCAAGCCTCTGTTGTCTCTCTCAGCTCCCTAATGGATCCAGCCAAGGTTCCTGGTGAAGGACTGGCTGACCAGCCTCTGCAGCACCCTTCAGCCCACACAAACCCCCTCAGCTGTGGGCAAGACACGTCCCCATCTGTATTTCAACAGCTCATCCAACACGTTCATCCAGCAGCCAGATATCCGTGACCTTAACCTCACAGGAATCCTGCAAACAACTTGTGGTGCTGGTAATTGTCAGAGTGGTTTGCTCTGAAATTAAATGTCATGGAGCGATTTGTGTCTGCATCTGTCACGACTTCCATCCCATAATTATTTCAGACACGCTGTGAGCCAGCAGTGCAATCCCAAATGATGAATACACCTCCAAGCCTCTGGTCATTACTCCAGAGAGACTGGAAAGAGAGCTGGTTTTACAGGGGTGTTCCATGTAAAACATGCTGGGCAGCAGCATCCACCACCCGGTGCTGCAGCTGATCCCACCTCACAACCCCCTGCAATGTGCCCAGCTCCAGAATTCCTGTGGAATTTCCTCCAATTTCCTCACTGGCCCCACAAGCACAGGGCCTGACTGTGGGATGCCTGTGGCTGCATCCGTGAGGAAAGCAAAACCTGGTGCTTTGTGCAACTTACAGAGCCCCAGGAGGAAAAATAAACGTATGCATAATCCTCCAGCATCAGTCAGCAGATAAAATACACTCCAGGAGCACTTACAGGTTTGTAGGCTAATGTATAAAAGATGAAACAAATCAAAAGCTCCAAGTGCTGTACATTTGGATCCATCTTTTTTGTATTTAAACAGAAAAGCAGGACCTCGGGCTTCAGGAAGTATTTTTGCAGTAAATTACAAGATATTGTAATTTATTATTTTAAATTTCTCTAACTTCCAACTGAACTATTTCTTTTCCACCTAAGGACACTGCAGTGACACAATCCTGTGGTGGGACATATCCAATGGACAGGGCAGCATTTTACTCACCCCACATCCTACTCCCACCCTTAAACCTTTGCCTTCTCCCTAAGAGAGATAGAATAAATCTTCCTTGTGTCTTGCCCATAGCAGGTTGAATTCAACATGCTGCTCAAAAACCCAGCCAGTGATGCAGACAAGGAGGGGGAATTTCTGTTATTCCCCATTCCAAACAGCACCCATGGACAAGGCTGTCACTGAAGCCACCTCCTGTGCAAGGTTTCCCCCTCAGAAAAGCAGCAACACTCACCTCTTTAAATTTAAAAATCCTGACAAGGCACTAGAAACTGTTTGAACTCTAAAACTGTTTTCATGTAGAAAAGGGGCACGGCCACTAATTAGACTATCACTGGCCAGAGCCAGCAGGGCTCCAGGTGAGGGGGAGCAGAGCAAGGGACACAGCAGCAGTGCAGAGCTGGCTCCTGCCAGTGCTGTCAGAAGTGCAGGAAAAATGAATTGAGGAGGAAACTTCGCCAGGGCACAAATTTACATTTCTGTCAAAGAAGAGTGGCTGGCAGCTATTTTTGGTCACTGGCCTCCATCATATTAATTCAATGTCTGGTTTAAGTAGTCTCATTTGCAGCAAATCTGGCTGGTAAATAGTAACCTTGAGCTTTGCTGAAATTCTCCTTGCAGATATTACTAGGGATTGGATAAAAAAGATGAAGCAGAAGGAGACAACTTTGAATGAAAATGTCAGGCAGATCCCCCACATCATGGCTTCAGTTACACAAAAGCTATTGCTACACACCACGAAACAAACAGCACAGAGGGGCTACAGCTCCTGCCTGACAAAACTAATGGCAAAAAGACATCAAAGCTGAGAAGCCAAGTGAAAACAAAACAGGGATGGGCAAGGGATCATCCACAGAGCACAGGACTGCCCACTTGCCTGCCGTGCATCTTCTGGGAATGGGTTTTATGGGCAGAATAAGCACAGAGCAGCATCTGGCTACAGAGATACATCAGACAAGACAAGCAGTCTGAGCACATTTTCAGTGACAAACTCTCCTCCTCTTCGTGAGTGGATGTTAAACAGACACTAAAGTTGTGCAGTCCCACCCCCAGAGACGGCTGCACTCCACTGAATGCCAGAACAATTCATCAGAAACCTCCAAACCTGTCAGGAGTGCTGGGGTGCCTCTGGAGCAGTGGTGCAGGACAGGAGGATGGACATGGAAAGATTCAGCTTTTCTGCAGCCAGAATTAGCAGTCATAAGTCCCACTGGCCTTTTTTTCATCTCCCCTAACTCCAGAGTGAGGACACAAACCTTCTCTCTGTGCAGGATGCTTTCAGTAGTTAAATCAGGGTTTTACAGGAACACCAGCTCTGCCACGAAGTGTAAACACCTTCACCAGTTCATCTCCTGCATCCTCCACTGTGGCCAGCACCACAGTCCTGCTGCCACCACCACCCTGAAGTGCCACCCCACCAGCAGCAGCAAAGCCCCCACCACTCCCAGTCCACCACCCAGACCTCTCAGCCCCACAGGAGCTGCAACAGAGACTGTGGGCAAGAAGTTTGGTGGGCCAGCAGGATTCACACCCTCTGAGCCCTCCAAAGCCACCACCACAGGATCACAGTGGTGGAGCCAGCTGTGTTGTGCCCTCACCTGGCTGGTTTAACACCCCCAAACTCCCAAAGCATCCATCTGCCTCCAGCTCAAGGGCTTTTGTCCTCACTGAAGAATTTCCACAGCCCTGGCTGCTTTCATCAGAAATCTTTTAAAGCTATTCACTTAGCACCACGCTAATGCAGGGCTGCAAACAAACCCAAAACTTTCAACCCTGAAAAACTATTTTCTGATATTTGACCAGACATCAGACGCTGCTCCACAGAGAATGACTAATGACCTGCTTTCTGCGAGAGGGGGGAGAAACTTAATTATGTCCATTAAATTACTTCAAATATTTTTCCTCAGAGAATATGAATTATTTAAACTCAACACAGAGAAACCTGAAACATTAGCAAAAGCCTTCTGGGACTCACTATGTAAATCCTCACTCCAAACAGATGTGGAAAGCATGGCAAGCTGCCATGCAGCTACTGAAGCAATCAACAGCACTGAGATTTCAATTTGATAGCTTTAATAAGGTCTTCTTAAGGAGAAGCCACTGCCCAGAGCACTGGGAAGGGCATCCCACCACCTGGAGGAAGGCAGCACCATCAGCACAGTGAAATGCCTGGAGGTGCTCCTGACGGGCAGGAAAAGCTCACTCTCCTACTGCACCCCCTGCCTCCAGTGAGGGGGAACTCTGCCTGCCTGGGACTTCTTTAGCTGCTTTCCTCTCAATCTGTTTTTGAGGTGAAAAGGGAGACATCCAGGGTGTCATCTGGACACCAGGCATGGGTAGCAAAGGGTCTTCTCAGATGTGTTTTACTGAAGCCACTGGAGGAGGAAACCATCCATTTTCTAGGTCTGCATCCTCAATAGCCCTTGCTTTCCCTATGGCACAGGCTGGGAATGAGAGAGGACGTTGCTCTCTCTCAACAGAGACACCTGCCCCTGTCTGAGGAGCTGTGGCAGATGAGGTGGTAAGAACACATCCCCTTTCCCAGGTCCCAGCTGGCAATAAGGTGCCCGGGGGTGGCATTCAGAGCCTCTCCATTCAGAGGCTCACACACTCTGAGGAAGAGCATGACAGCCAGCACCCCACACCTGGCTCTCACCTGCCTTTGGAAGTGAGATGGAAGTGGTCACAGCCCCAGGTTCATTAGTGGGATGCCTTGTTAAGGCAGAGGGCACAACCGTTTTTGCAGCTGTCCTTAAACATAACCTTGTGAGCTGTAAAGTCTCCAAATTATTAAACCGTGTCCAAAGCATATCAATAGGGATATTAATGTTCTAGAGTAATTTTAACATTCCAGATAAAGCTGTGGGAAATGCCTGACAGCATCCAGAGCTCTGACACATCTGCAGAGCAGCCCCACACCCTCCAACTGCCACCCTCCAAACAAGCACCTGGTGGTTCTGGGGAGCTGCCATCACCCAAAGAAACATACTGCTGACAAAAGACAATTCCAAACTGCACTCAGGCACCAGGGAAGTCTGGCAGCAGCATGGACTGACACAGACAAAAACTGCCAGCACATCAAAGGCCACTTTTACCTCTGCATCCCCCGTCCTTCTCCTCAAAGCCAGGGCTGCACATGCATTTCCCCACGGGGACCAGCCACTCGCCCTCTGCGCTGCAGTGCATCCGAGGGGGATTGTCCACGTCCACTTCAGCATGGGCAACACAAGTGCCCTTAACTTCCACCAGCGTCACAAAGGCTGTCTCTGCCACGGTGTCAGGGAACACGGCCAAGTTCTGCACGGTGCTGAGACACTTCTTGTAATAGACCCGCACGGAGACCAGCGCCACGCAGGCGCCCACGTCCTGGAAGCCCAGGTGGAAGCCTCTCTTGCTCAGGTGCCCAATCTCCCTCAGCTCGGTGTTCAGCTTCATCTTGCGCTCGCCCAGGTCCCCCTGAGTGAAGCTCTCGTCAGCAGCAATGGTGTCAATCTTGGTGTGCTTGCTCTCACGGACACTGCGGCCCAGGTCAGAGTCGGACTCGACGTAGTACAAGTTGAAAGTCTCCTTGCAGGTGCTGGTCACCCCAGGGATGCTGTTGCAGTCCCTCAGGGTGAACTTGAGCTCGATGAAGATCCTCTGGCCGTCACGCCTGGCGATCCAGCCTGTCTGCAGCCAGTTGTTCTGGTTGGGCTCCATGACGTTGCACACCTGGTACGTGCGGATGGGCTTGAGGGTCTCATCCACGCCACTGATCTCTTCCCACTGGGGGCAGAGCACAAAGGGCTGTGACAGCTCGGGAGCTGCCCCAGCAGAGACACATCCACCAGGATAAATGTCACTCCCCACCTTGTAGGCACCCAAAGTCCTCAGCCCACCAAACCCACCAGCTGCAGTAACCCTGCTCCTGCACCACCCAACACCTGAGCTCTCTGCAGAGATGCAAATGTGAAGATGCAACCAGAAAGGCAACACTGGCAGCAGATCTTGGAAAACAAAGCCTGATTCTGGACACATCATCTGCTGAGGACACACAGCCTTCATCTCCCACACACTCCTCAGATTCTCTGTCCCTGGGGAGGTGCATCCACACGGTGTTACCACTCAGTGTTCCTCTGGATGGGGTTGGACCACACAGAGAAATCCAAGATGCCTAAGGAGCTGTGACACCATCACACAAGGACATCAAACACCTTCATGAACAGCAGCAGCTTCTCTGCCAGGAGAAGTTTTAGCTGCAGCAGGACAAATCCTCCGACTGCAAGTGAAACAGTGTTTCCCCAAAGCTATCAGCAGAGATTCTGATCAGTGAAACGACGATTCAGCCCTCACAGCCTGGATGACGACCTGGCAATTTCCCAAAGCAATTCTTTCTGGGGGTAAATTTATGCAAAACAGTCAAAACACACCCAGAACAGAGGTTCTTCTGCAAACAAACAGCTGTGCCACACAGCTGACTCCAGGACCTATCGCTCTTCCCTCTCAACACTTTGTTTCCATTCGGGAAAATAAACCCAAAGCTGCAAGGAGCACAACTCCAAGCTTACTGAAAGCGGCTTTAGACCGACACCAGGGGCTGATGAAACAGATGTTACATGACACAGCTCCCAATGACTTCCCCAGCCACAGCCCTCGGATTCCAAGGGCTTGACTGACCCTTGGTGCTCACACAGGTGTGCGAACCACAACACAAAGCCTTAACCAGCCAGTGTTTATTGGCTTGTTTTAGTAGCATAAAATCCATTTTGAGGAGGGACCCCATGCCAGTTGCAGCACTCACACAGCCAATGCCCCCTCTCTGCTCCCAGGGTCTCCCAGCACTGATCATGTCAAGCTACCCACCGACCTTGAACGAGGAGGTCCCGTGGCTGGCAGTCCCCACCCCAGCTCTGTGGTAAGCAAAGCACTCACACCACAGGGTTTCAAAAGCTGCTGAGCACCAAGAGGCTGTCAGACCCTTTGACCCTCTCCGGTGGTGCAGACACAGTCCCGCCCCCGTGCTTACCCCGTTCGATGGGTGTGAGGTCCAGCCCAGCTCCGCCTGCGATTCCTTGGAGTCCAGCAGGACAACTGCAGGGAAGACAGCATGTCAGGAAAACCCCTGACAGAGGAAATGCTGGTAAAACCCACCCAGCCCACGCACTGGGAAGCTCAGTGCCGTGCTGTGCCTGGTCCCGGCTCCCACCCCGGCTGCACCAGCCATGGCATCACCGTGTGAGCACCGAGCGCCACGAAGCTCTCGCTGCACACCCAAAACAACCTCGCAGGTACCTGATCAGTGCCCTAACGACTCTGCCATCCCAGGGACGATTCCTCGGATACCACAGACAGCGCTGCCGCTGTACCATGCCCACGGCGTGCGGATGCTGGAACTGAAAGGTACCAGCAGCTGCTTTGAAAGAAGGATTTCCCTGTCAAACGGCAGCCTTTTCCCACAAAACAGTCAATTCTGTCTGTGACAGGAAGAGCTATTTCCCTCAGTTCACAGCTTCACGATCCTTCCACAACCAGCAGCCACAGCCCCCGACCGGCAGGTTGAGCCTGGGGCTCAGACGCCGGTAACAAGGGGTGCGGCTGCGCATCCCCGGCGGGCGCATCCCTGACCACCGTTCCGCTCGGAGCGCTCCGGGATGCTCCGAGACACTCTCCCCGCCGCCGGGATCAGTGGGGTCCGTCCGTGGCAGCGCAACCTCCGCGAACACGGACCCCAGGGCTCGAATCGTCTCCCGGTCACAGTACTGGCAGCGCGCTGCCTCCTGCCTCCGGTGATAGCGGGGACCGGGACACCCCGGGCTAACCCGGTCACTCCACGAGAACCCGTCCGTCCTCTCCCGCTCCTCCGGCAGGTCTCCGCGTCCCGGAGAGCGGCGGCACATCCGCCCCACAACGCGTCCGGCCAGCCCCGGTGCGACCCCACCG
>VXBB01008640.1:125340-135593 GCA_013399915.1 Illadopsis cleaveri
TCGGTCACCGGACTGGCTCCTGAGGGAACACGCGGCCGTGCCGAGCTTTGGGCTGCTGGAGCTGCTCCCCAGGGCACGGGCAGCGCTCGCTGATGCTGCGGCTGTAACCGGCGGTGCTTTGCCCCCTCCCCGTACCCAGATGATTTTTGCTGCTGGTGGCGAGCGAGGGTGTTGGGTCAGAGCCGCCCTCCTCAGCACAGGGCCCAGGAGAGCAGCAGGGCAGGTCTCTGCCCTGCCCTGGCTGAAAGCCATGCCCAGGAATGTCGGGTTTAACTTCAAGCCTTCTTTCAGCGTTTAAGTTTTATTCCCAGCTTCATGTTGAGGTCCTCCAAACCCATCAGTTGCTGTGAAAGCAAAAATGCCCAGACAGAAACCCCAGGAACAGGCAGCCCCAGGTAGAGTGAGTCCTGCCAGACCCACACCCAGGACAGTGCTGTGGCTGCGGGGAGGCAATTCTTCAATTTTTGGCTCACCAAAGGTATTTGCCACCAAGCCCACAGCCTCCTGCATTGAGGGAGGGACTCAACAAGGTTTTATTCACAAACTGTAGGTGTTGCAGGTTCCTGCAAAGTTTATGCAGGCTGAATGCCTGCCAGTTTTCCCCTGATGGTAGATACCGTGATACCAAAGCAAACATTTGTTCCTGTGGGATGTTCCTTTTGCTGTGGTAGTGTGTCAAATGTAAAATATTGGAGGTCTGAAGTGAAAGCATTGAGTCTCCATCTAGCACAGCCCGGCCAGGCTATGGTAGCCCATGCCAAGCCCCTGCTCACAGGATTTGATGCTCAGACCTCAGACCAAGCTCAGCTGGATGCTTGGAGCCAGAGGATGTTTCCAGCTCTCCATTTCTCAGCTCTTTTGCAAACATTGTCATTAATTTTCCTCTCTGTGTTAGCTTTACTGGTGAGGAAGTTCCCGTCCATTTATCAGTGTTCCTCCCATCTAGGAAATCTCAGCGTGGATCAGTGCTTTGTGTGCTGCTGCACCAGCACTGGAGCCCCTCCTGCCATGCACCTGCAGCACAAGAGCTTCTGGTGAAACCAGGAGCAGCCATCCTCATGAACATGAGTTCACACAATCAAAACCCTCCCTCCATCGTGTTACAGAGCAGGGAAGCAAAAGACAGGGTTTATTTATAATCTTCCTCAAGTGGAAACCAAAAGAAGTGACCCGTTATTACTGAAGATTTCTCAAGCCACCCAGGAAGAAAAGTGATATTTAGTTGTCGTTAAAGGCTCAGAACTGCATGACAATTTCATGCTATGTTAACTTCTGGGTTTTCTTTCGCATATAAATTTTTAAGGAGCAAAATAGAAAAACCCAGGCACTTGACCTTTAATCACAGTTATTTGTGTGATCAGTCAAGTGTGGGAAAAAGCTGGTTTGTTCTTGAAAGATGCCCTTTAAAGCCAGATTGCTCTAATATGACACACAACTCTCACAGTGTAATACAGGGGATCTCGCCTGCCTGCCTCCAGGCACAGCAGCTTCCTTTTAGTATTCACACACTGGGTCTTGCTGCTGGGACAGTGCAAGGTATCAATTGTTGGGGAAGATGAATCAGGGAAACCTTATAAATATGATTGCTTAGCAAAAGATTCTGAAAATATGAAACCTATAGGCGAAATAGAAATGAAAGCTTACTTTGAGTTGTAGGATACCAAGTCTTAGTTCCTAGATAACCTGAAAACAATAGCCCAGCCAGCTGAAGGAGAATCTCTTTTGATTGAATGATACCCTTCTGCTGGCTAAGGGATCCAAAGGTCAATGTAGCAAAAGAAAATAGTCTAGAGTAGTTTTTAGAGTTTAAAATATAACACAGTATGGTAATGTAGTAGTCTCTATAGGCTGTATGTAGATTTTATAGGATTGTGTGTTTTGTACCGGTTGGTTGGTGTAAATTAGAATATTCAACACAAAAGGAGATATAATGTATTGTAACAAAGACCTTGCTCTCTTGCTTCGCTCTTTTCTCTCTTTTCCCTGGCGCTCTTACTCTCCTTTTCCCTGGCTCTCTTATGCTCTTTTCTCCAGCTCTCTTACTCTCTTGCGCTCTTACTTCTGCCCTTACCCCTGTGCTCTGACCCCTGCCATCTCTCTCTGGCTCTCTTGCTCCCTTCTCTCTTGCCCTCCTGTTCTCTCTCTCTCCCTCTCTCTGGGACTTCCCTTCAGCCGAGGCTGGTGGCTGAAGGCAAGGCATTTTTTACCCACGACCCTTGCAATAAACCCACGTGTTCTCTAGAATATCTCTGTCTGCAGAGTTCCCTCTCCCTGCAGTCCACAGATGATCTTGCAATCAATGTCATGAAACAAATCAATCCAGACCCCTGGGACAGCTCCATTCACCACCAAGCTCCACAGGTGTGTGCACTTTCCTGTCACTGAGGAGCCAAGCAGGGAAGAGGATTTTGGAAGTATATGGAGGGTTTGATGTCAGATATGTTTTGCTAGGAGAAGGGTCTGTCATGTTAAAAGCACACAGCTTTTCCATTTACCTGAAATATTATTCCAAGCAACTTATAAAATCTTGATGTTAGAACAGCCAGGGGTATTTTAATTAGGGTTTTAAGTATCATGCTTTGGGAAAATGATCTCATGAATTTCGTTTCAGCAGCAGCAGACGACAAAGCCATTGCTGGTGTGGAGAAACCAGAGAAACAGAGCAGCCTTAAATGGACACTGCTGGATTTCTTCATGAGCCCAAAGCCACACCAGGGATGCTGTCCCCAGGATGGCACAGCCCACCAGCTCCTGGCACAATAAGGGGCCAGTATCTGCAGGCAAAGGAAGAGGAATACCCAGGTTTTCTGGTCACCTCTGCTGCTCACATCCAGCTCTGGGGCTGCTGCCCTTCCCCGCTCCTGACTGGAGCCTGCAGAGACAAGAGCAAAGGGAAAGCAAAGACATGGGGTCAGCCAGGCTCCAGATTGCCAGGGGAACTTGTGCAAAGAGCAGGGCTAGCCCAGAAAACGTGTAATTGGCCGAGCTGAGCTATTACCTGCTGTAAGTGGAGACAGAAAGATAGTTTTGACACCACAGTGAAAATAACCCTCCTGGAGAAAAAAAAAAATCAATACAAACACCAAGGAAAGAGAATCAGAAACCGAGACCATCAATTCCTGAGATAAAGAGTTGAAAGTCTCAGTGGGAGGACAGCCAGATCTGTACTGAAAAACAAAACTTTACTTCTTTTGCTGACAAATTACTTTTTATGCTAAAGGACAAAGGAGCCATGAGGATGCAGGCTTCAAGGTACAGCTGAAAGAGCAATCCTTGACAAAAGACAGAGCAGGCAGAAGCTTTTGCACCTCGCCTTTCTCTTCCACACTTGCAAGTATTTTTGTACAATGAAAAACCAAGGATTTCTGCAATTCTGTACAGTTTTTGGCATGTCACACAAACATGCTCCAGGACTTCTGCTGCTTCTGCTGTGACAAGGGCAGAGCCAGAGCAGAGGAAGCAGCAGCAATACAGCACAAGTGTGCCTGGCATTGGGGAACATCCCACAGAGGAAAGTGGCTCAGACAATCCTGTCCTGAGGGCACCTCACCATTCTGCCACCCCCAGCTGATCCCAGGGCTCAGACTCTGCTTCCCAGGGGCACAGAGCTCCATCATAGCCACTGCTGGATCCCAGGGCTCAGACACTGCTGGATCCCAGGGCTCAGACACTGCTGGATCCCAGGGCTCAGACACTGCTGGATCCCAGGGCTCAGACAGTGCTGGATCCCAGGGCTCAGACACTGCTGGATCCCAGGGCTCAGACCCTGCTGGATCCCAGGGCTCAGACTCTGCTTCCCAGGGACACAAAGCTCCACCACAGCCACTGCTGGATCCCAGGGCTCAGACTCTGCTGGATCCCAGGGCTCAGACTCTGCTTCTCAGGGGCACAAAGCTCCATCACAGCCAGTGCTGGCCCATCCCTGCTCATCCCCTCCTGCTACCTGCCAGAAATCGCAGTGAAAATGAAAGTTAATGTAAAGCTTCCCCACAAATCTCATGCTCGGAGCTGCCAGCCCGGCCTCAGGGCTGCAAAGGGAGAACCCTTCTGCCTTCTGGGTTGTTTGTCTGCAAATACAAAGCAACCAGAGCTGTGCACTTGTTTTTTCACAGCTCTGTCTTTCTGTCAGATCTGTACTCTTTGCTTCACAATGTCTGCACTATAAATGTTTTGCAGCACTTCGTCAGCTTTTAAGGTAATCACATAAAAGACCCTTGACTGCATAAACACAACTAATCTGGGTAAATGCCTTTAAGCATCTTTACATTTCTTGCTAATGGATTTCCAGACAGCCCGCAGATATCCACGTTCTGGAAAATAATGTAAAATAGACTAAGTGTCTAATTTTTTTAAATGCCTCACATTCATCATATACTGAGAAAATCCAGGGCTCCAGGCAGCATAATTTCATTACACTTATGTAAGTCATACCCCGTTCTGTCATCATCAGTATGAACCCTGCCTTTGGCTGGGGCACGGATCCACTCGGTGTTAAGTTCCAGTTCAACCAGAGACAAATTACCACACGCTATTAATTAGAGCCAGACAGGAGGGATCCAGGTGTCACAGGGGGGAAATGATGCCTTAAGTTTGAGCTTTCATGTTTTTTAGATTCTGGGCTGCCTAAGTGTGTAGTTCTGAGCCTCATTAAGCATTAGTCAGCTCTTCACAGAGCAGGGAGACAAAACAGATGGAGACCAAAGACAATAGTTACAGCTTTCAAGCCCAAAAGCACAAACAAGGGTGGGCTGAAGAGAGAAAACAAGAAGGATGAGACTTCATAACCTGAAGCTGTAATTGGACAATTAAACCCAATATGCAAATGGACCAAAACTTGTAAAAGTGTGAAACCTCGTGACCACTCAGCCATTTTGTGACCGTTTTGGGTCCACCTTGGGTCTAGCCCTGGTCAGGCTCTGGTCCTGCCCAAGATGGATCCTAAAGGCCTTTCAATAAATATCTACTTTATTCTCCAGCTCTGTCCAGTCTCTGTTCCAGGTCAGCCCTCCCAAGGCACCAGTTGCAGAGCCTGAAGGGCACACAGTGCCCTGAGCACTGAGCTCAGGGGTTGTGTGTGGGATCTCCCCTGGGAGCAGTGGGAAGACTCATGGAGGAGGCAGATCCTGCCCCTCAGAGATGCTTTGCTGGTGGTGCTGAGCACAGGGCAGGATGCCAGCACCCCACAGGCTTCTCTCCCCTCAGCCTGCCTCTCTGCTGTGCCTTCACTTGCTGTGCTTGAAAGGCAGAGGTGCAAAGTGAGAGCTCAGGTGGGTGAACCTCTGAGAACTGAGGGAGAAATGAGGATGTACCTCAAGCATAATGGTGCAAACAACCACTAACGTAATTTTGATACCAATTACAGTAATTTGAACAAAGGAGTTGTCCTACCTTTGATTTGCTCTCCTCCTCTTCCCAGCTGGTTTCATTAAAACCACTTATAGGGATTTGCAGCAGTTCTGTTCGAAGTGCTGTCGTCAGGATTTTCGTTTTCAGTCACATCAGAAATGGTCTTACAGCAGGCTGCTTATGTTCCACAAAGGGATCTGGAGCATGTGGCCATCACTCATTGTCACAGGTGTTTTAGACAGGCTGGTCCTGCTGCTCGTGTGGCTTCTGAGGTGAGTGTCCAGTGCTGAGTGCCAGGGAAGAAGCTCCAGAGTGGCCACAGCAAGGAGCAGTGCCTGCCCTGGTGCCAGGCTCCCTGCACAGCTTCAGGGCTTCCCAGACCTCCCTCAGCAGCTCTGAGCTGCACTACCCTGAAGCTGCAACCCAAACCTTGGTTAATTTGCAGACTGTGTGCCAGTCTGGTTCACACTGCTCCTGAGGAGAGCATCCCTGTGCACCCTAAAGGAGGACCCCAAAGTGCCAGTGCACCTTGGGCCTGCATTCCCCAGTTTCATGGTGTGTCCGGAGTTTCTTAGGAGTTTTTTCATGTTTATATCTTTGTGCTGATTAAAATGCATCACCAAGGTTTCTAACTCTCCTGGCCCCTCAATAACGTGGCAGTAAATGCCCCTTAACAGCAACGAGCTGAACTGAACTGCTGTGGATTTCCATGGAGTGATGCTGCTCTGGCTCTTACTCATCAGGCAAATCAGAAATGCAACTTGTATCACACCCTGATGAGGAAAGACACTTCAGGGCTCACTTGGTAACTCAATCACCACAAAGCATTCACCAATTATCCCTCCCCCCGTCACGGGGTGAGGGTGACAGGGAGGTCACGCAGGGTGAGTCTTTCATTTGTCCATGACAGGAGAAGGGGAATACACTTTGCAAATTATAATTAGCAATTTAATCCAGCTGTGCCTAATTCATAGATGCATTTTGCACTCCAGGACTCAGCACTTGGGCAGACTCTAAATAAGGGACCAGTGTGCTGTGTCCAGCTCCCTGAAAGCTCTCCAGTAATTGCAGATTGCTCGCTGCTCAGCAGAGAGCAGGACAGCTGACACTGTTTTATACCACAACAACACAGACTCCAACTTCACAAGGCTGAAAATGACTCCTTTATTTTTGGGATGTGTCTCCCTTATATACTATTTTACACAGACCAATTTGTTTGGTGACACAAAGACAAACCTCTTCACTCACATTGGTCAGACCAGAGGGACATCAAGAAGAAGCCCCTCCTGAGAAAAGGAATGAAAACAAAGTACAGTTTACAAAAACACTTCTCTTGTTTACAGAAAATTCTCTGGGAAAAGAATTTCAGAAAACCAAAACACCTCAGGCACGAAACCAGGGCTAGAGATAGCTTTCCATGCCTGCAGGTGCCTCTGCTCCTCCTGCCACCCTGCCAGGGTGAGATGCAGCCCTGGAGAGAGAGAGACAGACAGACAGACTGCCAGCCACACCATCCCCAGGATTCCTGCCACAGGGGTCCTGCCAGCCCTGTCCCGAGGATGGAGAGAGGGATCCTCACATCCCAGCCCTGCTCCCATCCCAGCTCAGAGCTGGAAGAGGACTGCAGCTCAGAGAAACAATAAATTCTGCTCCATTCTAATGGGGCACTCCGGGCCCAGACAGAAATTGGCATATAGGTTCACAAAAAATCCTGCCTGAATAAACAGAAAGGGAGGGAATGCTGGAGAGAGCATCCAATCTGCATCATAATTAGGGGAAAAAATAACAAATGGCAGAAACAACCTGTTCCCATCTGCAGCTGCAGTTTGTTCCCGTTGTGTTGAACAGCCAGGCACCAAGCCTACCAGGAACCTCCCCTGGAAATGTGTGAGTGTTCCATGCAATAAGAGTGGGAAAACAGCCTCTTTTTATTTTTGGTGTGTTGCAGAATTTGCTGTAATGGAGCATCAGAGAGGATTTTGTCAACCAGACACTTACTGCTGTCTCCAGCCTAGTACCAGAAGTGGGGCGTCACCCCTGGAGGAGTCTCCTTGAAGAGAGCCCACATGGGGACAGGAATTAGGCTCCAGATCTGGGGGTCACCCTGGTGTGGGGCTGGGCCTCTGCCCCGTGCAGTGATTCAGGTCACCATCACATTTGGCCACCCAGAGCAGGAAGGTGCAGTTCCCAGTTCACGCATTTCAAACATCATTCAATCCCAGACTGACTAATTTATCCATAAACCTTCCTAATGAGCCCGATAGTGTAGGAATGAGAGGAAGCAGCATTGTTATCTGTAAACAGCAGCAGCTGACAGCGTGTTTAATCACAGGCTGCGTAACAGTGACATCGGTGGAGAAGAGGATTAGACACTTCTCCAATTAGTCACACAGCAAAGGCGTGAACACGGAGCCTGAGGGTCACTGAACCCAAAACAAAGAGCAACAAATATCAGAGCTGGGGAGTCCCAGTGAGGGGGAGGCACTTGGGGCCAGGGGCAGGCTGTGCTGGAGCCCTCCCCAGCATCCTGAGGGCAGCCAGCCTTCGAGGAGAGCCCTGGCACTGCTGCAGAGCCAAAGCCACCACTAATACCACAAGCTGTGTGCTGCCTCCAGACCTGCAGCCTGCCTGTGCCTAACAGGATTTTGCAATCCATGGCAAACATGCTAATGGGATAGAGAGGTAAAGAGTTCATCCTACTCACTTTTCTCGGCTTCTTTTCTTTTTTTCTGAGCATCTCTCTCCTGGTTTTCTCTGGCTCATCTCTTTCTGAGGTCTGCAGATTAAAGGCATTAATACGAGCCAGAAGTGATTATGTGAATCCTACTTACCACAAAGTAAATGGGATCTAGTGGGCTGCAGCCCTGGAAGCCACGACCACTGGTTAACCAGGAGTGATGTCAAGGCCATCAGGGTTTTCTTTGCCCAGCCCCAAACCTGGGGGATGTGACTCACAGGGCTGGGGGCAGCACAGGGAGCACAGCTGCAGGAGCTGCTGCTGATGTGCACGTAAGGGAGCAGTGATGATGTGGAAAGCACATTGGTGGGGGCCAGAGGCTCTGCACAAACTGTGGGGAGGTGCTGGTTGTGCCAGGCACCACCAGGCAGGAGGGAACAGCTCTGGCACCAGCAGAATGGAGGCTACAGCATTGCTGCTGCCACCTCTGCTTCCACAGCAGGTGAGGTTTAGCACGTGCCTTCTCTTCTTCCTGATTCCAAATCTTGGGTTAAACCAGTAGCTGCTCCATGGTGCAGTCCAGATGTTTTGATTTATCTCTGAGAGATCTCATTATCAGCCACAGCAGCAGACTCTGACCTTTCATGGCAGGGCCCCTTTGAATTTACTTTCTGCCCCAAGGTACAAGAGGAACCATTAGAAATCAATTTTCTTGCCTCCAAGACCCCCTAGTTTTCAAGAACTTTTAAAGGGCAGACAAACCATAACTGGGACATCTTCTAGCTTTAAAAAGGTCCTTCATCATATTAGATTTTGATTAATCAGCCTCCTACTCTCCTGTCACTTTCACAGTGGAGAGCAATGGAGACCTCCCACCAGCCCCTCTCTGCAGAGGGAGAGGGAGGAAGAGAAAGAGAGGGAAAGGGAAAAGNGGAGGGCAGCACAGCCCCCAGTGCATGAGGGGAGGGCAGTGACTGCAGCACCAGCTGCCCCAGGAGCTCAGTGGGGTGAGCACAACCCCAGCACAGCCTTCCCCCTGCTCTCCCTGTGCTTCTTGGGATGGTCCCAGGATGTGCCCACAGCANGGGACATCTTCTAGCTTTAAAAAGGTCCTTCATCATATTAGATTTTGATTAATCAGACTCCTACTCTCCTGTCACTTTCACAGTGGAGAGCAATGGAGACCTCCCACCAGCCCCTCTCTGCAGAGGGAGAGGGAGGAAGAGAAAGAGAGGGAAAGGGAAAAGAAGACGGAGACTTGCAAGGCTGGGGGAGCCACAGCCACCTGTGGGGAAGGCTCCAGCCCCTGTGCTCACCTGCCCTCCTGCTCTAGCTCCTGTTAGCAGGGAGGGGCAGCACTGTGCTGGATGCAGGACTCTCCTTGGGCATTGCCACCAGCTCCTGCTCAGCTGGTGCCACTGTGCCCTGTGGCTGCCTCCAAGCTTTGAGAGGGGCTGCAAACCCGAGAGTGCCCAGCCAGGCCCTTGGCACCACCAGCAGGCTCACAGAGGAGCCTGACACTGTAGGACACAAGGTGCTCATCCCAGCCCAGGCCTCAGTCAGCAGGCATGGGGGCCAGGGGAGCCCTGCAGGCTCTGAGTGGCAGCAGGCAGCCTCCTCTGCCTGCCAGATAACATACATAATTCAGGAGAAATATTCATTTAAGGCTGTCTGAGCCATGGCAATAACCTAGACATTATGACAATACAGATCAATAAGCCCAGAGAGGATCCTTCACTGAAACATGCTGCAATTGTTCAAACCAAGTCTTAATTGTGACAAGAATTGATTTCTCTTTTCTAATATCCCTGACTTTTAATTAAAAAGTAGTTAAGGAGACAATGCATTTCCAGGATCATTTAGAGGCAGGACAATATCAAGGAGCACACACTTAAAATGCAGAAGTGGTGCCTCGTTAATACAATGGCACCAAGCACAGCCTGGGGAGTTGCTCTGTGCAGGTGAGCAGGGCTCAGGGACACCAGGACCCCCAGGCCAGCAGCCACAGCCCCATCCTGGCCTCAGCACAGACATGGGCACGTCCCCACCTGTTCTCTCCTCTTCCCCAGGGTCCTCCAGCCATCTGCATTTCACACCCTCTTGCACACACGAGTGCATCTAATAGCTCTGATTATCCAGCAGACTCCAGTGCTTGCTTTGCCCTTGTCCAGGCAAAGGCAGAGGCTGGCAGGGAGGGCAGGACCCGGCAGGGAGGGCAGGAGCAGGCAGG
>VXBB01008640.1:157071-168855 GCA_013399915.1 Illadopsis cleaveri
CAGAAACTGTGAGTGACCAAGTAAACCCCCACTAGCACAAAGCAGGTGACCTAGAGCAGTGCAGTTTTGCTCTCTGACTGATAATTAAAGGGGTTCATGCAGACTTTGTAGAGGCAGGCATGCTGTTCCCAGAGGCTCCAGCACATTAATCCTTTTCTGGGAATCCAATGTCTCACCACATCTCTAAGGGCAGAGACTCTCCCTTTTATTAACCATGTAATAGTGAATATGCTAAATGCTGGGGCAGCAAGGAGAGGACAGGAAAATCTCTGGCCTTGCAGAATCTCAGGGCTTTGCTGTAGCTGCCCTTGGATCTCCTCCCATCCCAGCATGGCACAGACTGCCCTGGAGCACAGTCTGACCACATAGCACTGGGGATGATGCAAATGTGAAAACATCTCAGACACAGGCAGCACAAACACTCTGGAAAGCGGATGGACAGCAAACAACAAAAGCACAGACCTGTAAAACGCAGTGGATGCACAGCCTCAGTACAAGCTCTAACCAGTTCCACCTGAATTGCAGCCTGCCTGATGCATGTGGTGGAGGGCACTGGCAAACCCAATGCACCAAAGAATCAGCAGGACATAGTGCTTTTCCTGGAACACAACAAAAAACCCCAGCAGCTGTGAAGAGAAACAGCAGAGATTGACCCTGGGCACTGCTGCCCATCACTGCAGCTCCACATTGAGCTTCCCAATGGTCGTTTCTTCTACACATTTCAGTCACAAAAGAGTTTCTGAAGATGCCCTCTGGTCCAACCAGAAGCGTGTTTTAGGTTGACTAAGTCATAAGTAGCAAAAGTAAAAAAGCCTCCCTGAAGGCTGTGAAGGCTCAGAAGCAGCTGCTCAATTGCCCAGCTGTCACAGTGCAGGCCACATCTGGGACCCTTGTCCCCCATCAGAGGTAACCCCCACAACTCCTGGGGAATCTTCACACTCCTGCATCAGCAGTCCCCCACAGGCACACATCCTCACCCACTCACCCTCCAACACCACAGCTGCACTTCACCACAGAAAATGTCTGAGGCCAGAGTGAGAGGCACCACAGGGATCCCCTCACAGCTCACTTCCTTCCCAAAAGTGGAGCTCTATGCAGAGTAGCTGGCAGGAGACTCCTCTGCAAGGACAATCCCAACCATGCAGGCTTGGGACTATGTTTTGTGTGTTCAAAGCAGTTCTTGCTGCCATGCAACCCAACTGCAGCACAAAATGAAGCTGTAGGAGAAAAGCAAAGGGGCCACCACCTCGCTGCCCTCCAAGGATTGCCACAACAGGGACAATACAAGAAATGCTTTGTTAACCAGTTTTTTGGCTACCAAACCTTGTTGCTGCAGGACTTACAGCCCCGCTACAACAGCCCTGCCACACACCCAGGGGAAACACCACCAGCAGTGTGGTGATGCCCTGGAGTGTTCAGCCCTGGAGTTCATCATCCCCACAGCTGCCAACACCCAGCTCTCTGCCCTGGCACAGACACACGGCATGTCCCAGGCACAGAGTGCTCCTGGCACACCCGTCTGCCCTCACGGGACACGGTTCTGTCCCCTCTGCACTCCACCAGAGCAAGCTGGCCAGGAGGGGAAGGGCCCCTTCCACCCGTGCCTGGGCACTGCATTCTCAGGGGAACAGCACGAGAGGTTGTGCTCTCAGTCTCAGTGCTGGTCAGGCTGCACCGAGCATGTCACATGTCACGGGAGGATCAAACACCTGCTGATCACCAGGCAGCACTCACAGGGCTCTGCCCTCCCTGGAGGTACAGAGAGCAGCTCTGATCAAACACCAAGAGTGAAAGATCTCTATCCACTACAGCTTGCATTCCTAAACTGAGTGCAGGGACACTCCCCACTAATTGGCTTACAGTCATTATCTTTGTATCTCACTAATAACAACACTGTAAACTGAATAAAGACTATTTAATATTCTTTCCTTTAACACAAGAGGACTGACAGCCAAAGCCAGAAAGATGGATAAAAACTATAAAATTACATCTTTTAAAATAATGCAGCATAAATAAACCATTTAGAATGAGACTGCATTTATTGCAACATTACAGGCTTTTTGGTGGAAGGGGGGGTTTGGATTTGATTTGCCCTGAGTAGGTTAGAATATAGACTCTCAGTTTGATATGAAAAACTATTCTGTTGCGTAACATCTTTTAGTCAAGAAATAGCCCCGTGCACAAAAAGCTGGCATTGCAGTAGGCTGGAGGCAGAGTCAGGCAGAAATTATATAGCTCACTGGAAAAAAAACAAAAAAAAAGAAGCATGTATGGACAACTGAAGGACAGACTCACTGAATTCAAACTGAATTTATGTTGAACCTTTCTCAAAATTTTCTTAAGGGTTGTTCTCCACAAAAGATGAGAGTAACCAGCAAAGGCACCGTGCTCCTGATTCAACAGTCCCAGGGTTAGGGTGATGACTTTGTTGCTGAACAGAGCCTAAGAAATCAAAAGAGCAGCAGGCACCAACCTGACCACACCTGGGACTCACTGTACCCTTTGGAGAGGCCAAGAAAACAGACTCTGGAGCCAGAGCCAGCAGCGGCTCCAACTGTGCTTCCATGTTGTGATACAGTGTCTGCAACACACTTGAGCCCTAGTGGAATTAAATGAACAGATCTATTAGGGGCACAAAGTACCTGTGCCCTGCTGAAATGAAGGCCCCCAAAGCTCCTGGAGGCTTTAGTAAGAGGTTTAGTACACAGCAAAACCAGGCACCAGCTCCTCATCAGGTATGTGACAATCGCCTTCAAATCACACTGCAGATAAATCCTCTCCCCCAGCTATGCCATTTCCTCCCCTGCAGCCTCCTTTCCTGGGCTCCCCTTTAGTGCATGGTTAGTAGAGACATGAGAGACAGGAGAAAATTAGAGACCCAAGAAGTTGTAACAAAGACCCACTTGCTGCCAGTACCTTAATCCCAAAAGTAAGTGATGTGCAATTGGAGACAAAGTAACCCCCCTTTTCCTTTTAAAAATCATTTTGCACACGAGTAACCTTAACTTCTGTGTTCACATATGACAAGCAAAAGTGACAGACAGTGCAGCCAAAACAGTTCATATATAACTTAGCTATTTCTTTTTTTTTTTTTTTTACCTTTTTTTTTAGATAGACTCTCAAAGGTGGATGTACCTGGGACGTGACTAAGATGACATCCGTGAAGCAGAAATAAGCCACAAAACTTCCAAAGAGGAAGGAATAAGAACCGATCCTTCAGTTTCTGCTTCTAAGGAGAAGGGTTTTACCCTCCAGGTGCAAAGGAAAAAAAAATCTGGAACATCTTCACTTAGAGAAGCTGCTATTCAAACCAATTTCTTCCTCACCCTGCAGTAGTGCTTCGATTGGAATTATATTAGACGGGGTTTCAGGGCTTTGGAGGGACAGGAAGTCCGATACATCCATGGCACTTAATGTTTCAGTCTGGGAGTCTGAAGGGTTAACTATCTGACTGCTCTGCCCACCAGGAGGAGGAGCAGAGGAGGAAGGAAAGGTCTGAGGCTGCCGCTGGGAAGCTGGCTGCTCCAAAGTTTTTGAATCAGGTGAGGAACATTCCTTCTTCACGGTGGAGGTGGCTTTGTCCTTGGCAGAGTCTCGGCAGGCACACTGGCACTGGCAGGCCTCCTCCTGCTTTATAATAATAACAGGAACGCTGAGACCAATCTGCTGAACGGGGTTTCCTGAAGGTGAAACAAAGACAAAACACAATGGAACTACATAATTTCACAGCAGGGAGAGAGAAATCAGCTTTGTTGAATTAGTTCAGTGTCACGCTTACCTGTGTTACCAGCTACTGGTAATGCAGTGGTAAAAAACACCTTTTCTACTACTTTTGGAACTTGTGGCTTTAAAGAAAAAAAAAACAAGAAGAAAGTGTGAATTGACTCAAACCAAATTTCTATTGTTCAAATTCTAAACAGCAATACACATATTCCAAAGAGACACAAAGGAAAACTGGGCTCAAAGTATTGTTTCAGTGGTCCTAAAGATTGGGTAGAAAATCCTCTGCATGATTTGCTGGCAAACTCAGCTTGTGGGTTTTGACAATTCAATGACTGAACTCTTAAACACTGCTCTGTGTGCCCCCACTGCCTGTACCTGCAACCACTCACTCGTGTCCACCTACAGCTGAGAGCCTGAAATGGCACCAATATTGTCAAAGAGAAAACTCCTGAAGTTTCAGCTATCCAGATTTACTGGCAAACCACAAACATTCTCTTTTCATTAAAACCCTTTTCATTATAATTCAAAATTAGGCAGAGAGAGAGATTACAAAATACCTAAGCACAACCTTTACAGTGTATTTTGTGCTTCTATGCATTAAAAGTAATATATTAAGGCCCATGTATATCCTCAGGCCTGGTGGTGCCCTGTGCTGGATAAACACACTGTTACCTGCTGGCAGAAGTCCACCATGAGGGGAAAGAAGGAAGCAAGATTTCTCTGCACCCTGAACTTCTCTGTGCTTTACTTATTTCCCTGTCTGTTCCAGGGCCTGCACTGCTGATGTGTATACACATTAACATGACAAGCATCATACCACACTGCATCCTGGGGTTTATCTTACAGGTTTAACCCTCTCCCTCTTCAAAAACAAAGGCTCTAGTAGGAATGGTTCAAGCTGTTCAAAGCCCTGCTGGATGTACTGACCATTTGTTCTTGGCTTTGTGGGGAACCAGTGGCACCATTTAAGATCCATTGTAAGTTCTGCTCTCCCATGACAATGCTGGACTGCAGAATGGCGGTGCTTGGAGAAGGTGTGATGGTTATAGTGGGGTTACTGGTCAAAACAGGGTTTGCACCAACAGGCACAGTCTGAACTACAGCTGGCAGAGGCTCAGCTGCACTGGGGGCTGCGGGGGCAGGAGCCCCAGCAACCACGGACAGTCCCTGCACCACGGGCTGCTGCGCAGGCTGGGGCTGCTGCAGGAAGTCTTGGCGACTGCCTGCAAACGGTGTGCTGTGAGGAACAGGCACTTCTGGGGATTGTAAAACAGTTGCAGGATTCCCAAACGCAGCTGGCTGTGAGCTGGGTGCTATGGAGGAGGGAGCGGCGGGGGCTGCCGAGGCTTGCAGCGCTGCCTGGGCGGGCTCAGGGAGGCCGAGCTGCAGGACCAAGGGGAGGGACAAGGAGGCCGCGTCTGCTGCTGGGGGCGGGACCGCAGCCACTGAGTCCGCGTCGCCGTTAAACCCTTCAATCAAGGGAGCTGCTGGAAGAGAAACAGAAAGAATGTAAATGCATCCATTCTCATAAAGTCTGAATGAACTGCTTTTTCAATGAACTTATCAGCTAGCTGATGGATTTTTTTGCCAAGTAAAGCATTACCACGACTAGTGCTCAAAAACAATCCTGGACAGTGAAATCTAAAAGTAGCTGCAAATTCAGGAAGTTGGTAACACTGGGCTCTACCCTGAGTCTGATCAGGCTCATCAGGTCTCTCTAATAAGTCTTTTATCAGCCAGGCTGTGCAGCAACTTCAAGAAGGAACCTTGAAAACAGGATGATGTGGACTGCTTGAGAGCTCCAGTACTGCAGGACAGAGTGCTGGGTCACCTCCCCTGTCACTGGGTGTCACACCATCTGTGCACACCATGCATCCCAACACCAATGAATTAAACACTGAAGTTAAAGTTCTTTTTGCTTCTTAGAGTTACATTGGGCATTAAGCTTCAGTCTGAAATGCTGGATTCAGTACATGCATGCAGAGCTGCCAAAAAGTTCTGTTTAACAGCAGTGCAGATCCAACTGGTACCTGTCTGCTGAGAGTCGTCCTGATTTGCAGTGTGGTCTGGGCTCTGAAACATAGACTCAAAGATGCTTGCTGGTGAGATTGTACTGAGGTCCTGTCCATGTGTCTGACAAACAGAAAACAAAGAGGAACACATCAGACAGTGTTGTATCTCTGGTCTCCACAAACCCCAGTCAAGCAGTGTCAGAAATATCTGACAAACAGAAAACACAGAGGAAGACATCAGACAGTGTTGTATCTCTGGTCTCTACAAACCCCAGTCAAGCAGTGTCAGAAATATCTGACAAACAGAAAACACAGAGGAAGACATCAGACAGTGTTGTATCTCCAGTCTCCACAAACCCCAGTCAAGCAGTGTCAGAAATACTCCTCCAAATGAACCAGTCACCTTCAGGAATGGCAACACATACGAATCTTACATGCTATAAATTTACACCTAGTTTTTACTGCCTGTAACCAAATTTACCAACATAATCAGCAAACCCCTACAAAAATAACTACCTGCTTCAAAAGTAAAATATATTCCTCTGCATCCACACTTTGTTTAACCCTTATTTCTTGCAGTACTCCATCAGAAACAGACGTTAATTGGATGCTTGCAGAACCTTTTCTGGAGCAGAAAAAAAGAGCTCCATCCTGGATTATGCAATTCTAGTCACCCACACTGCTCAAGGAGCATAATATACACCAGAGCTGCACCCTGCTCAGCACAAAGAACAACACAGTCTCCTCAGCATCTCATTTTCCTCTGTGTAAATTCTAAGCTCAGTCAACGTTTATCAAGAAGCAACAACACTGTTCTGGTAAAATCAGATGCAGAGCCTTCTACAGCAGGTTGAACTAAGCACTGCAGATTTTGGAGGACAAAGTCAGAACTCAAGTGAGGATGAGGCAATTCCAGGACAGTAACTCACTGGATTAGAGTTCTCCCGCAATTCTGAATCTGTTGATATGAGGCTTAAATCACTCAGACAAAGTGAGTGACTTGTATCCTGTGAAAAAGAAAAACAGCTTGAATTATATATTAAAAGAAGAATGTCAGGGAATGTTTTAAATTACTTCTNTTAAAAGAAGAATGTCAGGGATGTTTTAAATTACTTCTGAGAGTCCTCTGCTTATATGGGACCCAGATATCAGTTCTAAAATCAAAGGAGCAAGATTTTTAGGCAAAGGATATTTAGCAGCTCTCAAGGATTCTTAACATGTCTGTCAAAGTACTTCCAAAAAGTCATGTAACCCAGAATTTGAAATTAGCATAGGAACAAATCAACTTTTAGAAAATAAAAAAGTTAAACCTTCCCAGTATGTATTTTTAGTTAGTATCTATTTTACTTCACAGGTGTAGCCCACAGTATTGATTCCAGCTGAAGCACACACAAGGAAACCCCGATGGAAACAACTGCCCACATGCACAGATTGGCAAAGTGAGCACTTACAACTCCCTTTGAAAATCCCAGTCTTAAATGCTACACCTTAAGAACAAGCTACAGATCAAATGATTTCTTCCCCAAGGTATGGTTTACATCCAACACAGGAGCAGTGAGAAGTGCTACTAACCTCAGACACATTGTTATTGGGAAGTGCATTATAGGTATGTCCCTTCTCGTGACCTTTCATGTGACTCTTGAGACTGTACTGGGTACTGAAAGTCTTCTCACAACCATTGCTGGGACAGAAGAAGGGTTTCTCCCCTAGAGGCAGCACAGAACACATTTAACAGACTTAAAAACATCCTATCAGACACTTTTAAAGCACCTGGGAGAGCAGTGTTTCATAAAAACAAGATGTTTAATGCCCCTTCATGTATTCAGTATTGCTGGGAGTCCTGCAGGTGAGTGCTTCCATTTCACCATGGGAACTGACACACAACACAATATTTAATTGTTATGCATCATTACTGATACATTTGTGAAAACACATTCACTGAATTCAAGACCTGTCAAGCATAAATATAACTGCATACATGGAAAATTGGGGTTGGCCTGGTGCAAGAGTTTGCACTTGGCCTTTTTAAACACATGAGGTTCACATGGGCACACTCCTCCAGCCTGCCAAGGTCTCACTGGGTGCCATCCCCTCCCTCACACATGTCACCTGAGCCACTCAGCTTGGTGTCACTCCCATATTATATGGAACTATAAAGTCATATTAGGATTCTGAGAGTTAGTATAAACTGAATAAGCTCAATTAAAGAAAATTTAAAAAAATAACATAGAACTTACCAGTATGTGTTCTAACATGTGTTTTGAGGTGGTGGCTTGCAGCAAAAGCCTTCCCACAGCCATCATGCTCACACCTGAATGAGGCATCACAGGAGAGTCAGCATCAGCCCCCTTCAATGCATTAGCTACAACCTTAAATCATGCTTTGCAATGGTCCCAGGACTCTAAAAAGCAGGCCCAAAGCTAAGCTAAGCTCTGCTAGCAACCAGGTATCTCCCAGCAGCTGCTGTGCATGCTGCACATATCATAGCATGGCTCTGAGTAGGACTTTAAAATCCCAGCACAATGGCAGTATTTGGGGGATTCCTTCATGGAATACACATTGCATCCCAGCAGAGAGCAGCAATGTGCTTTAAAAGATGCTCATCATGGCATCTCTCATGGTTTATGTTTAAAAAACTACTTTAACTATTCCTGTCTTTTAGGACAATCACTGCACCCACTGTTAAAGGCAGCTCTGGGAGCTGGAGAACAAACATACTCCAATGCCAGCCACCCTCACTCATTTCTCAGAACACCATTCCATTCAGAGCTGCTTTTTGGCACAGGTGCCTCATTACTTGAGCCACAGAAGGCAGCTAAGGCACAGAACTCACCGAAATGGCTTTTCTCCTGTGTGTGTTCGAATGTGCTTCCTCAGGTCACTGTGCGTTGTGAAGTATTTGCTGCAGCCTTCTGATTCACAGTTAAATGTTTTCCCTGTGTGAAGCCTTTGATGTGCTTTCAACCTAAAAAACATGTCAAAAAAAATCCCTCTTAGGACTGGCAGGATAAGACAGCCCCAGCCTGAGGCAAGCAAGCCATTCTTTCAAATGTGCAGGACAGGATCAAAGGCTTAACATATCCTGAGAAGGAGGTAAAGAGCTCATGGAAGTGACTGCTATCAGTTCCAAAGCCCTCCAACAAGTCTGAGAGACCCCTGTGTTCATGCACCACTTTCAGTGCTATTGGAGTATAAAGAAGTCACCACAGTTCTGTCAGCCTACCCTTTGGACAGCCTTGCCACACTGGAGGGGTTTATATTCATACCTGTGCATGGAAGAAGCAAAACAATTGTATTCAAACACAAAGTAGATGCAACTTGCAACTACACCAACAGCCATACCTACAAGGAAACTTGCCAGAGCCTTCCCACCTGTAGTGCTGAATACCTTCTCACCTGTACAGGGTTCAGTGCCCCCTCACCTGTACAGGGCTGGACACCTCACCTGTACAGTGTTGAACACCCTCTCTCACTTGTACAGTGTTGAAATCCCTGTCACCTGTACAGTGTTGAACACCCCTCACCTGTACAGTGTGTTAAATGGCCTCTCACCTGTACAGTGTTGAACTCCCTCCCAACTGTACAGTGTTGAACTCCCTCTCACCTGTACAGTCTTAAACACCCTCTCACATGTACAGTGTTAAACACTTTCTCACCTGTACAGTTGAACACCCCTCACCTGTACAGTGTGTTAAATGGCCTCTCACCTGTACAGCTGAACACTCTCTCACCTGTACAATGTGTTGAACTCCCTCTCACATGTACAATGTTAAACACCCCTCACCTGTACAGCTGAACACCCCTCATATTTACAGTGTTAAACACCCTCTCACATGTACAGTGTTAAACACCCCTCACCTGTACAGTGTCTTGAACACCTCNCCAGAGCCTTCCCACCTGTAGTGCTGAATACCTTCTCACCTGTACAGGGTTCAGTGCCCCCTCACCTGTACAGGGCTGGACACCTCACCTGTACAGTGTTGAACACCCTCTCTCACTTGTACAGTGTTGAAATCCCTGTCACCTGTACAGTGTTGAACACCCCTCACCTGTACAGTGTGTTAAATGGCCTCTCACCTGTACAGCTGAACACCTCTCACATGTACAGTGTTGAACACTCTCTCACCTGTACAGTTGAACACCCCTCACCTGTACAGTGTTAAACACCCCTCACCTGTACAGTGTTAAACACTCTCTCACCTGTACAGTGTTGAACACCCCTCACCTGTACAGTGTTAAACACCCCTCACCTGTACAGTTGAACACTCTCTCACCTGTACAGTTGAACACTTTCTCACCTGTACAATGTGTTGAAGGCCTTCTCACAGCCCTGCACGTCGCACTCAAAGGGTTTCTCCTTGGTGTGCACCCTGACGTGGATTTTGAGGCTGTAGGAGGTGAGGAAGGCCTTGCCACAGCCCTCCTGGTTGCACACAAAGGTGTACTCCCCCCGGTGGGTTTTCTGGTGCGTGCGCAGGTTGCCAGCGGTGCTGTAGGTGCGGGGACAGCCCTCGAAGGTGCACTGGTAGCGCTTCACCTGAAGGACAAAACGCTGCATGCTTAAGCATTTTTAATGATTTCTGGAATCCAGGTATGGGTGTAGCCCTTTGATGCAGTCAGACATCAAAGGCCATGCAACAGATTTTGACCCCAAAGCCCCCCCCAGAATATTTGCTGCTGCTTAATTCTCTGACAGCAACATTTCTGCTGCGCTCTGCGAGGAAGGAGTGGCACACAGGGAAGCAGCTGGCCTTGCAGAACAGGAATCTAACAAAAGGGGAAGAAGGGAAAAAACATAATCCAAAATTTTTCTAGCTAAAAATCTGATAACACAGCTGGAAAGAACACTGAGGAGTCATCAAATCTTGCACTACCTGCATGTGTGGCACCTGCACTTCAGTTTGATGCTTCCTCCAGAGCTACTTATTTGTGGAGCAGGGAGACAAAGGAAAATGCACTGTCACAATGCTCAAACCCACTGCCCTGTGTGCTCAATTCCTATCAACACCTTGAGCAAAAGAGTTTTTACCATCTCCCATGGTCTAACCACCAGTCCATTCATTACTTCACTTTATCCCAAAACTTTCCTTGAGCCTTGCTCGTTCCTTCTGTGGCTGCTGTAACAGTCAGTGCCTCAAGTGTAATGGATCACATCAGGTCACAAGGACACCCCAGTAAAGGTGTCACAGATTTCTCAATAAGTCATTGAGATCCCTAGGACAATTTCACATGGAACTAGATTTGGTACCTTCCCCACTTCTGCAACAGGCACAAGGGATTGTTTAGAAGCCTCCAGAGTGCAAGTGTGAACATCTAATGAAATCTCATCCTCTCTTGAGAAGCAGAAGGAATACACCCCCTGATCTGCCTGAACAGTAATCCTCCACCATTAATTACCAGACTGATGGCTTTCATTTGACTGTTAAAGTTCAGAAATCTCAGCACCTAAAGGCAATTGAGGAGCCCAAGAGAAGACTTGGCAAGTCACATCAGCTCTAAATCAGGTTCTAGACAGGTCTCCATAATGAAATAGTTTTTTGGTTACTCCCAACCTGCTATGTAGGGGACAAAACTGCCAGCAGGACCCCTTTAGGAAAATTCTATAAAGCTGAATGATCTTTTGTGTATCTCAATCCATGGTCTCTTGTTGCTCCCACAACAGGCTGGCATTCACCTTCACCTTTCCTCAATAAAACCTTCATATCTGGAGAATGTTAAACCTTCCTGTGAGACATCCAAGAGACCTTCACAGGGGCCACAGAAATACCATCATGTGCTGGTTTTGGCTGTGATAGAGCTCGTTTTCTTCACTTGAACAGAGCATGTTCTGGATTTGTACTCAACACAGGGCTGAGGATACAGAGATGGATTTTTTTAATGCTTCTCATCCTGCCCTGCCAGCAAGGGGCTGGGGGTGCACAGGAGGTGAGGAGGGGACACAGCCAAGAGAGCTGACCCTGACCGACCCAGGGATATCCCAGACCATGTATAGAATAGGAAGGAGGAGGAAGGAGGAGGAAGGAGGAGGAAGGAGGAGGAAGGAGGAGGA
>VXBB01008640.1:169268-188170 GCA_013399915.1 Illadopsis cleaveri
AAGGAGGAGGAAGGAGGAGGAAGGGGAAACATTTTGTGTTCTCCAGTCTCTGTTAAGTGTGCCTGGTTTTCCTGGGCATGGCTGAGCTTCCATCTGCCACGGGAAGCAAGGAATTCATCCCTTCATGTTTTTGACTTGTCACTCAGCATTCTCAAAGAAGGAAACAGCAATTTCACTCTAAGCATTTTGCCCTTAATTTACTGTTCAAATCAGGCAGAAGTTACCACTAAAGAACTGCAGTCTGGTTGTGCTGGGGCAGCCACAACACGGGAGCACAGAGCAGTAACACACCAACATCAAAAAGCACATTTTATTACATGAGGAGGGCACATCCTCCTCCCCCAGGATCACCAGACCCAGCACAATTCCTCTGTCAGTGCTGAAGTAAATGTTCCCTGTGACAGCTTTAAGGCAGCTGGAAATAAACACTTTACAGACCATTCCCCATGGTACACAAGGGATCTGACACAGGCAGGAACTACCTGAAAATCAAGGGAGGGCTCTGTTAAGCTTTCTAGGTATTTACATTTAGGTCTAGAAGAAAAAGGACAGTATTGATTACAGATTAAGCTGTTTGGCTCCCAGCTGTCACTGCCTGTGTGTAAGGCAAGGTGGCAGCAGCAACAGCAGTTTAATGGCCTGAACTCTGACAATGGCCTTGCAGCACTCCCCCTCCCTCAAAGCCAAATCTTTATTTCACAAATCCTCTGAGCACACCACAGGCAGCAGCAATATCACCACCACGTCCTGAGCAAAACAAACCTTTCTGGGAAGCACCACAGCATTTAATGCTCTTTTCACATCGGCACATCAACACGCTGCTTATACACACACAAAACCATCAGAGGTTGATTTCAAAGCCTCACAGAGACAGCAGCAAGAGCTCCAGGCTGCCACAGCACCCCAGCACAACAGAAAACAAACAAGGCAGCAGAGGCCAAGGCCTGGGCAGGCAGGACAGGGCCCAGGGACTCTGAGGACAAAGGCTGTGGCTTTGGGCCAGGGACAGTGAGCTGCTGCCTCTGCCAGGGCACGCTGGAAGAGACGTGATCCAGCATTCACCTCAGAAATGGGAACTCATTGTGCAACAGCCAAGGGGGCTGGAGGAAGCAGAGCCTCACACCCTGGTTCAAAGTCTACAGTAACTGCTCTGTTTGCCTTTAACTCTTCCTGAGCTTACCACACTCCCCCTAAATGGCTACATTTTCTGTGTCATTGCTGAACAAAGAATAACTGGATTGGAAATATGAAACTGTAATCATGTTTGTTCTAACCAACACAATTACAGTGAGAGATGTAACAGAATTTAAAAAAGCCAAAGGTAACTAAAGTGCAAAACTCCCTTTTTAGCTTCATAAATGTCTAAGGCTGACCTGACAATCTGAGACTTTAAAACAATTATCTCAAGTGTTAAAACTGTAGTAAGCATTTTGGAAGTACCAAAGAACAGAGCTGCTGATTTTCAGACATGACCCAGATGTTTGGGAGCTTTAGAGCTTTCCTTTCCTCCCCTCCAGACAACTCATCAGCCCTCTGAAACAGCAAAAAGGCTTTGCACACGTGCTCAGTGCCACTGCTTTCACATTATGGCCTCACTGCCCTCTGTTCTGGGAAATTAATTCCAGAAATGGAAAATAAATTCATCTAAAGCATTTCACTAGGAAATTCCACATCTTACATGCCTTTTCTAAAACACAAGGGTGAAAAAATGAATTTAATTGCACATGCAGCCCTTGACCCTGTTTAGCTCCCACCCCCTGCTCTGGGAGCAGCTCAGGGTCCCACAAAGAGGGGAGAAAGTGAAATCCTTCAGCAGCTCCAGGCTGCAGCAGCTGGTAACTTGAGTAACTGACAGAAGGAGACTCAAACAGCCTCACTGAACACACCTCAGCCCACAAGGTCCCAGCAGCAGAGCTGACCACCCTCAGCCCCATTTCCTGAGCCACAGGAAATGGTGACAGCTCTGGGCTGAGGGACAGCACTCAGTGTCACAGCTCTGGGCTGAGGGACAGCACTCAGTGTCACAGCCCTGGGCTGAGGGACAGCACTCAGTGTCACAGCCAGGGCTGAGGGACACGACTCAATGCTGAGGGACAGGACTCAGTGTCACAGCCCTGGGCTGAGGGACACGACTCAGTGTCACAGCTCTGGGCTGAGGGACAGCACTCAGGGCTGAGGGACAGCACTCAGTGTCACAGCCCTGGGCTGAGGGACAGGACTCAGTGTCACAGCCAGGGCTGAGGGACCCGACTCAATGCTGAGGGACAGGACTCAGTGTCACAGCCAGGGCTGAGGGACAGGACTCAGTGTCACAGCCCTGGGCTGAGGGACAGGACTCAGTGTCACAGCCCTGGGCTGAGGGACAGGACTCAGTGTCACAGCCCTGGGCTGAGGGACAGGACTCAGTGTCACAGCCCTGGGCTGAGGGACAGCACTCAGTGTCACAGCCCTGGGCTGAGGGACAGGACTCAGTGTCACAGCCCTGGGCTGAGGGACAGGACTCAGTGTCACACCTGCACTCACCATCCCTCACATACCTCAGGCACAACAGGAGCCCTGAGCTGTCCCTGAGCAGGTGTCACAGCCACCTTCCCTCTGCTCTTGCACCCAAAAAGGAGAGTCCCAGGACAAGCCCTCCCCACTGTGCATCCAGAGAGAATTCATCAGGGAAACAAAATGAAGAGTAAACTCCATTTGAACCATGCAGGCTGACCTGAGCTTTCAAAATCCATCAGATGGCAGCTTAAAGCATCCCTCTTCTCCTCACAGACTCCCTGGGACACAGTAAAGCTACAAAGAATTTAAAATTTGGCATCTGACATTTGGAAGTCCAGCTCCCAGCAATGGCCTGGCCCTTAACTGTCACCTGAATGTGCTTTTGTGAGAAAGTGGCCAAGCCCAGAGCAGCAGCTCAGGTCCTTCCAGCTGCCTCTGAACTCACAAAAAAACCACCTGACCAGAAGAAAAGCTGAAGATCACTAAAATTACACACAAACACGTGTCAGTGCCACACCCTCCTGCCATCCAGTGTCACAGAGTGCCTGCTGGCAGGGTCCTGGGGCAGCAGGTGGTGGCAGAGGGAAGAGGGATGTCCCTCCAGCTCTGCTGGGACACGTTTCTCCTCAGCACGACAATGAGAGCAGATTTAGTGCAGGGCAATTCACTCTGTTACACAAAAACCCTGAAAAACGAGCAAAACTCCTGCCCCTCTCTGCAAAACAGCCTCGGGAAAGGCCATTGTCAAAGCCTTTGAGGTGCACAAAGGCCAGAGTGACATTCACTCACCTCCTTACGCTTGGTTTCGGGGCACTCAGACTGCAGAGTCAGCGTTGCTCCCTCGATGTTCCTCGGCATGGGAGTTGACCCAGGATTTATGGTCAGATGAATCTGATCTGGAGAAATAATGTGTTGCACGTAACCCTGTGACATCCCTTCATGATCTGCTATTAAATGAAATCCTTCTTCGTGCCCCTCGGGTAAGAAAGGCAAGTGGTCACCGCACTGTCCTTCATCCTCCTCATCCTCCAGCATGCTGCGGTCCTGCTCTATGAGCACAGTTGTCCTGTCATAAACCGTCCCGGACGAGGAGGGCACCAGCCCGTTTTTGTCAGCAAACCTCATCATATTTTCATCTTGGGCTAAGTCGTCTTCCTCCCCTTCATAGTACACGGCGGCGCTGCCCTCGGGACTGTTCTCGCCCATGGCTCCGCGCCTCTCGCCGCGCTACCGGGAGCTCCGGCCGGAACGGCTCATCTGCAACACAAGGACGAGCGGGGGGAGGTCAGGCGGCTTGGGCCGGCCCGGCCCGGGCCCCGTTCCGNGCGCCCCTCACGGCCCTCAGCGACACCCGGGCACAGGCCGCGAAACGGTTCCAGATCGTTTTATTTAAATAGCAGGGACTTTAAAAACTCTCCGTCGTTTTAACAAGTTAAATAAAATACAGTGTAAATATCAGCTTTTGTGTTTTTTATCTTGTCTACATACAGCTTATTGGGAAACTTTTATGTGCTTTACAGCATAATCAGGTGTCAAACCGCCTGATCTCTGCCTTCAAGAGCAACAGATTGTATAAAATACCGTGATATCAAAAAAAAAAAAAAAAAAAAGGCGCCAGTATAATGTACAAAAATATTTTTACAGTAATTCAATGTCTAAAAATCAAGATTAACTGCATCTGATATTCATGGTAAATCATCTTCTCTGACGAGGAACTGGTGGATGAATTGCTGAGCTTTCCTCTTCTCAGCTATGTCCGGCGTGGGGTGTCCGGGAGGAGGTCGGAGTAACAAACCACCAAACACGCTGGCTGCAGGGAAAAGCCACACAGTGAGAGCAGGACATCGAGAGCCATGCCACCAACCCCAGGGGAGAGTGCCTGGCTTTGGAATGAGGCAGGACAAACCTCATGATTTTTTGGGTCCCTTTCCCAGGCTCCTGCTTTGCTAGGGACTATTCACTTATAATAAAAGGTTCAAAGCGGTACAAGCCACGACTGCGCTCAGGTATGAAGTGTTTTGTTGCCCCTAACTGTGCAGCCCCTCTGAAGAGAGGGTTATTTTGCTTGCCTTACCAAGAATATTCACATCCAAATGGTTTTTCCCTGAATTCTTCAGTAGTTCTCGTAGAAATGCCATCAGATATTCAAACACATTTCTGTGGCACACCGGTAGGTCAGAGATAATCTGAGGAGGGGGAAAACCACCAACATTTATATTGCAGACACAGCAATACCTTCCAGCTGCACCTGCCCCCAAAATCCCCCTGTCTGCAAGGGGATTTATAACCCAGGAGCACCAATTCCAGATCATTTAACACAGGATTAAGCTACTGAGACCAAACTGGGTGGCTGGTGTGCCAGAGGCCAGTTTTCCTGCCCTCCCTCTGGAAGTGGAGCTGGTCCCTCAGGGAAGGCAGCAGTACCTGGCAGCTCAGGCTGTAATTGCTGGCATTCTCCAGGCAGGAGCTGTAGAACCTGCTGCAGATGACAGGCTCGGGCAGGCTCTCTAAAAAGAGCAGCAGGGCCTCTGCCACTGAGTGGTTGCTGCCCACTGATCCAAACACGGTTAAGGAAGAGCACAGCACGACCTACTGGTGCTATTTCTGCCGAAACACGAATGAACTTTTGGTTAGGTGTGCCAGGACTCTGCCTCCAGCTCACAGTTTTGGGTCAATCCCCTGACCTGCACACGAGCTGGTGCTGTTAGCAGCTGGGCACTTGTGTAATTCATTGGCATCACCAGGACTCAGCAAAGGATGACACAGAGCCATGAGGAAATGCAGATATCAGTTATCCTGGGAGGAGAGGCAGCAACTTAAAAACTTCTCTCAGTTTTGGCACTCTGGCACAGTGAGCCTTGCTGGCCATCAGTCCAAAAGGATACAGAAGGTGTCGTACATTCCCGTGTCCAAGCAGTCTCGGATTTGCTCAAATTCAGATCTGAGGCCTGGCTGCTGAAACAGGTCCTCCTGCAAAGACAACCCTTTATCAGTCCAAGGAAAATAGAAGAATTTTGGGTAGATAGAACAATGGCCTTATAATCTGCCTGGAAAGTGTCTCCAAACTGGTGGTTATCACCCAAGTCTCAGCACGAACAGCTCTAGGAGGGCTGTAGCACTGCAGTGAGAGCAGTGCTGATGCCTGGACACACAGACANAGGCTGTAGCACTTCAGGGAGAGCAGTGCAGGAGAACACTGCTGATGCCTGGACACACAGACACGGTCACTAGCACCAAACAGTACAACCTGGGGCACCAGGACCACTTATCTCCCATGGCCTTTGGCCAAACACACCCAGCTCACAGTCATTGCTATTACCAGTATCTTCTTCAAAACTTCATCTAATGCAAACATCTCGTTTTGTGTTTCCAGTGCCAACCTGCTGGGAAGCGTTGCGATTCAAGTGATCCACCATCATCCACAGCTCTTTTGGGATGTCCATAGGTTTTTCAGCTTGAGCAGGATCATCACTCATGTCTACTGGCATCAGGGTCTGAGGGAGGGCAGTGTGGGCAGGAGGGAGACAAACAAAAGGTAGCTAGCCAAGTTCTTATTCAACTCGGCAAAAATACTTCACAAAGCTTACACCTGAGAATTGAGACTTCTTAATAAAAACAGACAGGCCTTAGCCTCTAGTTTTAATGCTCTTGTGTGTTTGGAAGGGAATCTTGTCTTTAACTCACAAGTCTCCGAATGGATTCTGCTGACATGTCCTGGATTGGTTCCCTCATGTGACACAGTGTGTGGATGGGAGACCCAAAGCAACTTGGCAAATAGTTGCCTGTTACGGATAGAAAATAATCCTTCCCTCTGACAAGATGCAAGACTAAGATATCTTCAAGTTTTTCCTCTCCAGAGTTTAGGCGAGTAGCTGTTGATTTATTAACAAACACTTCCAGCTCAACTGTGATCTCAGCATCTGCCAGAAAATGATAAAAAACCCAGACTCAGTTACAACCAGTATTAAACCAACAGCCTGCAAGCAGGCACAGCACTCTCAGGGGTGTAGAGGGAGCTAAGCCAGAAGGGGACAATATCAGCCCATTAACATGAGACAAACAAGGAGGAGGAGCTCACCTGAGAGCAAGAAGCCCTTACTGGGATTAGCAGTCAGCCACTTCTTGCAGTAGGTTTCCTCATCTGGTTTGGTGATAAATTCGAACTGGCAGGGCACTTGGCCATTGCGGATTGTAAACCTCTCTACCTGCAGCTGCATGTATTTAACATCCTTAAACTGGATCTAGAAACAAATGTCAGTCAACAAGATCAGCCATTCCACCTTGCTGAGCAGGAATTCCTGTCCTGTGGTTTAATTATTAAGCAGCAAGACAACTAGATTAACCCCTTGCTCCCACTCCCCTCTCTTCCAGGACTGCAAAGGATCACACTTGCTTACTCTGATGCCAAAGTCCTTTACATCAGGGGGGCCTTTAAAACAAATGCTGCCCTCAAATAACTACAATAAAATTGAGAATGAGATAGCTGTAGCCTCAAATGTCTCCTGGTCTTATCTTTATAGTCCCAACACACAAAGCAAATGCTGGTTTGTGACCTTCTCCAGATCCTTACAATTTTACATTTTATGTTTGAAAGCACAAGTCAGAGCAAGGGTCACAAACCACCTTTTTACTTTCTCTCTTCCCACCTCAGGGAATGACACAACCTGTGTTTCAGCCTTGGACTGTGAATGGAATTCACCAGCACCTAAATAGGAACAAAGATTTCTAGGGCTTGTAAACAGAGAGCGGCTGGAAGTCAAAATACTCTATTTTTTTGGAAGCAGACCCAAGGGTCTAGGATCCATCTTCTACTGCTGGGGTCTAGGGTTGCTCAGTTCCTTCAGGAAGTGCTGGCACATGACCATGCCCTACCTCTCTGCGGGACAGGGTCACCGAGGGAATGTTGGCATTCTCCAGCTTGTCCAGGGAGCGCACTATTTCCTCAAAGGCTTTTCGATAGAGCTCTTCATTCACAACCTTCACCTGAAAAGAACACACACTGCACCAGCTAGCATTGATTATGCCTCTGCAAAAATACTTCACAAAGCTTACACCTGAGAATTGAGACTTCTTAATAAAAACAGACAGGCCTTAGCCTCTAGTTTTAATGCTTTTGTGTGTTTGGAAGGGAATCTTGTCTTTAACTCACAAGTCTCCAAATGGATTCTGCTGACATGTCCTGGATTGGTTCCAGGATTGGTTCCTGCTGGTACACAGCTGGAAACATGGGAAGTAATTTGATTTTGGCAGTATGCTAGAGTATGCAACACAGAGAATGGGCAGAGCTGCTTGGAGCACTGATCTCCAAGATCTTCTCATGATCCAACAGTAAAGGACCTTGCCATAACTTACAAGAGTCAGTCAGTACTAGATCAATTTTTTTTTTTCCCCTCAGAAAAAATAAGACAACACACTACTGTGTTCCCAAAGAACACTGACAGATATTCAGGTTTGCCCAGCTTAACTGCAGTATCATTTACACAACCCTTGCTTACTGTGATCAACAATCCCATCTCCATATCTGATCCAACCCACCTTTCAAGCCATTGTTCTCTGCGGATAAAAGCAGGAGAGAGAAACCAGCACCCAGGGGATGAGGTGAGCAAAGTTACTTCATCCAGCACGGACATACCTACCCCAATATCAAACACAGAGCTCACTGGCTTGTGGTCACTGAGCTTCAGAGCCATGTGGCTGCGATAGCTCAGCTGGGCAATGTTCTGCCCTTTCCAGAGAATCCGATCACACCACGCTGGAACACGACACTTCTCACTGAAACAGAGGGGAAAATCACCATTTCCAGGCACGGTGCAGAGGCAGTAACAACACAGGGCACAACACTGCTCACCCAGAGATCAGGGCTTCCTGCCATGGCCTGGAGCTCATTCGCTATCAAAATGGGATTTTTAACAGTTTGTTCACATAGATACAAAAAGTTTGAGTGTTTGCTATAAGGTATCTCTAGCTCATGCTTCACTTTCTACTTCTTCAAAGGTGCAAGATACAATTAACATACAAAGCAATACTCAAGTATTTTTGACCATGAGAGCCATGAAAAATAAAAACTCAGGCTCTACATTTAAAGTTTGCATTTACTGTTTTCACTGACAGCTGCACAGATTTAATTTTTGCATTTGCAGCTGAAGTTCCTGGTTTGCTGAGACTAGAGGAGCTGCTCTGTGCAAAGAGCATTACAAGAAGGGTGGTTCTAGCAGGCTTTTGAAGAACAGCACAGTTGACTCCACATCAGCCCTGGTTGGTCTCACCTGAGCAGGTACAGGAGAGATCAACAAAAATGAGATCCTAAAAATTTTACTTGCAGGGAAAAAAACAACAAACCAGACAGAAAAGAATTAAACCAGCTAAAAGGATTCATTAACTTTGTACACCTCTAAGAGGAAACCTAATAGGATTATTGCTGGGAAAAAAATATTAGGAGTGTCTGACAAATAGCTGTGGCAGAAAAACAATGTAAGTAGATGTAAACAGGAGATGAATTTTGGAGTGAAGGGAGAGATCCAGAAATAATCTCAGAACTGTTCCTATTTACAGCCATTAGACCTGCAATATTTTTTAGCCTTGTTTTTACTTCCTTCAGTGGTAACATCAGCCATTTGTAGCATCACATCTGAGACAATCACCATACCTTGTGTCCCAGTCATCACAGCCAGCATCATACTTGTATGTTGGTTGGAAAGAGATCTCTCCCTCTGTGAAGCCTTCAAAGGCTGCATTTGCCTTCATTTGCCTCTTCAGCTACAAAAGAAGAAAAGATGAAAACTTTAATTTTAGATAATCCCAAGCACAACTTCCATGTGGAGTAAAAGGGAGACACTGAGCACAGAAAAGGCCAAGGAGTTGTGTGGTTTGTACTGAGCACCCTCAGCACCATGTGCAGGCAGGGGAGACATCAGTACCTGGTCGTACTGGCAGAGTTCTAGAAATGCTTTCTCCTCTACAAGCTGCTTCACTTTTGCCACATCCAGTTCCTCCAGACGATAGTTGAGGTCCCCCAACCACAGGATCACACTGAAAGAGAACATACATACACCAGAGTGTGCAGAGCAGAACATACACCAGAATGTGCAGAGCAGAACACACACCAGAGTATGCAGAGCAGAACATACATGAGAATGTGCAGAGCAGAACATACATACACCAGAGTGTGCAGAGCAGAACATACACCAGAGTGTGCAGAGCAGAACATACACCAGAGTGTGCAGAGTGTGCAGAGCAGAACATACATACACCAGAGTGTGCAGAGCAGAACATACACCAGAGTGTGCAGAGGCCTGAAGCTGCCCCAGGGTGCAGCCAGCCATGGGCAGCAGCTCCACTCTGCAGCTCTGGGGCTCTCCCCATCACAACCCCTCTGATGAGCTGCTCTCATCAGGAGTAACAACAGTGAAAACTAACAAGAGAAGCTACCTTTTCTGGTTTTGCCGTTATTAATCACTGTTCTGCATGTTTGTCACTATCCCTTAATGACTGGTGCTGTTATTGTTCCACAGTGACTGAATTCCACAGCTGGGAAACTCAGTGCTTATTCCTGCCCCAGTGAGTTTTTCTTCCCTATAGGTCTCCAAAAACAGTCTTTACCATTATGGAGATGACAGCTCAAATTATAATTAGAGCTAGAACAAGACTGCTGGCTATGGCAGGCCAAGACTTTGTAATTATCTATTTACCTTTGAAAAATGATTATCTTGATTGGGCTTTGCAAAACTCAGAGGATTTGCAGATGCATTGTTAAATTATTCAGATGTTTGTTCTATTCATTATCCAGGCCACAAATTGTTACAAGCAAAATTGAGTTTCAGAGAAAAACCTATGCTAAGTGAAGAGCCCTTGAGTGCTGTAACTCTCTTCACTGATGGATCAATGAAAACACATAAATCAGTGGTAATGTGGCAAAACCAAACAACCAAAACATGAGAATCAGATATTCAAACAGTAGAGGGCTCTCCTCAAATTGTTGATTTCGCCACAGTAGTCAGAGCTTTTCAACTCTTAAGGTGAAGAGTGGCATAAGGTGACAAGTGACCTGTCAGAACTGTGTGGCTGAGCCCTGTCCAAACCAGGGAAAGCTTTTCTGGCCCCTCCAGCTGACATTGATGCCACTGAGCCCCCCTCCTCACCCCCAGCACATTCACAGAGTGCTCCCTTGCACATGCCATCACTCCCACAGCCAGAAGGGAAACATACTCGTGTTTGCCAATGGTGAGAGGGGGCAGGTTTGGATCCGACTGGCAGAACTGCATCCGAGAGCAGATGTCTTTGAAGTCCTGGTTCCTCCGCTCGTATTCCTCCGTGTGAGCTGCCAGGTGAGAGTTCACAATGCACACGCTGGTGTTGTGGAATTTAAACCTGATGGCAACACCGCCTTTGTTACCCTGAAAGAGAAAGACAAAGACGTTGGTCAGAAGCTTCCACACTGCAGATGAGTTACTAGCAGTGGACAAGCCAGAAGATTTTGAGACAGACTGTTTAATTCTGGAGGAAGGAATAGGCTGAAAATCCTAATGAGTGATTATTTGAACATTGGTGAACATCTGGCCGTTCCCTCTCACAGTGCCCTGAGCTGCCATGGGGATAGGACTATCTGCTTCCAGAGGCAGCCACAGCCCTTAGCTGAAGGAATAACCATTGCATCCAAGGAGGGGGGCTCTTCCAAATCTCACCCCTTCCCATGCACAGCTGCCATTCTTACCATCCTCCCCATGATTCCAGTTCCCACAGTCTCAACTTCCACCTCGGAGATGTTCAAAGCGAGTTCTGCCTTCACATACAACAGGAGCATGATCCCCACCAGCCGCACAAGTTTCACCTGAAAAACAGACCCTGGTCCATTCAGTGCTGTCATGGAAGAGGTTTGCTGAGAGAAGGCACATCCATCCACAACGTGGGTCACCAAAAAGGAAGTTTCAGGATCATCCAGTGCATCAGCAGGGCTCACAGTGCACAGGCCCCCAGCAGCACAGCCCAGGAAGGAGCTGGGAGCAACATCAGTAAAGGAAGTTGAAGCCCAAATCAAGAGCTACAGCACAGACATAAGCTCATGGAAGGAGATTCCCTTCAACAACAGAGACAAGAGATGAAGCAGACTTATGGAGCAGAAGCTAAAACATAAGCAGTATTCCTACCAAAACACCTTCACAATTCGTTCCACCATACATTGTGGGCAGACATGGGAAGAAGATACAAAACTTCCTATTCTCCTTCCCCAAGACAGCAGGAGGCCCCTTTAAGTGGGGAACCCTGGCTCTGTTTCTCATCCTGCCCCTGCACCCTGCACAGAAACACTGCCTATAGAACCTGCACAGCCTCTTAAGACACAGCCATTGAGAACAAGAGAAAGCAAAGGGAAAAGAGAGCCAAGTGGAAAATGATTCCACACTCAAACCTCCCCAAAAGCCACATTTACCTTTGCATATTTGGCATCTGGGTGAAGACTATCAGTTACAGCTTTAAACCATTCTTCTTCTTTCGGTGTGTCATTGAAAAAGAAGGCTTCTTTAGTCAGATCAAGCTCCTGGAAACTGTGTTAGAGGAAGGAACCCATGGATGCATGCACTTGTTTATAACTCCCCAACCCCTTCCCTGGGAAAGAACTAAATCAGCTCACACTCACTAAATTTATAACTGAAAACTCAAACTCAGTTATGCTGATGGTAGATGTACCTTAAATGTGAAGCTAAAATCACTGCCATTATCCCATCAAATGGCATTAAGGATTTTGTAACAAACCAAACCCTACCAGACCAACAACCCTGACCGGCTGTGGACACACCCACCCTGGAGCTGTGCAATGCCCTACAGCAGTGCCAACATTCCTGTGGTGTCCTGCTCAACTCCTCTGGGTGACAGATCCAGCACAGCCCAGGTGGGTGAGGATGGGGCAGGGACAGATACTCACCCCACGCAGTAAATGTCTGGAGGTTCAGCATCACACCTCAGCCAAGGCTGGAGGCTCTCTGTGGGTGACTGACCGTTCACGTTGTATGTCCCCACAAAAACCCTGCAAAGACACGGGCAGAACCCCAGAGCTGCAAACTGCAGAGCCCAGGAAACAGCACTGCTGTTAACCAGGTAAATTATGGCCCATATAACTAACATGCTGCCAGGGAAAATTAAGAAAGGTGACAAAGTTTAAATCCCGAAAATGATTTAACTACAGCTGCACCTTTACAGACACATTTTTTACGGAAGGACACATTGTTATACACAGATACAAAGTGTTAAGGAAGAAACAAAAATAAGGCTGCAGCTGTGCAGTAGCAGTTTGAAATGACAGATTCACAGGATGAGATGCATAAAAGGATTTCAAACACAGTGAAGTTTTGGTCCTAATTATATATTTCACTCAAGCTCTTTCTTATGAGGTGATTGGAACAACTACATAGATAAGCAGTGGATAGAAATGGAGAGGGAGAAGGCTGGAGTAGTCAGAGCTGATGCATTTCCAGGCAGTGTCTAAAATAAGCACAGAAAAAAAGTGATTTCTCAAAGGCCATTTCCAAAGGCAAGTCTTGATAGAGACGTGAATGAAATTCTGCACAGCTCATGCCTAAATGTGGAAAGAAAACTGTTCTGGAAAGTATGGATCATACTTTTCTGCAGAATTTCTTGTTTGTGGGGACACAAGATGAAATAATAGATGAGTTATTCCAACAGTCTGTGCCAAGTTACAGCCCACAGAAGTAAGCTCCTCTCAGGAATGATGATTACCTGTAGCTCTGGATGTCTGTGTAAGAGTCCTCCATTTGTGCAAGCTGAGATTTAACGATGGTATCTCTGAGCCCAAACTTTGGTTCTGATAACATGGAGGCCTTGTTGGAAGCCATGACACGGGAGGCCCGAACCTGTTCACTTCTCACTTCAGGCCTGAGTTTGTTTTGCCTGAAAATAAAAGCAAAACAGCAGATGAAGCCCAGGTATCACACCCTGAGGAGGATATTCCTGCCACTGAGGCCTTAATTCACATTTTTCTGTCTGTTCACTAAAGACAGATAACTTTTGGGATAAGCCAAGAAAATTGAAAAGAGCATTTCTTAGCAGGGCTGAGATCTCCAGACAAAACCAGTTTAACTAACTAAAATAACAAATGGTTTTCACCATCCTGGTGCAGCCTGTTGATGCAGAGCAGGCCTTACTCACACCTGGAAAATGATACAAAACCTGTACACCTTCCCTGCTTACTGGAGCAAGGAGAGGGAAATCTCATCTCCCTCTGCCTCTGTTCAGCCCTTCTGACCTCAGCCAGAGAATGAAGAACTGTGTTTGTTGAGAAAACCTTCTGGTGGAAATCTTCTAGATCTGCCCCGGGTGGGTGGAGGTAAAGGTGGTTTTACTTTCTGTCTCCTGGCTCTGCAATCTCCTTTTGCAAAGGAATAATGCCCCAGCTTGGGAATTCTCAGCAGCAATTGGATGGTATAAATTTAAGGTCAGCAACCTGCATGCCAGTGCCAAGGACAGCACACAGACAGACTCGGAATGATTTGCATCAGGGTCCACAAAGTCCTGGGAACTGGAAAATGAAACTGTAACATTTTAAGAGGGTATCTATGAGACATGGTGGCTCTAAGCCAAAGCTCTCTGAATTCAAAATAAACAATGCTAGCAGGTCCTGTGCCACTAAACAGCCAAAATATGCCCAAACAGGGGACTGGAAGGATTGTCTCTGAGGGATTGGAATGAAATTTCCACTAATGTTTTGACAGCATGCTTATGCTGAACTTTTTTCTCTCTTAACTAGAACCTGCAGATTCTCATCTCAAAAAGTTGCCAACGTCTTGCTCTAGACCCCCCACCTCTGTGCACTGACCTGGGGGTGTTTCTGTCACTGCTGTTGTGGCTGCAGCTCTGACTGACTGCCGCTTTTTTTCCATTTTGTTTGACACCTTCAGAGCCAACCGCTTCTGAAAAAAAAAAAAAAAAATCCAACAAAAAGTTTCACTTTAGACACAAAATGTTCTTCAATTTATCAAAACGCTTATGTAAACACCGGCAAAAATATGTGGGCAGAAAATAATTTAGATTTGTGTGAAAAAACAAAGTACCCCACAGTCTCTCTTTCAGCTATCTGACAGATTTAGCTTACTCTGACCCAACTGTTCTGTGATGAGGCAGCTTCCCCTGCAGAGGAAGAAATGACAGAAGCCACAGAGAGCAGCAGAATCATTGTCCTCCCGCACTTGCTGCTGGCTCTCCTTTACAGCTAAGCTGAAGCAGGACTTAGCAGCACAAAATCC
Organism: Illadopsis cleaveri; assembly: GCA_013399915.1. Taxonomy (NCBI): domain Eukaryota; kingdom Metazoa; phylum Chordata; class Aves; order Passeriformes; family Timaliidae; genus Illadopsis; species Illadopsis cleaveri. The sequence goes on from VXBB01008640.1 coordinate 184,016, forward strand.
AGGGCTTTACCCCAGGAATCTGAAAAATTTATGTTAATAGCAGATTTTTCCTTTCTGAAGCAAGACAGGAAGTACAAAGAAAGAGGAAAAGAGGGGAAACAAACAAACAAACAAACCCCACAGTGTCATTTAAAGGGTTTCTACCTATATGTAAAACCCAGCAAGGCACAGGTGTCAAGACACCCTGAGGGCCATGAAGAGTCACACCACGGAGCCACTGAACCTCAGCAGAAACATCTGCAAACTGCACATTCCTTAAACAGTAACAGAGCTGCTGCCACTCACATCAAACTAACCACAGCAGTTAAACACTGTGGTTAAAACACAGGACACTCAACACATCACACTACCTTAGCAAAATTCGACCAGTCTTTCAGCATTTTGTTTCAGTTACAATATTCTGCTCCTACAAGCTGCAAAATAACAGTTAAACAAGAGGATTCGCCTCTGTGTTTAAGATGCAAAACCACCAATCTTAAAATCATGCTCCTTGGGACACAAATCTAATGGTGATGTAGAAATTGTTATGACTGTTGGGTTCTAGGCATTCAGCTGAGCTTCTCCTCCAGTCAACACAACCCAGAAAAAAGTAAGATGTTATTGGTGTCACAGAACATTCTCCAGAACAAGAGCACAAAACAGAAATAGACCTTGCAGTAGTTCACCCAGGCCCTCGGGATACAAACCAGATGGCAAGAAGTGGCCAAATTCTCAGCCTGGAAAACCTCTTCTGCCCAAGAGCCTTCTGAGAATAGACTGTGTAAGAGGATTTATCAGAGCTGGGACACAGAAGAGCACATGACTGAAACCTCACTGCAGATCACACAGCTCCAGTCAAGCAGAACTGACCAGGAACACACAGAGATGCACTGGGAAGTGTGGGCCCAGGGGTTACAGCGGTTTCTCCATGGGCTTTGAGAACTCAATTACTACTCCTTGGGCCTCTGCAAGCTCTCCCAAAAACAACCATGCAACATCCCTTGAGAGTCAGTGACAGGAACCAACCTGAACTTTCACCTCAATGGACAATGGTTACTTTTGTGCCAAGAAAAGAGCAGATTCCCAGGCTTTATTACCTCCATGGGTCCGTGCCACTCGCCAGTCTGCAGAAGGTGTTATTGCAGAATGGAAAGACACGTGAGCCTGCTGCTGACACAACTGCTGCCTGATCCAAAGATCAATACATCACACCTTCCATTCTAACCTCACGGGCAGAAAGCAGCTTTAGGGAGGATTCTCCTAAGAAAGAGATTAGCTTTGGAAAAGGGCTGTTTCCTTTAGAAAAATTTATATCTAGCCACAGATTTCTGTAGTCAGAGGGATCTATATGGCAGCACTCTGAAGCGGAATGACCTTGTTCAATAATTGAACTGAGCACAGAAATACAGAGCAACATGCAGAGATTACAGGAGGTCTCAATTGCACAGGATTTGCAGTTAAATGAGATTCAAGCAGTAATAAAGGCATTAATGCTAAAAATGTGCAGTGCCATTATGGTACAGCAGGAAAATGTACCATATCTCCTGGACAAAACAGGATTCATGCTCAGAGTCCAAAGGAGAGAATTAAATTAGCCTTCATGCACCTACAAGCAAAATGCCAATATTCGGTTTCTGAACCCCACTGACTTCCAAGAATTGCTTTAGCTCTGAATCTTCTCACACGTGCACTCTGTGAAGCGGGAAACCCCACGGAGCACAGGGAGCGGCGGAGCCAGCGGAGGAGGCGCCGGAAGAGCACGGCCCGCCCGGCGGAGCCCACCCGGGGCGGGCACCGGGCGACAAAACCACCGGAGCCCCGGCGGACAGAGCCCGGCAGCAGCTCCGCGCCCGGGAGCGACCCCAAAGCGCCGCGGGAGCAGCGACGGAGCTGCCCCTCCGTCCCCTGCCCCCGGCCGCGCCGCGGAGCTCCAGGAGCACCGGGCGGNGGAGCCGGGCTGCCTGCGGCACAGAGCACCCGCCTCTGCCCCCCGAAACACCGATTATCTCTGCCGAGATGCCTGACGGTGGGGAATCGCGACTCTCGACGGTGCTGAGCGAGTTTCAGCAGGGAGAGGCCAACGCCGCTGCTCCGCAGGCGGGAGGGACGAGCGGAGGCAGCACCTGCACAGGCAGAGCCGGGGGCGCGCCCGTCACATCCGCACGGATGGAGCTCGTACCTGCGCTGCACCTGCTGACCTCCTGCAGGAACGTGCGGGTGTGCGAGCCGAAAGGCAGCTGCACTGTCAGCCGATCGTCTGCTGAGCCCATCTGGACAGTCACATCCGAGCCTGAGGACATGGGGAGAAAGAGCTCCTGAGGGTCGTGCTGATAAAGCCTTCACAAGCTGAGCGTTTCTCCGCTCATGAGTGTGCACATGCACGCGGCCTTTGGCAACATCTCCCCAGGCCTTCTCACCATGTTCCTTTCCAAAATTTTACATGAGAATGCCACTTAAAATATAAAAATCATAATTTATAAAAAATTTTATTCTGCTTGTTCAGGGACAATAATTAATCTTCCAGCAGCAGTTTAAAAACGTACAGAAAATTAGTTCCCTTGGTTGAAAGGGGCTGGCAGTGCTCATTAGCACCAGCTAACAATGACCAACAGCAGGGCAACTGCCCTGGGAGCCACAGGGCACAACCCCTCCCCAGTCAGCCAAGAACCCCCCAGTCTCGGCCCACTGCATGCAGCTGGCACAGAGCCCAGAGCATCTGTAATGCAGCCACCAAAGCAAGCACAGAACTCACCGATGACGTGAAGGTCACTGTCGAGTACAACTGCAAAAGTAAGACAAAGTTCAGTTGAAAGCTAAGCAACAGATTTGCAGACCACGCTGATACTTTGAGATTAGTGAGCTCGGCAACTTCTCCAAACTCCAAACGTTCCCTGCAGGAACAGAGGCAGGCAGAACAAACCTGCTGGGCAGGGGCTGTGGCTGGGCCTGGTGGGACTATATAGGTACTCTGGTCCTCACAAAGCCCTGCCAGAGATACCATGTGATGCACAAATTTCACCAAGGATAACAAACTGTTGCAAAAATGTGCAGGCAGAACAGATTGCAAATTTCAGGGCGCGGAACAGCAGAATATGGACTCCAAACCCCTTCAATCCCATTCTTTGGAACTGGCCACTGAGGCACCAGAGTGTGCCAGTACCTTCTTCCACTGCAAACCCATCTGTGATGGGGATCACCCTCTCCAGCCAGACGTCCTCAGCTGTGATGGCCATCCGCCGGTGAGTGTACACATAGATCCTGCGAGCACAGAGCAGAGTGCAGGCAAAGCCTCTTCAGTGCTGGCACATCTGCACACAGACAAGCACAGACCCCATCCCAGCCAGCAGCACCTGCTAGCACAGCCATGCAAATCCCGAAGGAACTCCTCAACCAAGTGCCCACCCTCCTGCTCACCCCATCCCTTCGATAAAGTGTTCACATTCCTGGCAGAGCAGAGCAGCTCGTGGGCCTGGGGCTCCTCACTGACCACCCACACCATCGAGGCACCATGCCTTCAAATGCTGCCCTACAGGACTGCGCCCTGCTGGAAAGCCCGTGGGACGGGAGGGGGTTCTCAGGTGGCTGTCGAGGCTCCTGAGGGACCCGCAGAGTTCTCTCGGGCGCTCTCCCTGCCCGCCCCGCGCTCCGGTACGGCACCCACGCGTGCTGCCCGCGGCACTCCACCAGGCCCAGCAGCCGGCTCTCCACGCTCTCCCCCGACGCCAGGAGGCCTTGCACCGCCTGCGGCTGCGGGTCAAGGAACGCTGGGACAAGCGGCAAAGAGCGGGGACGGAGAGGAGATCGGTGGGGGGGGATCGGCCGGGACAAACCGGAGGGACCGGGGACGGACCGGAGGGAGCGCGGCGGGGACAGCGGGATGGAGCGGCGGGGACAACCCGCAGGGGACAGGGGGACAGCCCGGAAGGAGCGACAGAGACAGCCCGGAGCTGCACCGCGACACCGGGGCCGATTAAAGGATACGATCCGGCAGGTCGCCCCCCTCGCTAGGCTCTCCTGGATGGCCACCGACTGGTCCATCTCCGCCCCGGCAGCTCGGCGGACGGCGCTCCCCGGGGCCAGGACCGGAGGCTCTCCCTCCCTCCCTCCCGGCGGCGGCGGCTGCGCGCTCAGGGCGGCCGGAGCAACGCGATGCTGCTCGGCGGCGGGGGGTCCCTT
>VXBB01008640.1:188189-200765 GCA_013399915.1 Illadopsis cleaveri
GGCTCCGTTATCGCCCCGCTCCGGAAATAACGGGCCCGCCGCAGGAACCAGCGGTGGGAGCGGTCTGGCCCGGCAGGGACGGCGGCCGAGCGGACACTGCCCGGCGGGATGCGAAGGACGGGGGAGGCTCGGCACGGCCCTGCCCGAACGCCGCGTCCCCGGTTGGCCCCTCCCGGAAGGAAAGGGAGACTGAGAGGGGGAACCTCTCGGGCCGGCAGACATGGGAAAAGGATAATTTCCACGGAAAATCGCGAGATGCTCTTGCTTTCAGTAGCTCGTTGAATTTTTTGTTTTGTTTTGTGTTTTTTGGGGTTTTTTTGTTGTTGTTGTTGAATTTCAAGGCGACCCAGCACAGGAGCCGGGTTTTTCTTCAAATCAGTTAATGTGGAGTGCGGGAATAAGTGCTGTAAAATGTCACCAGAGCCTTTTGCACTGCAGAGACGGAGTTTGGGCTAAATCAGCTCCTTCCACAGATGTAGGAGATGTAAGTTGAAAGACACCTCAAAGGGAAAACCCGCGCGGTCTCGGTCAGTGACAGCTCTGCACCACTTCCCCTCTCTGCTCACCAACGGACAGGGGAACAGGCTGAAAACTCTGCCCTAAGCACCAAACCTTGCAAGAAGTGTGGTGCTGGGCTGTGTTTTTGAGATAGAAGAACCCTTGACATGAATACACTGACAGTGGCCTGAATTGAAGTAAGCACACACCCCAAACGCTGAGCTGTGGTTTTGCTGTCCCAGAACAGGCACTGCAGCATGGCAAGGGCCGGCTGTGGTGGAATAATGTGTTTTTCATGCAGCCCCACATCCACCTCGTTAGGGCTGGCAGAGCTCCATGAGGGCCAGCACCACAGAGCCTTCCTGATGGGAAAGTACAGGAGGCTCCAGGGCTCAAACCCACCCAGCCCAGCCCTCCTGCCCTCCCACAGGTCACATTGTGTTCAGCCACACACAAAACAGCAGCACCAAAGGGGGCTGACACAAAGATTTTAATATTTTGCGGTCTTTTCTCTAAGGAACCGGTGGCAGCAGAGGACAGGGGTGGCAGGGAACAGCACCGTGGCAGTGCATTGACTCCAGGTAATTCTGCCTGGACAGCTCCACCCGTGCTCTGTGTGCTCAGCTCTGGGCTCTGCCTTTAGCAGTAGAGAACCACAGGTGTGAAACAGAATCATCTAAAACATGAGATGCTTTTAGATTAGTCCCACTTCCCCGCCTAAAACTGGGAGATGAAACATAAAGTTACTATTTTAGGTACATGGGCAAGAAGCATTTGTTTGCCAGAGCACTCTGGAACTAACAGATCAGAGGGGTGCAGGGAGACTGGGAGACTGCCACAAGCAGGTCATTGATGAGAGCAGCCCCTGTGCCTCAGTCAATGCAGAATTTTTGGGGGTTTAAGGAGGTCTCTTGTTCCAGCTCCTGAGGTCCCCCATTCCAGCAGCACAGAAGCACACACTGCACCACTCCCAGGATCCACAATTAGCTTGGAGGTCTCTCAGTTCTACAGGATTTGGGCAGGGTAGGGTAGAATTCCTTGATGTAGTTTTTTAAGTGCACAGATTAAGTGCTTTTCCTCTGGGAAAAGGGGGAACTTGTTCTCAACTACTTAAAATTTACTGAAATGTCAGGACTCACCCATCCTGGGATGGTGCAGAATTCAGGGTGCAGCTTAAGGGGGGGTTCAGGATCAACAGCAGGGTCCTGAGCAGGACAAGCAGAATGACCCCCAAGGGTGTGCAGCTGCCCATGAGCAGATGCAGAGGGCCCCAGACACGTTGATGGGACAGGGACAGGACAGAGGGAGTTTGCTAGCAACCTTGGCTGAAATCAGCAGTGGGATCCTACTGACTCCACAGGAGGGGCTGTGGAGCTGCCTGACTGATGCCTAAGCCCAGAGGGAAGTGAAGACCCTGTAACTCAGCAGAAGGACCACCCCACATGCCATGACCTTCAGGAGTGGGGCCAGTGTCACCTGCCCAGCGCTATTGACATGGACTTTGCCGTCCAGTTTCAGACAGCTGCCTTGTGGGCTGGCTGGGCAGCACTCCTGGTAGCAGGCAGCCTTCATCCCACCAGCACAGACTGGTTTGGCAGCCTTGCAGGCTTTGCTACATCCTGCCATGTAATTCAAGCCCGTCTTCTTCATCTGAAAGCAGAGAGACGTTAGCCTGGGGGTCATGCCGAGCCTTTAGTATTGGCATTACAGGAGCAGAATGCTCTGCAGCCCCAGGCCATACCTCACAGAAGTCCTGCCCCAAAATGCATTTAGAGATGGTTTTCTTGCCTTTGAAACACTCGTTCCCGTGACAGGAAAATGCTGCACACACTTTCCCCTATGAGAGAAAGGGCCGGGGAGACACCAGCTGTCCATCAGACTCGCAGGACAAAAACTGCATTTCAGACAGCCCTTCACTCCCAGGGCTCCTCTCCACCCCCCTCTGTTCTGCTGGTATTTGTGCTCTCAGGCATTTTAGATCCAGAGATAAAGGAGTATTCTGAAACTGCAAGAAACCACTGAAAGACCAGCAGAGCAAGCAAGTTTCAAGCCTCTTTTTCCTTCCTCTTAAGTGGTCTCTGCAAAGATAAGCATCTTCCCTTCCACTAGGCTCAGAAAGGGCTGCAGAGAGCCCAGTGGGTGCTGCACCCTCCGTGCAGCTGCAGGAAGGCTCATCCTATGGTCAGGTCAAACTGCCTGAGCTGATACAAGCACTGATGTAGGGAACAGGCCTGATGGACAGGGATAAGGCCCACGGGACAGGGCTCCTTATGGACTCCTTACTGCCAGTGCTCATTCAAGATTTGTTGCCTTTCCAGAGTCTGCCTTTTACCCCATAAAGCAAGTGAAGGAGGGTCCTTTTCCTGTCCCCTGCTCAGGTGGGAGCTCAGCCATCCCAGCAGCCACACACCCCAGAACCCAAGGGTGCAGCAGCCTCTGCTCCTGTGGTACCTACGTTTTGTGGGGGAGGCCGAGGGGGGGTGGTGGTTGTCAGTGGCACGGCGGTGCTGGTGGGTGGCAGGTCACCTGCGGACACACCAGGAGCCCCGTGAGGCTGCACACACAGCCCACACGGGGCCAGATTCACCAGCACTGCTCACACTGTGGCCAGAGCTGCCAGGGCCACCCTGCCCCTCACCCCACACCGAGGACAGAGCAAACCCCAGGGCAGAGGACGTGCAGCAATGCAGCCACAGCCCCTCCACGATTCTGCCCACCGACCTCCCACCTCTGCTGCAGAGCAAAGCTGGGTGATACCGTAGGCAGTGGCGTTGAGCTGCAGGCAGAGAGGGCCAGCACAGCACTCCAGGGCACACTGCTGCCTGCTCAGGCTGCCGTTGGTGCTGCATGGCTCCATGCACCCGCTGCTGCACCGGGCTGTGTAGTTGGTGCTGGAGAAACGATAAAGCTGCAACAGGCAGAGTCAAAGGACAGAATGAGTGTGACGAGGTGCTGTCATAAAAGAGCAAAAATAACTCGCAGACTGTCAGAGAGGAAAGGGAGATGGGAGTTGGACACAAACTCAATAGAGCACTGTGGATTCCTGGGATAAATAAAGGGAGGGCTTTCCCTGTTGCAGCACCCTTGCACCTCCCTACCTCGCAGTAAGTCTCGTTGTGGCAGGTGGTTGTTTCGTTGGCACGGGCTCCATCCTGGTAACACCTCTCCCCGGAGCACTGAAAGCTCTGGCAGGTTTGCTGGAGAGACACCAGGGTGTCACCTTGCAGCAAAGCCTCCTCACACAGCACTGCAGGGCTGTCCCCAACCACAGCCTCATTGTCTGGAGGGGCCACCCCCACCTGGCCACCCTTCCACCACAGGAGATGCTCCCATGGCACTCCTGGATCTTGTGGCCAGCCAGGCAAGTGACACTGTCCGTAGGGCTGCAATGACCCAGCAGTACCCCTCTTTCCATTCCTTGCCTTACCATTGTCTCCTCTGCTCCCTTCATAGAGGTGTTGGTGGCCACCAGAGAGGCATTGTTGGTAGCAGCCACCACCATGGCATTGTTGGTGACTGCCACCACTGAGGTGTTCTTGGTGGCCACCGAGGCCTCCTTGGTAGTCGCCACCACCACCAAGGCACTCTTGATGGCTGCTGAGGTGTTCTTGGTGGCCATGGTCACCACTGAGCTGTTCTTGGTGGCTGCCAAGGTGTTCTTGGTGGCCATGGTCACCACTGAGCTGTTCTTAGTGGCTGCCAAGGTGTTCTTCATGGCCACGGCCACCNCGTTCTTGGTGGCTGCTGAGCTGTTCTTGGTGGCCATGGTCACCACTGAGCTGTTCTTAGTGGCTGCCAAGGTGTTCTTCATGGCCACGGCCACCACTGAGGTGTTCTCGGTGGCTGCCAAGGTGTTCTTGGTGGCCATGGTCACCACTGAGGTGTTCTTGGTGGCTGCTGAGATGTTCTTGGTGGCCATGGCCACCACTGAGATGTTCTTGGTGGTTGCCAATGCCTTCTTGGTGGCCTTGACTATCCCCGAGGTGTTCTTGGTGGCAACCGAGGTGTTGGCAGTGGCCACCACTGTGGCATTCTTGGTGGTGGCCACCACCATGGCAGTCTTGGTGACCGCCACCACTGTGGCATTCTGGGTGGCCACTGAAGTGTTCTTGGTGGTCACAGCCACCAATGAGGCCTTCTTGGTGGTCACTGCCCCTACCAAGGCGTTCTTGGTGGCTGCTGAGGTGTTCTTGGTGGCCACTGATATGTTCTTGGTGGCCATCACCATGGTATTGGCAGCTGTGCCGTGCCCTGAAAAACAAAAAGCTCCTGCTTGGTGAAGGAAACACCAAAGGAAGACGTGCTCAGTAAGCCCTGTGTCCCTTCCTGAGCCATGGCACAGTCCGGAGGGACCTGTGGGAAGCCCCTGTCACACTGTGGCTGGGAGGTGAAATGGCACTCAGTGACAGGATGTCCCCAACAGGGTCCACTTGCAGCCACCCAAGAAGCAGGTGAGAGCCAACAGCCCACCACAGCAGCACTATGGAGAGGTATTACAACGGCCTCTCCCTCCCACTGCCAGCCACATTGCCTGGAAAGAACAGGCTTTTAAACCATGAGGAAAGGCTCCTCACCTGTCCTGCAGCTCTGTCCTACAGAGCACAGCCTGGAGAGGACAGACACAAAGTCCCTGGTGCACCACATTGCCTTTGCCCCGCTCCCTGCAGGCCTCCAGATTTCCCCTTGAGATACAGAACTCACCTGCTGTGGCAAGAGAGTCCTGAAGACAGAGTTGCAGAGCCAAGATGCAGAGCAGCAAGCCTGGAATGGAGTGGGAATGACTGAGAGCACCACACCTGCTGTCTGCTTTACCCACAGCCCAGAGAGCCTCCAGCAGCACAGGCTGAAAGGCTTCTCTTGAAACAGAGAAGCAGGGACACTCCTCCACCTTCCCAAAGCCCCAGGTGATCAGCTGCCATCCCTCACCCCAGGGAGGCCTCTGGAACAGCCCCCAACAGCTGGAGCAGAGATGGAGCTAGGATGGGGGCAGACAGACAGACAGACAGGGCTCTCCCTGCTGCACCAGAGCCCCATTACCTCGAGCAAGGGGCACGAGCCATCGGTGTCCAGCCATCCTCATCCACCAGCAGCTGCAGCCAGACCTGGCAGAAGGGGCAAGGTCAGGACTCCCCTGAGGTGCAGGGTGGACACCCCAGTGCAGCTCTGTGCTCTACCTCCAGTGCTCAGCCCCGGGACAACCAGTGACCCCTCCTGAGAGACTCCCCAAATCCACCGAGGCTGCTGTGGCTGCTGACGGGGAGCAGGAGCCCTGGGGAGCTGTGTGTGCTGTTGGTGTGGCAACAACCCTCCCCCATGGAGCTCACAGGCAGCACAGCCCTGCAGGAGTCAGGGTGACACAGGGAAAAGTGCCACCATGCAGCAGTTTGCTGCTGCTGCTGCTGCAAGTGAAGATGGGACCTGGCTCTCCATCCTCTATTTGCATTCCAAATATTTACCTGTTGTGCTAAGGAAATGGTGATGTGACTCCAAGCAGGCTCCAAAGCCAAATTCTCCAAGGAGAATGGTAATACTCCCCTCCTGCTTTATGATTTAGGCTGAATCACCATTCCCCCAGGACCTGGAGGGGCTGAAGCTCATTCAGAGACCTCCAAGGCTGTTCCCTCAGAGTGACAGAAAAGGCACAGCCAGCTGGCACCTCACCCTGCAAAGCAGCCCAGCCACCACCCAGAACAGCTGTGGACATCCTTCCTGAGCCCAGTGCCAGCCCAGCCCAGGGCAGGGCAGGCAAGGAACCAACACCTGCCTGACACAGCCTCATCCCAGAACAACCTTCCCCCCAGGCAGGGAAAGAGCCCACAGCATCACTCACCTGTCTGCCTGTTCCTGCGGCCCCAGAGCACCTGCAGTCCCTGCCAGCACCTCTGAGCAGCTGCTGTGGCACCTGCCCCACAGCCCCACCCCTGCCAGCCAACCCCCGGGGAGGTGTCACATGTGCCTCCACAGCAGCAGAGACACAAAGGGCCCTGAACAGCAATGGAGAAAGGGCTTGTGAGGATGGACACGTCACACAAGCCACCACTGCACTCAGGGGACTGGGGGGCACAACAACTGCCACTGCCACATGTGATGTGAGTGGCCTCTGCACAATGGACCTGCAATTCTGGAGGTGTCATGAATCCACGGGGTATGTCCAGACACCTCTGAGCGTGCCACCAGGAGCCAGGGATGCTCCTGAAGCCACAACAGGCACCTCTAAACACACTCCCTGTTCCCATCTCCACCCTCCTGCACCACAGATCTGCACACAAACAACATACCAGGTCATTCAAGCCAACAGCAGTGCCACACAAATCACCCCAGAGCCAAACCTGAAGCTCATTTGGTTATTCCCTGAAAAAAACAATGGCCAAAGCTCCCCAGGGAGACAGACCCAAGGTAAAAACAGTTCTGTATGCCAGGTCAGCTTGTTTTGTAAAGAAAACCACAAGCTCACAACAATTTCTAGAAATAGGAGCAGTACCTGTCAGCACACAGGGTCCATGTGCTTCAGAGTCAACCCTCACCACAAACATTTCCAGCAGAGTGGAAATGAGAGAAGGAATTGTTTCTGACAGCTGTGTAAAAAGCATTTTAAACACACTGTAATCAAAACTCTTTCTTCCAGCATATGAAAGAAAAGTCTCTCAGCACTTCCTAAATTACAATGACTTTATTTTTCAAGGTATTTTTTAATATAAAACAATGTCACAAGTCTAAGGGGCTTAACTAGAAAGTGACTCTATAAAGTATTCTTGAAATCTATATTCATGCACATACAAAAATCCAGACAAATGAAGAGTCAGAGCTGCTGCCAAACCCACTCCCTGTGCAGATGTGTGATCCTTCACCTGGGGACAGCTACAGCAGCCCTTGGCGCTTCAGGTCCTCGTAGGTCTTTTTATTCACCACGTTCCCACTGGAATCCTCATATTCCTCCTGGAACAGAACCAACAGTTTAGAGCCAGCACTCAGTGTTAGCTCCAGGAGCAGCCACTGAACATGAGCAGCCTGCCAGAACCTCTGTGCAGGAAGGCAGGCAGTGGATCTGCCAGCAGGTCCTGGGGGAAGAGCTCAGCCAGGCCCAGACTCACTACAGGTTGTACTACAGATTTTACTTCCCACTCTTGCCCTGCACACTGCTGAAAAATGGCTTTGGAACAGAAGTTTAGGAAAAGACACCAGTGTAAGTGAGGACACTGCTCACACCCAGGAACAAGGGGTTCCCATGGACACAGGAGAGGAGACACTGAATGCCTCCCATGCTCACCTCTGTATCGGGCTGCCACCTCTCTGAAGCCTTCTGCTGTTTCAGCTTTGCCCACACTGCAAACACAAAGTCAAACAGGATCTAGGTCACTTCCCTCAAGATATTGGGTTTTAATCCAGTAAAATATACACATGAGCTTTTCCCCCTCCCTTTTAAAACACTTCAGCAGCCCAGGAATGTATCTAACATCCGTTACAAGGTTATCATTCCACTGTGTGGTTACTGAACTGCAGCAAACAAGACAGATTGTTCAGGATGGGACATGAGATCAAGATCCAAAGCCACTCATTCAGAAAAGATGGAGTTCTTTAACATGTTCCCTGCTCTGCCATCACTTACACGAGACTGCATCCTCAATCTGTGTGACATTGGCAAAGTGTGCAGTGTTGGGAATGCCCAGGCACCTCATTCCATGGGCATGTCTCCACTCCTGGGGAAAGAGATGAGAGCAGCACAAGACATTAACAGTTGAACAGGGTGAAAAACACACTATCAACGTACAAATCTACCAGTCCTCTATAAAAACATTATTTTCTTGTCCTGCAGACAGTAACACACCAGCCATCAACAGCCACACTGCACCCATCAGAGCTGAGCACTGGAATGGGTGTTCAAACAGGCAGGGATGGTACAGCATCAGCAAAAGAGATCCCTGTATGCCTAACACCATCTCTGGGTCCTGCTGCATGGCCTGGCAGCACAAGCTCAGACCCACATGGCAAAAGTGCTGCTCAGGAACTCAGCAGTGGCTCATTGCAGTGACTGAATGAATGCAGCAAGGCTGTGAATTCCTGCAGGGAATGTCACTTACTGCAAAGTGCCTCTGGAATGCCTTGGGCCCTCGGTAGGTGTAGTTACCACAAATCTCACAGTTGTAGTTGATGTTCAGACCATGGAGTTTATACAACCAGTATGGGATGGGCTGCAAGCAAGGAGACACGAGGATTAGGCTGCATGGCAAAGAAACTCAGAGAAGCAGCGTGGAGTCAGTGACCTCTCCCACTTCTCCAGGCCTGATAGTCTCAGTTACCTTCCCATCCCAACCAAGAGGCAAATTTTTAGGGTTATAAATGATTTCATTTTCTTCATCTTCACTCTCGCTCTCACTGATCTGCTCCTCCTCCTCCTCCTCTCTCTCCTCCCCTGTCCGTGCCTGCTTCCGCTGCACGTTCTCGTGGGTGAGGTGTCTTTGCTCCTGGAGTGAGAGAAAAGAAGGGATTGTCCACACACCATGGCAGCAAAAACTCAGAGCAAACTCTTGTAGTGAAAACCTCCTTCAGTGTACAGAGAGAGGAACCAGAAGACCAGTGTGAAGCACAGAATTCCCACCTTGTTCAGCTAAATGATGCCAGTTTTTAGTACCCTGACATTTCCTGCTTGCAAAGAATGAAACCTTGTATCACCTATTAGCACTTCCAATGTTAATACAGCAGCAGCCGTCCTCCTGAAAACAATCCCCCAAAAAGGCAAGGAGCAAGGTAGATCAAGTAAAGGTCTTATGCACAAACCAGATGTGGTGCAGCACACTGATGTGAAGCTGTCTATGAAAGCACTACCTAAAGATGAGGACAACATTCCAGTCACTACTTGACAGCTCTGAAATAAAAAGCTCAAAAACAAAATAAAATCCTTACCCCAAGAACTTCCACATACTCATAGATCTGAGCTTCCAGGAAGGCAAGATCTTTGTTTCTTTCAGTGTCTCTGAAACAGATGAGGTATCCTGATTAAACAGACAAGTTCAGCTCCAATACCTTCCTTTGGTTCAGCACTATTTGGTCCAACATGAAAAGCTTTTAACACTCCAGAATCTCAGTCCTAACTACACAAGAGTGGTGACTACAGAACACTCCTCATCCAAGAGGAGAGAACATTGCCAGCTGTAGAACGACCTCTAAGAACTCACCTTTTGCTTCCTTTTGTCTTTGGATTCTTAGCAAACAAGGAAGGATCAAGTGCTTCCAGGGATTTGCCTTTAGTGCTAAAAAGCCTCTGAGCACGCTCCTCAAGAGTCCTGCAGAGAAGCAGGGAGGGGATTAGTCTAGACTGCAGCTTTACATTTCCTGACAGCTATCTGAACTCATGCAATAAAATTCCAAATGCAGCTTTTAGGAAACCATGAGATTCCTTTTATTTTTGTCTTCATTCTTCAAGTCAAAGTCTACTGGACCAGAGACTCCCATACAGGACCAGTTCAGAACAGCAGATCCCACTGCTTGGTTCTTAATGTTTTATCTTTCAAACATCATTAAGGTAAGTCTAGTACAACAGAGATAACCACACAAGTAACCCAGAAAGAAATGTGATACAGGAACACCTCAGGAACTGAAAGGAACTCTAAAAAGACTGCACCTTACCCGCCACACTTCAGCCCCAGAGCCAGCAAAGCTGATTTTAACCTGTCCAGTCCCAGGGAGGCCAATTCCTGTCCAATTAAACAAACCACTGTAAGAGACAAGCTGTTCAACACATACAATATGGACAAAACCCACTTTAGCTTATTAATGAAGAAAACACTCTGATGAACAGTATTCAAGAAAGGACTGTCAACAGTGTACCCCTTCTCTCAGGAAAATGAGGAATGTGACAAATCTAACCAGGTCTTTCAAGTTATATCCCCCAATGGGAGAAATTACATCATCAGCACCATCAAAGTTTTACCCAGAAAGAACAGGGACAAAAACACAGCACTAAAATTACACAAAAAACCCCCCCAAATGACTGCACTTCCACCTGCTCAAAATGTGGCAGTAAATGCAGGGCACTGGAAACATACCTCCCAGGAGGAGAAGGCTGAGAGGTCCAGGTGGGCACCAGCATGGGTGAGGGCACTGCTGGTCTCTTTCTGCAAAAAAAAAACACATGCAAGAGCTGCACAACATACTACAACACTTCTGGCCATAGAACATTTTAACCTTAAGAAAAGCAGTTCGTTTCAAAGAGAAAAACCCTCTCACTGAACTGAAAAGGGTGCAGTAGTAAAGATGCAAAATAAGCCAATCTGAAACAATGCTCGTTTTAAACCAGTTGTGCTGGGTTTTAAATTCAGGTCAGTCTCACCCTGCACCCTGGTGACACAGAGCTGCAGCCCTCACAACATCCCCCACCCCCGACACAAATGACTCCCACAACCCCCTGACAAAGACAGGAACATCCCCCAGGTCAGGCTGCTCACCGGCCAGCCCGGGAATGTGCCGTTCTCCCACTTCTTCTCAAACTCCGTCTGAATTTTCCCAAAAAGTTCATTCTGGTCCAGTAACGGTTTCACTCGATCTGTGTAATCCTGCAGGTACTCAAGGAGCATTTCAAGATACCTGGCAAAGCAATCATGAGCACAGATAATTCACTATCACCCTTAACCACATCCTTGGACAGTCACTACCCCCCAGTGCTGCAGAGGGATGTGACCAAGGTCAGGCCACTTTTCCAAAGGGGATCCTATTATTTTCTTGACATGGCAGTTCCAAGGGTACATTAAAGCTCTTCCTCTGAGCCAAATGTGGCTCTCCACACGTCTGCTGCACTGTAAGTTTTGGGGCTCAGACACATGACTGAACTCAAGAATCCAATTTATGTGAGTTAAGTTTGGCTGTTAAATATAATCTCTGCAGCTGAACACCTAAGAAGCAAATTCCTTCTCACCAAGTGCCATAGAAGAAGACGACAGGCAAACAGGCTCACCTCTTATATTCAGCATTTTTTCTCTCCTTGGGAATAGTGAAGAGTTGGTCAAATGTGGATAAGTAAGTGATATAATCCAATTTCTAAGAACAGAAAGTCTGAGTCAGAGTTCATACATGGCCAAATTAATGTCCAGTTCCCAGAAAAGAGAAGCCCCAGCCTGTGCAGAGCCTGGAGATCCTTGGGCCCAGCCACTCACACAGCAGCCACTCACCTCTGATGATTTCAGGTTAATGTACTTGAGGTAACAATCATGCAAATCCAAGTATCGTCCGTACCCTTCCTCATCTGTGAACTCCACCAGATCTGCAGGAAAGATCATGAAAAGCTTTATCATGGGCTTAATATTCCCTATTTATTATACAACTGTTTTGGAACTGGAGAAGGATTAGCTGTGAAGTCATTTATGCTTAAGGAAGGCACTACAATGCCTCTGACACTCACTGAGCAGCCCCAGCTGCTGCTCTGTGCAAACACCAGAGCATTCCTCAGGAACAGCAGCCTCACTGGGCAACATTCCAGGGACTGCAGTTCAGAAGCATTTAGATGACAGGAGAATATTCAGAATTCATTTAGTAAAAGGGAGGTGAGGCCTTGAAACATGCAAACCAGATCAAACAATGTATTAAATAATGCCAGAGCTCGAGCAAACTACAAACTTACTCTGAGCTTCTTCACTCGGGTTGTCTCTGGCCTTCAGCAGCTCCTCAAACTCCACTGACATAGGAACACAGATCTGCATGGGCAAATACAAGTCACACAGTGATTTACTTCAGCTCCCAGAATAACTAATATAAAATCACACTAGGTGGCAAATAATGAAACTGCAAACAGCAAAGAGGCTCAAGGCTTTGTCACCTTTCCTTCTGCACAAGGGCAAAAGTGTGGCTTTAGCCACAAAGGCTCTGTTTCCTGTAGGGATGAGATGCACCAGAGCACATCTCACCTGTTCCTATGGAGCAGGAAACTACTCACCTCATTTGGGTGCTTCCGGTGAAATTCCTTAATTTGCTTCAGTCTGTTGTAAAACTCCGCAAATTCATTTGGTCCGGAAATGGCACTGAGCTCTTCCTTACGTAGGCTGCGAGTTCATGGACAGCAACAGATGAAGGGACGGGAAGGGAAGGGAA